>LPNX010821817.1:40181-72047 GCA_001517045.1 Pseudotsuga menziesii | reverse complement strand
GCTCTCCCAAGTGTGGCGCACTACTGGAGAAGGAAATTTTGGGACTAGACAGAAGACAGAAGACTACTGCTGTTTTGGGAGATCTCTTACTGTTTTGGCGTTGATTCTATCTTAGAGGAAGTTGCAGGGTTTTCTCCTTTATGGTTTCCCCGAGGAAAACTATTTGTGTCTCTTGTCTCTTGTGATGTGCTTGTGTTTTATTGCTGTGCTTGTTATTCTCTCAATGAAAAGATCCTAAGATCATAATGCTAGCTTAAATGTGATGAAAATCTAACAGTTGAGTATAGTGTAGTGATTAAACTATTACATCATGTCATCTCCCATGGATTTCAATATCTTGAATTTAGGCTTGACTTGCAGTTAGTTGTGTCAATTTAAATGGATTGTACTGTATCAAGAATCCTACATTGTTACAAAGGTTCTTAAGGGTATGATTGTTGGAGAGACAATTTGATTACATTACATACATTCGCATACCTAGAATTTATAATCATGTTGTCAATTCATATGAAAATTACATTTTAGATTGGGATTTGTCACATCAATGAAGAAGTATGTACATTAATTATAAATCATTCACATTTAAACACATGTGTAAATATATCAACCGATCACTATAAGTCTTTATTTCCAAATAAAGTTCCAAAAATGGTGTCATAGTACAAAAATGGGATTTAAGACACTAAAATATACACAACCGATACAAATTGTCTATCTTGAATCTATTCCTATGGGCCTAGGTAATCATCATAATAACAAACTACAATATTGGCCAACCACTTGAACATCCTAACCCACATACAAGATACCCCAAATACATGGCTCTGCATGTCCTTGGGAAATCCCTCGACTTGCACAATGGGTATCCTATGTGGCGATCGATAAATGTTGACATGTATTTTCTACAAAATCCTCACAATATCTGCACCAATCATCTCATCCCCTTGTCCCCTCCATAGATGTCACGAAAAAACATTTGGTCGTCATGGACCTACGTATGCAAACATAAACTTAATGTCAGTACATGATACCGCCAAAAACATTTTTTTGATTTACACATATATCAAAAATAAAAATAAAAAACAAATAATTAAAAAATACAAATGGTATCTTACTGATATCTCTGTATGCGGACCTTGGTGGTAGTGCCAGGTATGGATCTCCAAGGAAGTCGATTTCATCATAAGCATAGTCATCTATGGCAATGATTTTTTTCTGCCACCAGTGGAAGAAGTCATCTAGGAAAGGAGTGGGTGTCCTACCTCCCCCTAACATCCGCATTACTTTTGTCCAACATGACTGGGTTGGATCCCATTGACTGTGAGGAGGGACCTCAACTCTAGGGATGAGACTTGTTACCTTCTCAAAAAATAAAGTGCTCAAAATGATGGAAAAACTATAACTTTTTATCCGAACCATCTTGCAGTCAGTCAATTGTTGTTTCATGGTGCTTAATAGTTATGTGCTCCGGTCATATATGATAGGTCTCATGCACTCTACCGTGTAGAAAATGAGAGGTATTGATGCTCTATGCAATGATTTCAACCCTACTATTCTAGACAATACTATAAGTATTACCTTAATATTGATGCTCTAAATGGCATTCACCAGGACTTCACTTCCTATATTTTCCATATCAGCAATATAGTACACAGCTAGGTACTCTGTTACACACATTTCTCATCAACATCATGTAATGATATCAAAGTATCAATGTTTTCCTTAAATCCTTAAGTTTTGAATTTAAAAATGGACAAGGATCAATGATTTCACACTTTTGGAAATCACTGCACTTTCTATGTGATCAAGGTGTGGCACCTATATAAGTAATGCTATTCTTCTTTGAGCAGTAAGTGGTGCCACCACTATCTCTCTTTATGTAATGTGTGGTTCTCACCTAGTAACTCTCTGTCTCATTGGAATAAGAGCGATGCTCTAGTTATAAAGGAAAAAAGAGAAGCTTCAAGAGGCTTCTCGAAGCTTGACTTCGTGGAGCCTCATCCCTATGGTTTGGGACTACTTGGAGCTCAGAATCCATCATTATAGGATCTTCCCTCCACCTCATGCATGAGATCCTAAACCTATTCTATCCTCCCATGGATTTAAATACTAGCACACCCCCCATGGGTAAAAGGAGGAATATTATGTTATTGCATCTAAACTTTGGCCAATTTTAGCCCAGACTAGTGAACAATTGATAGGCAAGTTTGAGGCTTTAAGGAAAGGTTCACCTGAGAAGGATTTCTCAACACCAAGGCTTAGGTTGTATGCTCTCTCTCTCCATTTTATTAATGAAAATGAAGGTTTCTTTCTGATCAACATCATTGTGTTTATTGTTGAATTCCTTGGTCATTAACATACGGTCATAGACTAACTTGTTACTCTCATCTAGTGTGTGTTTTATTTTTTATTTGCAAGACATCTGTGGAGATCAGACACTCCAAAGACCATCCTTTTACATCATGTGAGAGGTAAGAGAGCATTTAATTCAATATATCTATGTAATCTTAGGGAAATTTCTTTTATGTTGCGACTGCTTTGTTCTAGTACTGAGTGTTTCAGGCTACATAAACAACTTTTTTCCACACTAACTGAATATTTCCAGTAACATACTTGGTAATAGTCATTCCTCCACCTACTCCATGATCCCATCAATTCACTACCTCGCCTTGGATGGATAGTCCTATGATGAAATGGATATCCTCTACCTCTAGCCTCAATGGCATTCCATCTATCATGAAGGCCTTTGTGTATTGATCCCAGTAGTCCACAAACATCTCTAAGAGTCTTGGTTGGGCCCTCAAGCCCCCAAGGTTCCAAAATTTATAGAGACCACATCTTTTTAAATATTATTGAGAATATATGTCATCGTGAACTACCTTGTCAACTTCTTCATGTTCACGTTCTCTCCATTCTAATATGATCCTACCAAGAAAAACAAAAAATTTGTAAGTTTTCACCATTGAACTGGACATATGCATCCCTATACACAAATTTGTATTGTTACATGCACATATATACATGGGAAATATTTGCTTTTCCTGCATGTATCAATCCCTATACATGGCTCGAAAATTTGTGACCCACGTGGGCCGAGATTCCTATCTTTGGGCACCTTCAACTTGAAAATTCACCACTAAAAACAAAAATTGATACATGGAATGTGTAGAGAATGGAATTGTGAGTTATCTGGTCTTAATGGTTGTATATTTTGTGGCCCGTAGCTCCCAAAATCTTTGTTTGAAATTTTGAGGTCCAATAAGCTCCAAACACACTGTTATGGGTAAAAACCAAATGGTATGGTAAAAACTTCTTTTTATACTATTTATTAAATATTTTTACCCACTTTTCCTATAGTTTGGATTTCTTATTGATTATTTCCAGTTGTTTGGGCTAATATTGTTATGTGGGTCTCCTTTTGGTGCACTTTTGTTGAGACTTTGGCTTGTTCACGCCCATAGTAGGTATAACACTAAACTAGAATATAGGATAGGACCACTTTCTTCTTGCATTTTGAATTTCCTATTACTATGTCACCTTAACCATAGGTGCAAACCCACTAATTAATGTCATGGAACCATCATACTGCTACTAGAAGTGACATTATGTAAGTGGTAGAGCTTTCATAATCATGGGTGCCCTAGTCGGATCTCACTTTGTCATTTGGTACCCATGTTGACAATCCCCCCTGAGGTATGGGAGTACCTTCTAGTATTTCCATGCCTTTGAACAAGAACCTCATACTCTTTCTTAAACTTTATGCTGGCTATATCCTATAAGGAACCCCATCTTGTTGTTATATTTTTATCATTCTAATATAGCATTATGATCTTAGGATCTTTAACTAAGAGAATAACATGCATAGCAATAAAGCACAAAAGACAAGAGACACAAAGAATTTTCCTTGGGGAAACCATAAAGGATAAAACCCTGCAACTTCCTCAGAGATAGAATGAGCACCAATGGCAGCAGTAAAACCTGAAAACATAAAGATGATCTCCACAACTTCTGTCTCTCTCTCTCTCTCTCACTTGAGAGAACTTCTCCTCTCTCACTCATGCACCCCAATGAGTGAGTGTGTGTGTGTTAAATAGAGAGGCTCACTCTCTATTTATATTCTTTCGTTCACTTGAAACCCACTCCAACATGTCGACCTCACTTAACAATTACTTACTAGATCCAACATCCCTAGGAGTGTCTAATAACCCTAGTGCCCCACAACTTGTGGGTACTTTTCCTCTTCCGACCAACAAGGAGGCTTATCCTTAACATAATGGTGGGGACTATTGCCCCGAATTACAATGAATCACCGAGGGTCGACTTCTCTAGGATAGTCTAATAACCCTAGGGCCCCATAACTGGGGGACTTTAACCCTTGACCAATAGGAGTGTTACCCACAATGACTTGACATAACTTGTTACATTATAGAAACTCCCGATAGGAACATCGGGGCATGACAGGACTCAAATACATTACAAACACATCTCGGAATAAACATCGGGGTACAATACATAAGATATATGGATGAATACATTCTGAATTTACAAATACATCAACACTCCCTCTTAACTAGGAAGGTATTCTCTCGACACAATTTATCAGCACAAGTCTTCTTCTCTATATCATTTGGATCATAATTGAGTTATTTTCATCTTCATCTTCAAGTCATCTTCATATTCAAGTCATATTCATATGGATCTGGATCATCACTAGATCTGGATCATCATCACTGGATCTGGATCATCATCACTAGATTTGGATCATCACTCGATCTAGATCATCGTCACTGTTGGATCATCATAAAGTATGGATCATCACTACTGGATCATCATCAATTCTATATCATCACTTGATCTGGATCGTCACTGCTAGATCATCATCAATTCTAGATCATCACTTGATCTGGATCGTCACTACTGGATCATCATCAAGTCTATATCATCACTTGATCTAGATCATCATCAAATTTGGATCATCACTAAATCATCATCATCATTACTTCTTATGCTATCTCAATCAAATGGTGCTATATTTTCATTCTTCTCGTCATAGGAAGTTCTACAGAATCAACCCTTTTTCATGTTGGTTGTAGTCCTAGCCTCCATGGAGGTCTTCTTCAGTGCTTATATCTAAAACTTAAGTCAGAATGTCCCACCCAGCTCTTACATCTGACCTCATCTTGTCAGAAGGGCATGCCCAGCACTCACATCTGACCTCATCTTGTCAGAAAGGCCCAGCTCACATCTGACCATGTGTAAACACATCGCGCTAGAATGGCTCAACACTTATATCTGACCATGTGTGAACACACCACATCGAAAAGGCTCTACACTTACATCCGACCATGTTTGAAAACACAACATCGAAAGGGATCAACACTTATAGTCAACCATGCTTGAAAGCACCGCATCGAAAAGGCTCGGCACTTACATTCAACCATGCTCGAAAGCACCGCATCGAAAGGGCTCTGCACTTACATCCGACCATGCTTGAAAGCACCACATTGAAAGGTCTCTCATTCCCAGACTGAGGATTCTTGGTAACTAACCAGGTGCCTCCATTCTCCCAGAGAATGGCATCAACCCTGATATTTGATCAAGTGGGAACACCTCCCTCAATCACATTATAATGGACATGCGCTCACATCTAATCATGTAAGACTACATCCTATAGTCATATCAGAATGGCCCTCAGTCCTAGACTGAGTTTTCCTGGTAACTGACCAGGTACCTCCATTCCAAGAATGGCATTTATCCCTTACATCTGATCATGTAGGGACCAATCCTGCAGTCACATCAGAATGGCTTAGCACTCATATCTGACATGTAAGGAACCAAATCATCTCACCATGACAGAATGGCTCAGCCCATACATCTGACCATGGAAGGAACCTAATCCTTTCACCATGTCAGAATGGATCTCAGTCTCATCATTTCCCCTTGGAGGGAACCTCGATCTCGAGAACACCAAGCTTCTCCCTGAAGTACTCAAACTTCACTTTGGCCATTTCTCGCATAGAATCACATTAGGGCTGATTACGTCCAAGGATAACCTGTGAGCTTCACTAGGAATTATGCTTAGACAACCTATGTCATCAACTATGCTAGAAATCCTTCTTTCAAGAGATCTTGATCTGGATCACTACTCCTCTCTGCATCATACAAAAAATGCAAGTCAGATCAACCAAATCAAATAGTATTTTTCAAAAGAAACATACTACCTCCCAAATAGCAAGTGGCAACATCTTTTGCCTCAGCTGTACTCAGTGCCATGCAGGACTCCATCCTGCCAAACCAAGAGATCACACTTGATCGCATACTCAGTTGTACCCTTTAGGTACCTCACTACATGCTTTGCAACCATTGGGTGAACATGTCTCAATGTGTTCACAGCAAAGCAAATATCTGGTCTCGTATTCATCAGGTACATCAAGGAATAAATCATCCGATGATACATCGTGGCATCAACCATATCTGATGAAGCATCACTCAATAGGGTCATGTTCGATGCCATAGGTGTGGTCATGGCCTTGTAGTCCATCATCATGAACCTCTTCAGGATCTCTACTGCATACTTCCCTTGTCCACACCTCCATGCCTAGAACGTAGTGCATCGACACATAATAGGAGCATCACTGGTCTTCCGCCTTCAACCTTGAAGAAAAGGTTGGAATTTTCTTTACTCTTAGTAAAGCCTAGATTCATTAGTAACATATCCATCCTATCATACCATATTGAACCTCAAGATCTTCTACAGTCACTCCCTCTGAAGCGGAGCATCATACTCCCTCTGTCTTTCATACTCTATGCACTGAAACATTCTGTACCGGAGTGACAAGTAGCTTCCTCTGCTATTAATATTCTATGTATCCATCTAGGATCATTGGATACCAAGATCCTCTATCTTGAAATTTTTTGAAAGTTATTTTCACACCCATCTGTGAGCTTGTCATCCTCTATAGACTTTCATCTTCAAACTTGTAGCAAAGGCTCAGGTCTTCATCAAGCTCCTCATGTATGTGTTATCTCATGGGTGTCTTCTGAGCTCGTACAAGGCATTCTTTAATTTGCACACATGATTCTTCCTGTCATGTGTATTTCTAGTGGCTACAAATGTCTCTTCATAGTCTATACTTCATGCTACAAATCTTTCCTTGTATCCCATGATGTTTCCATCTACTGGATGATGGAACTGCGAACTTCTCTTCAGTATCGATACTGCATCCTAGACATCATTCTTCTTGAACTGGTCTTCCCTTTCTTCTTGGTTACTTCTTCATGGATGGAAGGTTCTGCATTAATGATGTCATTGCATTTGTCATATTATTCTTCATCTTGAACTGTCATCACTTGTTCTTCGGAACAAATCTCGTCCTTCTTTGCTTGTAGGTGATTATGTATGCAATCTTTCCTACAAGTCAAATGCAGTTGTATGGTTAGAAACATTTCATAAGGTATATTCATAATTAAAAATTCTTATACATAAATATATGATCATGCAACTACTTTAGCCAATACAACATCCATCCATATCTCACAGAAACTTTCTAGATTCCTTCCATCTCTACCAGGACAACATTAAGATTGTGCACAAATCCAATATGTCAGCAAAGAGGTTTCATTCTAGATAAGTAGCAATGGAGAGTTGTATAGCACCATGGGCTACTTACCCATCACATGCATACTAGTAGTATACTGTCATTAATGCAGACATTCTATCATGAATAATACATCAACTGAATATAAACAAATGCATAACAAAAACAATATCATGAAATGACAATTGAATACTTATCTTTATTTGTTTCGTGTGTAGACTCCTTCTTGATCCTTCCGCTTCATCATCTTCTTCATTCATGACTTTATCATTTCTTATCCAAATGCTGAAGATGGATAAGAGGTTCTTCAAGAATTGAGTCCTTCATATTCCTCATCACTTGAGGGATCTTCTTTCAATGGTGAGAACTTCATCTTCAGTTGCTCCCATATTCTCTTCTCTTATTATGAGTCGAGCTTCTTCTTCTTCCCAGAGTCTACTGAAAGTAATCACTTCCTTCTAGCACACATTCCTTGAATGAATAAATCCCATGATCCTGGGAGACCATTCAAGGTGGCTATCACCACTTCTGCATTCTCCATTTCTTCTTCTACCACTTCAAGTTGTTCTGCATTCTGGATCTTCACATTCTTCAACTGTTTTCTCAAAGCCATCTTCTGATTTATGTTCTTCCCTTCAAATATCTTGGTCAAGGAATCAAACATCTTTGGTGTATTTAGGGAAGACACTTGTGGTACAAGTTGATCCATGATTGAATCAACAACGATCTTCTTGGCCTTAACAAAATTCTTCTTGTGTAAGGCTTTGAGCCTCATCTTCCTCTGGAACTAGAACCTCTCTACTCATGTAGATGTCCAATTCATTTTATTCAGAGAGATCATATACTTCCATGCTTGTAAGTTGTCAACTTCACCAAGATTATCATCAAACTGATGTAATATATCACTTTGAAATGAGAACCTCAAATGAAAATAGCAAAAGATTAGATCTTACCGATTTGAGGTGTCCGTCCTGGTTTCGGAGCTGGATGATCTAGGGTTTGTCGGAGAAACCATAATTTTCAAAAATTGGAATATTTTAGATATGATTTGATAGAAATATAGATCGCTTCAAGTTGAGCTGTCCATTTTACTCCTTTTCTGAAAACAGTGGAGGGAAGCTCCCAGAACAGGAAGCCCTAGTTTTCCAATTTCTTCTGCAAAAATGATTGTTACTGTTTCTAATATATATCCTAAATTACTGCTCCTCTATGTCTAAAACTTCATAATAAGGTATCCTTCAATGTCCTTGTTCCAAAACCATATGTTTCATTAGAATTGGTTTCACCAATTGGGACTTATGATCAGTTTCCCAAGGTGACCTGTTACAGGACTATTCAGAATAGTGAAGTTGTATGGGCTACCATGTGTCACTGGTTCATATTCGGAGTCTGAAAATTAGAACACAGAAATCAGTGTCCATTTCCTTTCTGGAACATCTTCAGAAATTGAATTTGGACCTTTGTATCCCAATATATAACAATTCGCCCCAGGTGTCCTCTTTAGGGATGAATTCTGGAAGAGGCTGGAACCCTAACTTGGAGGGATCATATCTCCCAGAATACAACACATCTAAGGCTAAATTTTGGATACCGTGTACATTAGGATTGTATCTTTGGCATCTGCAATTTTCAGCTCTTGAGACTTTGCAAATATCAGTATATAGAGAATGTACCAAAACTTATAAGTTTTAGTATTTAGGGTTTTTCTAGCTCGGGGTCAAACTAGGGTTTGACTTTCCCAGAGTTTCTCCTAACCAAAAATATTGATCCAGGTCTCTAAACTTAGATTTTGATGAGGAGAGAAATTCTATGCTAGGCTCACTCAAAAATTCCTCTTCTGTAGAAATCCCTAATTTCCTGCACCGAAAACTAAAAATGCTTTGAATCGAATTCCCCTTCGAGAGAAAGATGCGCCCTTCAATGGAGAGTTAGCCTAGGATACTTTTGTTGATGGATTGTGGAGAGAGAACCAAAAAGTAAGAAGCCCTAGCTTCTACAGCTGCACAATGTCTTCTTCTCAGGTTAGCTCTGATACCATGTTAGATTTTTATCATTCTAAGCTAGCATTATGATCTTAGGATCTTTAACTGAGAGAATAACATGCACAGCAATAAAACCCAAGAGACAAGAGACACAAAGAATTTTCCTCAGGGAAACCATAAAGGAGAAAACCCCACAACTTCCTCAAAGATAGAATGAGCACCAATGGCAGCAGTAAAACCTGAAAAACATAAAGATGATCTCCACAACTTCTGTCTCTCTCTCTCACTTGAGAGAACTTCTCCTCTCCCACTCATGCGCCCCAATAAGTGAGTGTGTGTGTGTTAAATAGAGAGGCTCACTCTCTATTTATATTCTTTTGTTCACTTGAAACCCACTCCAACATGTCGGCCTCACTTAACAATTACTTACTAGAGCTGACATCCCTAGGAGTGTCTAATAACCCTAGTGCCCCACAACTTGTGGGGACTTTGCCTCCTCCGACCAACAAGGAGGTTTATCCTTAACATAATAGTGGGGAGTATTGCACCGACTTATAATGACTCACCTAGGGTCAACTTCTCTAGGATAGTATAATAACCCTAGGGCCCCAAAATTATGGGGACTTTAACCCTTGACCAATAGGAGGGTTACCCACAATGACTTGACATAACATGTTACATTATAGAAACTCCCGATAGGAACATTGGGGCATGACATGACTCAAATACATTACAGACACATCCCAGAATAAACATCGAGGTACAATACATAAGATATATGGATGAATACATTTCGAAGTTACAAATACATCAACACTTGTATCAAGTTGTAATTGCATTGCATGAGTCCTCTTGCCGTATTGATCTTTACTCCAGCTCACTGCTTCAGTTTTATAAGCCATATAGCCCAAGATTGTGTCAATTCTAGCCAAGCAAGGCCTCTCATATATCTCTAACAAATTTATTATCCCATACCCATAGGAAACACCCCCCTTGGTGTCCTTATATTTCATGTGCTTCCTTGTATTGAGCATAGGTATATTCCACTACTTGGAACTAGTCTGCTTTCCTATGACACTAATTTCCTCCTTATTGTACTAAAAGCAATTTTGTTATTTTTGAAGCTTCTTAACATGAAAAATACCAAAAAAATAATAAAAACATAAAAATCTAGATGGCAAATGATATTAATTTCTATTGGAAGCTATCATGTCCGATTCAAACAGAGCACAGTCCATGAGTCCTTCCATTCATTGGTTGGGTTACTAGTTTGACCTTAGGAGTTATACTGATCATTATTCTAAGTTATCTCCACTGAATGGTTGTTCTTCTAGTACCTATGGATCCTTTGTTGATGCCTCCTATGTCACATAGTTATCCCACTTTTCATTTTGAACCTATGCCTCCTATGAGTCCTGTAGAAGGAACGAGTCGACATAAGTGGACTTGAACGAAGACCGACTTAGTCGATCAGCCGACTAAGTCGAGGGACCGACTTAGTCGATCAGCCGACTAAGTCGGTCGGCCGAGCAAACACAGTAATTAAGTCTGCTAACTAATATTCGTGTCGGTTCACCCAATCGACAGGTAGTTATTTTTGTAACTGTTTGTAACCTGTATATATTAAGCTGTTGAGCCTCACAAGAACTTAGTTCAGTTCTTGGCTTTGTATGATCTATTGAGAATAATATAATCTGTTTATCTTAAAAAAAAATAAAAAAAAAATCATATAACGGTCTTAACTGACCACCAAAAACCTATAAAAAGTTAGAAAATTCCAAAAATCAAAACCGTACACTCATAAGCCATCAGCATGACAGCAACTCACCCATCTGACAACCGACATCACTTCCATCGACCATCTTCATCGACCAGTCATGCCGACCATTTTCACCACCGACACCGACCGTCGACCTTGAGAGTCCCATCACATATTAATGGCCTCGAGCGTCGAACCAGATCCCCCAAATCACACTCGAGTATTGCAGTTGGACTGTCAAGTCCACCATTAATACATCCAGTTCAACACTCCACCATTCCCACGCCTATAAATAATGGACCGCCGAAGGTTCATTCACCACACCCCTTACACTCACATTCCCCGTCGACTAAATCCCACGAACCCTGTTACCAGTCTGACCAGTCTGATATCATGGCACCTAAGCTTACCTGCGCCGCGGCCAAGGCAAAAGAGTTACAGGCAGAGGACACACCCTTGGTCCAAAGATTGAAACATATCCAAAATGCCAAAGTCCAGGAGGGTCCTTTCTAGAAACTTTGGACAGAAATCCAAGAGTGGGCCTTTGTCGATAGTAAAATGACCCAGGCTGCTGAGAAAATCCGAAATAGCTCTATCCTCCAGTACCCTAATGCACCACTAATGGCAAGCTTCGGGGGGACGAAGGAGGCAGCGGTTAAATTTATTATCAGTCGTTACCACAACGGCCGATTCTATTTCGACCAACCGATTGACATCACTGGGGATGTTATTTCGGCTCTTACAGGTCTGTCGAACAGAGGCGACCCTGTCCCAATTGGGATTAAGGAAGGACTCGTCCAAGAACTCACAGGCACACCGACTGGAAAAAACTCGAAGGGACTGATGATAGGCCAGATCGCGACAAGAATGCCACAAATTGTGGCTAAAATCATCGCCGTCACCCTTACCTTGGCTGGTCGGAGCAGCGACCTAAAACTGGAAATGTTGGAGGCGGTCGACACAATTGCAACAGACGGACGTATTTACAGATGGGGCGACTATGTGGCCGACATGGTCAAAACCATCTGTGAACGTTGCCAGGAAATGGGAGGTATTATCAAATTTCCCTCCCTTATTATATGGATTGTTATGTATCATATATGTCCGGAAGGCAGTGCAGTCTTCCGGGAGCCCACAAGGTTTGAAATGCACAGGTTCAAACCCTTTTCACAGAGAGGAACCCTGCATGATCTGGCACAAGGCAAAGTCTTTCTAGAGACTTGTTTCCAGCAGGTGAAGGTCTGAACGACGAGGTGGAGGGTGCCACAGAACATCCAACGAAACCTCCCAGCTCAGTCTCACATCTAGTTAGCTCTCGACCATACGTCAGTATGGTATATGTGAGGTCAAGACCCCCAAACAAAGGACCTCGACTACTACCCAACAGTCGAACAGATCTTTCGGGAGTTGAGTCGATAGGCAGGCACAAAGGTACCAATCCCAGCAGCTGCCAAAGAGGTCGACTTCTCTATCGTTGAGCCTCTTACAGACCAAGAAAAGGAGGAGGATTATGAGCTAAATTTGTACATCAGCACTTTCGTGTCAGAGGATACTCCGACTGTGCCCCCTACTTGGGTGCACTTAACAGTGAAGCATCCGACTGCACCCGTAGTGGACCCCCCATCGACAGACCAACAACAACAAACACCGCCACCAGCACAACAACCAGTATAGCCTCCAGTTACTCTGACTCCAGCAGCTGCCGACCCACTACAGGTACCGACAGAAGAAGTCGAGGAGGAAGACAACCCTGAATATGCTGTGTCTCGGAGCATTATCAAAAAGTTGGCAAAGGAGATAGCCGTCACCCGAAGGAAGATCAAGCTACAGAAAAGACAGCAAGGCAAGGGTAAGCGTAAGCGTGTCCTTGCTGACTCCACCGATGACGACGAGGAACTAGCAGCAGCAGCACTCGACATTGTCGAAGACGCCCGGGCTAATAAGGTAACTGTTGAAACCCAGTTTCAACGCTTTATTGATGCAGGAGCTCCGGAGGGTCGGCCCAAGAAAGCCAAAACTCAGTCGACACCTGAAAATATAGTCGACCTTGTGTCGACCCCTCCCCCTCCATCCCCGACCACCATAGTCGAGGAGCAAGAACCGGGGCAGCAGGCCGACGTTTCCCTAGAAGTATATGAAAGAGTCATCCCGGAGGCACTCAGGGCCAGGGCCAGCATGGACGCTGAACTCAAAGCCTTCTTTCAAACGCTACCTGGACTATTCAAGTCGGCACAAACAATACGGACAACAACACCACTGAAAGTAAGCAAAAAGGTATATTCCTAGCAAACAACAGTATTTACAAGGATCCACGACGGTGGCGACATATCAGGGCATGAACAGACCTTCACCGACTACCAACTCCCACCAGAAGAAGACATTATATCTCCTGACCAAAGTTCACAACACACTTCTCCATCACCACCAGGATCAGGAAACCCTCCATCTTCACCTTCCCCACCATCACCTCCACCACCCCCTAATTCACAACTAAAACCACCATCCTCTTCACAGCCGGAAGTGGACATACCACCTCCTCAACCACAAAAACCCCCGACCACTGAACCAACCCTTCAGACACAAGCACCGTCGACCTCTGTTCCACCTTCCATTTCTGCAGGTCCTCAAGACAAGGCAACAGAGCAGCAAAAGGAGACCACAGAACCGACCTCTACTACTGCAGGCACTCCACAGCAAGATGCTGACAAAAAAAAGCAACAGACAGACCAGCATCGACCATCCAGGCTACAGATAAGTTTAAAGGATGCAAGTACGTTGACCGACATAGAGGTCGGCCAACTACTAAACACCCTAACAAAAGAAGTAAAAAAGAGGACAAAAACAGTAAGGAAACAACTCAGGGATAAGGAGGCTGAACAGGTCGAGTTTCTCGGCAAATGTAGGTCTCTCGCACAAACTGTCACCCCAGGACCGGTCAAAACTGCTATGGATCGACCACTCAAAAGGGCATATCAGCTGTTTGAAGGCTTGGTGTCGACTATCCAGACACATATCCAAGGGACTAGAGCCGAACAAAAGGAAGAGACTGCCCGACTGCTCCTGACCCAGCATACTTCCTTTTCGGAGGCTTACAAACTTTTACAGGACCATATGGAGGAATCCATTGTTACTGAAGAAGTTCTAAGAGATTGGCCGACTCATTATGGGCAGGTCTATCATCAGAGCAGGCAGACACGACAAGGCATTCAGGCCTTGGAAAGTCGGAAAATGACAGAGGCAGAGATGAGGCAGACCCTTGAAGAGCAGATTGTGATGGAGAGTAGCAAGCTGCAAAAACTCGAACGAGAAGCTCATCAGTGGGTACAGCAAGCCTTACCAAACTTGGAGAAGGTTGACAACATCTGTCAGCAGATGAAAAGACTCCTTAATGCCGCTGACGAACAAACCCAACTGTTGGGCCCTAGCATGGAAAATATTGCAGAAATGCCCATGGCCGAAAAGATGTCGGTATTATCAAGTGTAACAACTCTAACCATCGACATCCAGAAAGCCCTGTAGACATGGACAGATTTCCAGCGTCAACTTGCCATCACAGCTCCCGCCATCGTCGAAGTGTGCGTTCAGAGATGACCGACCATCCGACTACATAGTCCTCACCAAGAGCAAGTCTGAAAGGTTCGACAGGACTTCATTTTTGTACTTACCTTTTTCTTCAGGACGAAGAAATTTTTTGTTTGTGGGGGAGATGTAGAAGGAGCGAGTCGACATAAGTCGACTTGAATGAAGACCGACTTAGCGATCAGCCGACTAAGTCGAGGGACCGACTTAGTCGATCAGCCGACTAAGTCGGTTGGCCGAGCAAACATAGTAATTAAGTCTGCTAACTAATAGTCGTGTCGGTTCACCGAACCGACAGGTAGTTATTTTTGTAACTGTTTGTAACCTGTATATATTAAGCTGTTGAGCCTCACAAGAACTTAGTTCAGTTCTTGGCTTTGTACGATCTATTGAGAATAATATAATCTGTTTATCCTATCTGTTCTTGTCTCTTGTATCTGTGTATAATTCTGTATATTTTTGTATGTATTATTGGTAACCTTATTTGATCTATGAGATTACAACAAGTCCTCATCTTCTGTATGCTTTGTTCAAAGTAAGTTTTCATCCCAATCCAACCATTCCTTATTTATATTGTCTCTGCATGTCAACCATTCCCAATACATTTGTTACTAGTTCGTGAACATCTTTTTTTTCTGATTTCTTCCAAATTTTCTAGCCTTGATGTGTACCTCATGTTGGTTGATGGGAAAGGCCTTAATTCCCTCCTTCCAATGGATTGCATTCGATCGAATTTAGACCATTTATTCTGTAATAGGGATCTAGAGTCCATTTAGTGCCTTGATACTTGTATTCATCAGTGGTAGGTTCTCTTGCCATCGATAGATTTGGGAATACATCAATGTCCCTAATTGATAGATTCTCTTAAGTGTTCGACCTCATGAAATTTATTCACACTTGTTTCAATGCACTCTATACCTTGATTCCCATTATCATCATCGGTGGGATTTCTCGCGTATGTTAATGGTATATATCAATGACTAGTAATTAGACGATGGTACATCATTCTCAAATCCAATAGCTTTATTCATGTGATGGAACATGTACTAGCGAGGATTTGTGTAGAAGACCTCCACATTTCGTGGAATTCCATGTATTCCACCTCCTTGATCGTACCAAAATATATGGTATTTCAGCTCTCGTGACCAGAGTTAAGTTTACCATTTTATGTACCATATTTCTTCATTCAGTTGAAGACTTTATTGCAGTGTATATTGTATGTGGCGATAGCCACTCATGGCATATGTCTATTATGACTATTCATGGCCATTGTACTGTTATGTATCTAATACTTCTATGTTATATGCAATCATATGTAGAGATATATCACTATATTATACTAATGAGTAGCCGGTTCTTCCACCTGGTCGTTCATTACTCCAATCCTTGGACTATTATAATATATTTCAACCATCATGTACCCCTTTCACCTCACACATTAGTGGGCATATATTATAGCATGGTTTGCCACACCTGATACATCATGCTTTGATGTGCCTTCCTTGCCCCTACATAGACTCATTGTATCCCATTCTCTCACCACTACCTTGATGCTCCAATGAAACCCCTAAAAACACTTTTTTGAAAATATGCATGAATATATGTGTGCGTCACGACTTTACAACCAGTGTCTACACAAATTGCATCATTGTCACCCTTGTACATCAGTTTTTATGCTCAAAAAATAAAAAAACTTGGATTTCCCCCCATCAAGTAATGAATAACTTGATCCTTGGCCTTCCATATGCTAGGAAACACTCCTATTCGACCATTCATGTCCCATTGAGGGGATACATATTGAGATATTGTGAAGCATTGAAGGAGGAAAACTTTGGAGAGTAAAGATGTTATAGTGAAATTGTTCCCCAATATTATATGCTTGAGTCTGCATCCCTTTGTGGGCCTTGAACCAGCCATTAGTGATCTTTCCCAAGACTGCCTTTGTCTTTGTGAGATTTCCATTCAATGGAGGATTGAAGTGGTGGAGGCCTAGGTGGAGGGACTTGGTTTCTTTATTTCCACGAGCTTCCGACAGAGGATGTCATTTGTATCTCTATTTATATTAATAGAAATATCAATTTCTCATCCAATACATGTGTAATTATGAATATTTGTATCCATGGATGTACTTACTCTGTTTACATGTTGGAATTGAATATGCTATATTAGACTCTAACACTTTATATATATCATGATTTTGTATCTCTTTGTTGTTGAGGACGAAATGTAGGGACAAGTTTGATTAAAAGCTCAACGAGGATCATCTTCGAATGTCTGAAATAAGGTATGATTCTCATCCCTTAGTGTTAGTTTCATTTATATATATAGCATGCTTTGAGATGGATTATTTCTGGTGTCATTCTGTCTATTGTGGTCCACCCCAAGCCACACCCCAAGCCATATGTTTTTTTCTCCGCAACACTTTATCTTCAACTGAGGCCGAGTATAGAAGAGTAGTGAATGGAACTACACAATGTGTGTGGTTGCAAGGTATTCTTGGAGAACTTGGTTTTTCATTTGATTCAACCACTACCATTTGATGTGAAAATCAAAGTGAAATTGATATATCCACGCATCCAGTACAAAGATAGAGGACCAAGGACATTGATATTCACATGCACTACATCTGGATCTTGGTGCATGACCAGGTGATATAATTGCAGTATTTCCCATCTGTAGAGAAAACTTCTAACATCTTCAACAAGAGATTCACTAGGAATACTCTCACCTATCTTAGATAACTCCTTGGGGTGGGTAACACATGGTGATGATTGATATTCTCTTCATATTTTTATCCAAGTCCATTTTATAGGGGATATTTAATTCTCGTGAGGTTTTCCTCCTTAGCTTGGTTATATGGAATAATAAAATTGTTTTTTGTAACAGGTTACTTGAGCCTTAGTTTCCAAGGCCTCAATTTAGATTTTTTTACACTAATTCAAGATTAAGGAGGGGAGTTAGAACATTATACCACCTAGGACCATAGTCTCATTCATTTTTAACTATGCTAGATAGTCCAAACCTTGGTATATCATGTATCCCTAAGGTTGTTGGGGGTTTTAGACCATTAATGACACCTGGAACCCTCATGTTGGTCAACCAAGAGGTAAGGATCCCTCATTTATGACCTTTTGGTCTTTTGGGGAACTCCCACTCCTTGAAACATGGATCTGGGTTGACTAGGGGTTCTCATGCATTGTATTTGGCTATTATTGGATCTTTTGGCCTTTTTTGGACTGCCTAGCTCCACTCCCACTCCACCACACACTCCACCACACTGGGACCACCTTAATTTATGACCACCCATGCCATCCCAATGTTCACATGAGCCATTCGTGACCATTTGAGGTGATTTGGGATCCTATTGGTCTACCTAGGGGGGTTTTGAGGTCCAATGTAAGCATGCCACATGTATGCCAGTTGATTGCCTCCAAAGGATAAAAAATTTCTACTAATTTAATATAATGACGATCCACACATATTTACATGTTGGAGTGTAATAGAAACTTCAGTTATTGGCATCACTCGTTGGTGTAATTTTTTCCTCCTTTCACTATTTTTCTTGTGCATTGTCAAATTATTTCATTGCGATGAATCTTTTAGATTCTAGACCCTAGTGTAAATCAGAATTCTATATAGCTTATAAACTTAATCACTAGAAAACTTTGCTAAGAATCTAGAATAGAAGAATCATTCGAGAATCACTCACAAGGATGGAAGGAGAATTCTTCTTAAAAATGGAGGTTCAAATTTCCTCTACTGGAGCATCTACATGAAAACATCAGACATTAAATTTCTCACAAACTTCTAGAGTATTGATAGAAGGAGTCTCTTCAAGTATAATTTCACCAATAAGAACTGAATGAGTTGAAGATTCTGTCATTTCTTCATCTTCAACAACTTTATATTCACGAGTAGTAGTGGAGCGGTTGTAAATACTTATGGGGAGATTGTAAGGAGATGTTATATGTGCTCTCCCAATTATTTTCAGTAATATATTCAATATTTTTTCCAAATGCAATGTACAATCTAGACCACAATTCACTAAGGTAATCAACGATTTCAATGAGATAGCTCATCCTAGGAGGAATGACTAGACACATGGCTCCAAACGCTATGTCACAACCATTGAACCAAATAGACTTCTCATCATCAAATTCTATATTTTCTACAACTCCAATAGACACATCAAATATATCATGGACCTCAATATATGCAACTATCTTGAATTTCCACCCATCATAATTGAATGGTGATAGAGGAGGAACTGATATCAAATCCATCTTGAAGTTTATGGTACCTATAAAATAAACACTCTGAAAAATATGTATTGATGATTAATTGAATATTCTAAGATCCCTATGTTATGATACCATGTGATAATTCTAAGTATCCATTATGGTAGCAATAAATTACAATCTAAGAATATAAATCACAATGTAATCCTACTTAGATGTGGAATAGAGATTAACATCAAAACTAGTGAAGAAAATACTAAACATAATACATGAGAAAGAACTCAATGGAGTAAATTATCTTTTTGTATTAATTCATTGATAATTCTAAAATATAGTTATATCTCCAAAGGAGAAATTAATTATCCTAAGAAGGCATTTGGAATCTTCTCATTGGGTAGGCTTAAATCGACATAGAAACCGTCACTAGACTTGAGAACTATTCCTAACTCTTGCATGTGCTGAATTAACTGAGTGTAAATGAAGGTAACATTACTTGGATGGTGCATGAGGGATTCAATTGATGATATAGGAGAAAATTATTAGCTTTAGTTGACTGGCAGTAGTCATCATAGCTCACTATCAACCCGGAGTGATGAAATCTGGGAAAGGTGGCCCAGTTAACTAATTGTAGCCTAGTTTACGGAATGTAACTAATGGGGGATGGCTATAATCATGGATTAGGATGAATGAGGTCCTAAAATCATGGATGCAGGTGCAATAGTGGGTAATGAGGTAAAAAAATAGAAGGGATTGCGTCACCATTGCGTCACCATTTAGTCAACATTGTTGCATGCATGTTGCATCACTTCATTCTTGCATGATTGAGTCATATTTAGATGGAAAATATTATACAACCCCCCCATCAATCCTTAATTATGATAATTAAAAAAATTATGGCCCAGGAAACTAGGCCTATGATCATCATTTACATTATTTATCCATATAAATTAATGAAAAAGGAAAAACCACATGGGAAAAATACTTCCTAAAAAATGGACGTAAAAAAATGGAAAGAAAAAGTGTTCTCCAAACCAAATTCTTATTTATAGAGGAATCATTTTCTTTGGAATAACATCAATCTTCTCAACTAAATCAGGGACATAGATAATTGAATGATGAAAACTGGAACCATGTGCAATAGTTGAGGTACTTTGACAAAAGAGTAGATGTGATTGAGAATTTGAACCATGTGAGGTAAATCCAAGATATTGAGATGTTGTAGACTTGAAAATTGAACCATGTGAGGTAAAATTATCTCCATCTGTGAGGAGAAAGTGTCCAAGTGAATGCATGATGTCTCCAAATTTAGTAGCGTGCTATGAGGAAACGTGCATGTGATTATGTAGGAAAGAAGAGGAGGCATGGGACCACAAAGAGTGGATTATTGAGATCCATAATATGGTATATATTCCAAAATATCTAGTGAATCACTATCCAACACATCAGAAAACTCATGAGATAGAGTAATAACTAATAAAAAATCCCCAACAACCAAAATTTTGAAGGAGATCTGAGGTGCTTCATTTTTCACGCTAAGAGTGATGAGATCAGTCATAAGCATAACTAAATTCTCTTCAAACTTTCAATTTGAGCTAAATAAGGTGGTATAAACTCCAAAAATGAGGAATAAAAGTACCATATGTGCCATTGATATGGAAAATTCACAATTTTCTCCTTCTTTAGTAAAACTCCGAGAACTGGTGCAAATGATCATGTAGGAATTTGTTGGAAGTATTGGATCAACGGGGGTGAATTAGAACACTTACCAAATATTATATTACCTCTAAAACATACAAAAAATCAATTTTCTTCACACAAGAAGCAACATTGGAGAGAGATGAATGAAATTGCTCTTCATCTTCTAGAGAAATCACTAGAAAACTTTTCTTGGAATTTAGAATAGAAGAATCATTGGGGAATTACTGAGAATGATGGAAGGATAGTTCTTATTCAACAATGGAGGTTCAAATTTTCTCTTCTGGAGAAACTGCATGAAAACATGAGACATCAAATTTATCACAAACTTGTAGAAAAAAAGCAGTCTATTCAATAAGACTTTCACCAATTTGAACTAAATGAGTTGAACATTCTATCATTTCTTCATCTTCATGAGTAGTAGTGGATGTTGTAAATACTTTTGGAGGATATTGGAAGGAGATGTTAGATGAAATATCCCAATGATTTGCAGTAATCTCTTCAATATTTTTTCCAAATGCATTGTCCATTATGGAACATATTTCAATTGGGTAATCAACAATGTCAATGATATAGCTCATCCTAGGAGGAATGGTTAGACACATTGCTCCAAATTCTCTATCACAATCATTGAAACAAATAGACTTCTACTCATTAGATTTTGGAATTTCTAAAGCTTCAATAGACACATCAAATATTTCATGGCTCTCAATATATGCAACCATCTTCAATTTCCACTCATAATAATTGAATGGAGATAGAGGAGAAATTGATATCAAATCCCTCTTGAAGTTTGTTGTACCTGCAAAATAAACATTCTGAAAATTGTGTATTGAGGATTAATTTAATTTAATAAGATCCCTACACTCTGATACCATGTGAGAATTATAAATAGACATTATGGAAGCAAGAAATCATAATCTATGGATCTAAATCACAATGCAATTCTACTTAGATGTGCAATAGAGAATAACATAAAAAATAGTGAATAAAATACTAACATAATACATGAGAAATAAATTAATGGAGTAAATTATTCTTCTATATTAATTCATTGATAAGTGTACAATATAAATACATATCCAAAGGATAAATTCATTAGCCTAATACATTATTTGGAATCCTCTCACTGGGTAGGATTAAATTAACATAGAAACCATCACTAGACTTGAGAACTAGTCATAACCTATGAATGTGCTCAGCTTATTGACTATAACTAAAGGTAATAGGGCCTGGAGGGCGAATTAGGAGGCTCAGTTGACTAACAATGGTCATCGAAGCTTACTATGATCCCAAAGTGATGAAATCTAGGAAAGGTGTCCCAGTTAACTATTTGTAGCCTAGTTAACTAAATGTAACTGATGGTGAATGGATAAAATCATGGATGAGGGTTCAATAGTGGATAATAAGGTAAAAAATGATAGGGATTGAGGCACTAGGAAGACAACAAAAAGGTGTAGGAACTAGGGAGGTCAACAATGTTGAATGCATGATTCATGGCTACATGCTTGCATGCACAAATTAGGTCTAGATGGAAAATATAATCCAACAAAAAAGAGAAATACATCATTTAAAGAATGATGTGTTTTTTATTATTACAAGGAATATGAGTATATAGAAGCATTGGTACTAGTTTTGGATGATAGGGGACCTTTGTAGGTTATCCACGGGGGGGATGATTCAATATTATTTGTGTCCAATTATGTATCCAAATGATTATATTGTCAATTCCACAATCATAAAAGAAGACTAAAAAATATAGTGGTTCTCTCTTGATTTGTAGTGGAATGTCTACATCATAATAGTACTGTAAATATGTATAATGTATGTAATGGTTATCATGAGGACATTATTAGACTTGGTTCCAATGTGAATGATCCCCCTTACATTGAAGACTTACTGGGGAAATTATTCGAGTTGGTTCCAATGTGAATGATCACCTTTACATTGATAACTTACTCAGGAGGTTAGGTCTTGGAAGACAAAATTAATAGCTTTTTTTTACAATAATTGATATGGAATGTACACTTTCAACCACTACTTTTTATGAAGTGCGCAATGATAATTGGGATCAATTTGCTCTTATCGAAGTAAAAAGTACAACCTAATTGTGGATTTTTAGAAAAAAACTGCGAAACGTTTATCATGGTGAATTTTTAACTTTTCTTTAAGTTTTTTGTCATATTGATGAGGTTATATGAAGATATAAGAAATGGAAATTGTGCTAATGTTATAAATAAACATGTATAATGTATAAAAAAAATTCTACAAAACCTATTAAATTAATCTTATGTAGTAAAACCCAAAAAATATTTCGTGGAAGGGTAAAAGCATGGTAATGTGCCTCACTTTTTCTCCTCTTGCAATGATGAACTTTTATAAAATTTAATAAACTAAAATAAATTGTTTATAAATCTACAAATCCATCAAGAATTAGATAATAGTGTAATGAAACAGAAGTTTCATTTTCCATGAGCTTTTATATGGTATATTTTCTTCAAATTAAAAAAATATTTTTATCTTATTTATTTCATTTTATTTAAAGGCCATTTATTATTATTTCATACATCTCACAAGTACTCAAAAAATAGGGGCCCTCCATATCTATCTTCATTTTTTTAATTACATATTTTTAATATAAACTATTAACATAAATAATAAATTTTATATGCACTTAAAAGTGCAACCCAAAAAACTATCATTTTAAGACTTCAAAATAAATAGTTTTTTTTATATAAATATGGAAATAATATACAAGTGATTGTTAAAATAAATTATTATAACAAAATAAATTTATCTTGCCTTATAGTAAGATATTACCATGCTTTTACCAAGATGTTAAATGAATAATTAATTTAATCGTTCACAATATGTTATGATTTAGGAAATTATTTTTAAGCTTTCATTTTATAACTTTTTATTTAAGTATCATATTAATGAGTCTCTTTTAAAAACACAATCTGTAGATGTAGCCTTAATAAGTAGGTAGCTAAGTAACATGACACTTCCAAATAGGGCTTGTGTCTCGTATTCCACGTGTCAAACATGACATTTTCCCTAATACGTGTTCGACACCAAAATTTTCGTGTCCTGAAATCTGGACACTTTCCAACACGTGCTAGACACATGCTAGGAACGTGTCATAATTTCTAGACATGTGTCATGTCAAAAAGGGTATAGAGGAGGTGTAGGATAGAGGAAAGAGCTACGAAAGTAATGCTGATTTTGACATGGAGAAGCAGAAGGACGATTGACAATGGCTAGTACCATTGATGAGCTATGATATTCTTCCATGTGGCTATTTAGTATTTTCATTTTGTATCTAGCAGTATTGTAGATACTAAATTTAGTACTAAGTAAAATCTACTCTATTTTGCATTTGCCGGTGGCATTCTCTCAATATTTATGTAATACATTTTGATTTTTGTGGTTTAATAAAAAATATCAAATATGCAGTTTATAGTTCAAAGTTCATGATTCATTGGTAATTGTATATTGATTCATCATTGTCATATTTCAATTGAATGATATTATGATTGATGTACATTGTATATACTTCTAGTTTTTTTAAAATGTTGATCTTTATGTTCATATATATATAATTTTTTAATATATATATAAATGTGTCCCCAAGCAATTTACCATACAAGTTGATAAGTAGGGCACTACCGACCCACCAAGCGAAACCGGTGGTTTCTTGATCTTCCTTATGACTAGCTGGTGTGGTTGGTAGTATCTGTTATTATCCATTCGGCTTGTCATGATCCGGTATGAGATCCAAGTATTTCCAGCATGAAGGTAGGTAGTATAGAGGATTGGATGCCTGTGTCCTATTTCTGGGGTCGTAGTGTCTCATGTTGAATACTCATATTTTCATGTCCTCTGTGTCCCGTGTCCTCGTGTCATGTGACTTAGGTAGGTAGTATGAAGTTTCTCAATAATATGTTAAAGATTATGTAAACTTATTACCAAAAAACTAGTTACAATAAAAGGTGAGAATATAATCAATATTATTAAAATAAAATTATAACAAAATTTCATAAGCTTGTTGAACAATTCATAAAATGTTATGAGGCAAAATAATCTTTGTGATAGTGAGATAGATAAAGATAAAAATCACTTTCTCTTAGAATGTCCTAAATCACAATTTTAAAATATTTGTTAGGATATGTACCTTCCTAAGGTTTAAACCCATGCACCTCTCTTAAAAAATTTCAAACACATAAATAACTAAATAACAAAACAAGTGATTCCTTACCTTTTTGAAATTAATAAAGAAAAAAGAGTTACCATTTTTAAAATTAATTTAAAAAAATTGCCTGTAATGAATTTTTATAACCATAAGTGTCATCCTTTTCAATTACTTTTCTTACTAATTAAAAAATTAATTTTTTATTTAATACTTTATTAATCAATATAATATTATCATATTGAAAATAAATAATATATTTATAATTTAAGTTTTATATTAAAAAAAATAAATTAAATTTTAGACTATAAAACTATTTTATTATAAAAATCATTAATCTTTTTATAAAAATATAAAATCTTTAAAAAATTAAAAACCTAAACAATCTTTGAAAATAATAAAATGAAAATTTCAACACAAATATAAGCCTTTAAATTTTTACCCACCAATTATGTATACAAAAATCCATACTAAAATACCATGCCAATAAAATTGCATTCATAAGTGTCTTTGAAAAGCGACCATATGTCTTTATAGAAATAGTTTGAAGACGTCAATAATAGAAATAGTTTGAAGAGGTCATGAAAGGATAAGGGCGTTCCCCATCCATGCCCTTTGGATGAGGAGCATGTGGCCTCTTTGCAGGGAAGCAAATAATTGTTTAAATGATTACACTTGTTTCGTCATATCATTTTCTCATGATGTCATGAATACTTTTTTCATGACATCATCCTTAGATTTTGGGTACCTCCGTGCCAATCTCTACATGTGGGGCAAAATATTGATGTGCCTATGCTCAAGATATTTATATGTGGGGGTATTCGTTCTGCATTCATCATACTCTACATGTGGGGCAAAATATTGATGTGCCTATGCTCAGGATATTTATATGTGGGGTATTCGTTCTGCATTCATCATACACACATCAACCTGTTCTATATGTTACACGGGACCTCCGTGATTTTTTCTAACAATGACCGATTTTTGTTGGGATCTTCTCTTTTGAATTATATTATCACATCATAGTTTGGATGCTTTGAGTTTTGTTCCTCCAATTAGATGTCTAAAGTTATGATAAGGTCCACTTTTCAGGCTTAGTCAGATTTTTGTTGGAACCTTCTCTTTTGAGTTGTATTATCAAATCATAGTTTGGATGCTTGAGTTTTGTTCCTCCAATTAGATGTCTAAAGTTATGATAAGGTCCACTTTTCAGGCTTAGTCAGATTTTTGTTGGAATCTTCTTTTTTTAGTTGTATTATCAAATCATAGTTTGGATGCTTGAGTTTTGTTCCTCCACTTAGATGTCTAAAGTTATGATAAGGTTCACTTTTGAAGCTTAGTCAGATTTTTGTTGGAATCTTCTTTTTCAAGTTGTATTATCAAATCATAGTTTGGATGTTTGAGTTTTGTTCCTCCACTTAGATGTGTAAAGTTATGATAAGGTCCACTTTTGAAGCTTAGTCAGATTTTTGTTGGAATCTTTTCTTTCGAGTTGTATTATCAAATCATAGTTTGGATGCTTGAGTTTTGTTCCTTCACTTAGATGTCTAAAGTTATGATAAGGTCCATTTTTCAGCCTTAGTCATTCCCTTGATGCACTTCCTTTGTTGGAAGTGCTTCTTTTTGTCCTTGTCTATTTTGGTGCATTTATTTTGTTCTTATCTATTTAGGTGCATTGTTCATAATCTTTATTGGGCCAACCTTGTTTCAAAACACTCTCTCTATATATATATTTGTCATTGGTGTATAGTGTGAATCATGAATTTTCTATACCTTGCCATGTATGTTTCTTTGTTTCTGTACTTTGCCATATATGTTTCTTTGTTTTAGGTAAACCATAGTTTATACATACAAATTTTCCATTAAATAATTTCGAAATATCCATGAAACAATTATTTTTTAGTAAATAATAATTTCACAATTTCAATAAGAAAGCCACCTTATTTTTTTATATGGTAATGCCTCTAGCCCATTGTGAATTCCATTAAAGTGACACACTATTTCCAACATTTAAAATAAATAGAAATTAATATAGAAGGTGTTTATTTCTTATATTTGAATAATCCAATGTTAAACAATGTTAATGTTTAAGTTGAGTTCAATAAATAAAATTGTCATTTTTAAGAGTGAGATACTTACACATGTTTTAATATATAATGAAAACAATAAAATAATAAAACATAATTATGTATATTTATGAAAAAACATAATTATTTATATCTAAGAAAAAAAATTATTGAAATAAAATATTAATGAAATTGTATGATAATTATATCATCATTTAATTAGCCAATTTAACAATAACCACAAGTATAAGAAAATTAATTACAATCCACTCACTGAAAAGAGAGTGTTCTCAACTAATGATAAATAAGAATTATGAAAATTAATTTTCAAGCCATTTGAAAGGGATTGTTCTCCACTAATGATAAATAAGAATTGTAAAATTTTTAAAGCAAACCAAATAAGTTGTGAGTTGTTCATGTGACATAGAATAAACTCACCCAATATGATTGTCTAAGATGTTATCTAATGATAGCATATGTGAGTTAAGCAAGAATAAAAGAACGAAGATCTTATTATATGGGGAAACTCTTAACGAGAAATACTTTATTAAAAGAATTCTTATAATTTGTATAGAAAATAATGAGGATAAACAATTCAATTTCACTATTTATAAGTTTATTTTTTTAATTCATAAATGTCTATAATCATTAATGATCTCATGTATATAAATATAAAAATAAATATGTTATTAGTAATCTCGTAAATATAAATATAAATATAATATGTGTCTGTGTGTGTGTGTAATTATTAGTAAGTTATGCCTCCTTTGGCCACTCCTTTAAGACTCTCGAAAGAGTTATAAGCGTGCTTGAAATACTTATAAGATGGTATTGTCATGATTTTAATATGGAGACATAAGATTTATTTTTTATTTTTGTAAATTTGAAAATGAATGATAAGGGTTACTTGTGTAACGGGGCTATAAGGTGTTTTACTTTTATGCATTAGTAAATGGAGTTATAAGGAAATTCATAATTTGTTTTATGATAATCATCCTTATTCGTCAAAAGAAAGTTATAAGCTTTTATGGTCTTTAAAAACTATGTAATCAAGAGTGGGAGTTATAAGGTATTTTTCCTTTATCATGTAAATGGGTGAATTTTTTGTAAAAATCGACACCCTTGATTTGTTGATTTTGAATTTAAATTGTTCAGTCTGATTGAAGGGTGGAGTTGTAAGAAGCCCTCGTAGGGGAGTTATAAGGTATGTTTTTCTGTTATCTTGTAAACGAGTGCATTTTCCATAGAAATCAGCGTTCTTCGTTTGCTCATTTTGAATTTAAATTGTTGAGTTTGATTGAAGAGTGGAGTTGTAATAAGCCCTCGTAGATCTTAACACTAAAAGACTTGATGTGTTTCCAATATTTCATAGTTCAGATCATGGTATTATTTGTGTAGTTTTGACACTGAAAACCACTGTGATATTTCTAGATAGGTATTATGTCTAGTTTTAACACTCAAACCTACCTCTTTAATATATGTTTACATTGGAGTCACAACCATGCATTTTCCATCACATGAAATAAAATTTTCTTGCTTCTCGTCTTGTTCTTTATAGGATGGAGATTGATAGTCAAAATCAAGAGAATATGAACCATTGAGCAAGAAATAGATTCCAAGCCAAGTTCCATTTTTAATTTATGGTCATCCTAAAACCGTCATTTTGGTTTATGGTCATTCTAAAGCCATGCATTTATTAGAATATTTTCTTCTTTTGGTATCCTTATATGAACTCACAATTAAGGTGGATATTGTTAGTATAACCTTAATATAAGTCCTAAATATACCTAACAACAATCTAGTTATGATGTGGTTGTTAGGTTATTACAAAAATAGAGCTCCAAGGGCCAATTTCCCTCCTCCAAGTGCCTAGTGCTCCTCCCCCTATGCAGGTACCTCTACTAGTTGAGCAACCGACTCTCCCATTGTGTGCATCTAATGGGTTTGTTAACAAGCGGACTAGGGTATCAACCTCCTAGGCAAGTGTATCATGCCAACACTCAACGAAGGTCAAGAATACACTTTGACTAAGCCATCCCTATGTCCATGAAGCATCACCAAAGGGCTAGAAGACATAGTATATATGTAATCTTTATAATTATTTATCAAATACTCAAGGTGAGACTTTTCCACCATGTTATCACCTTTATTATTATTTTTATTCATACTCTAACAAAAAAATATCAATAGAAATGAACCTTGCTCCATCCTCTCATTCTATCTAAAAGAGCATGTTGACACTTTTTCACTAGAGGTTTCATACCATTATTTTTAAACTATCACAAACTTGTCATCCTAAATACATTTTCATTAATTTGTTTTATATATATATAATTTCATGATTTATTAATGAGAATAACTAGATTATTAAACTTTTATTTCCATTGCGAAAGGTCTACAACCTTTCTTGATAATAAAGGTTGTTGACCCTTCTCCTTTCTATAGGAAAGAATGACCAACCCTTTTATCATCTATGGTTTCCCTTCATAGACTGTAATTATATCTAAATGGAATTTTATTAAAAATAACATTAAAGGATAACTAGTTTGAAGAATAATATAATATTATTTCATATATCTAATAAATAAGCGTAAGTTAATATTATTACTATTAAAAAGGAATTGCATATAACATATAAAAAAGTTCCTTAATATTTGTAAAATGTATTAGTATATAGTAAGAGAATTTCAAGCCTTATAACAACATCCTTTAAATCGATATTATGGTATACTAATATAAGAAACATAATAAAAGAGCACATGGTTCCTTTATTTTTTATATTAATATAAAAGAATAAAAGAAGACGTGGGGAGCGCTCTATATTTCGATGGAAATCAGATTATTTCTTTCTCACGGGTTTTGGGGTATCCCACAAATAATTAATTGAAGTTGTATGCTTTGTATTTGGGGCTCGACTACATTGTTTCACTCAAACTAATTAAGAAGGTTATGATTGTTGGAGATTTTTTACTAATCCTTTTCAAGTTAGGAAAAGGAATAATATGGATTATTGAACTGTTAATTGTATTCAATATTACATTCTAAATCTGGGTTATTAGGTTGAAGATATCAAATGGATACATGTCGACCGAATGAATAATAAGAAAGTGGATCCCTTAACTAAATTTTATAGTGCTCTCGGAAAAGGGAAAATTGTGTAAAATGGGGGGAATCCATGTTCTAGGTGGGTCCTATAGTGTTTCAAATCAAATTTTTAATGTCATGATGATGAGTGCAAAGTAAATGTGTTCTAAGTGGTGATGGGATGACTACTCGTGCATGAGCATTAAAGAGGGAAATCCTTCCCCAGATAGAAGTCTCCCTAAGGTGTGTTTTGGTAAGAAAATAGCCCTTGACATGTTAAAATGGTTTTAATGAGTGAGTATCCTTCTCAATCTAGGAAAATGGTAAGAGAATCAAGTTGTTTCGTCTCTAACGTGGTGTGGGGTTTGGCTATATTTTTCTAACGTGTCAAAAGGGTGAGTGTTGAATAAAATCATCCTTGTGTTTAGCAGTGTTTTAGGAATTCCTTGTTGTGGAAAAAAGGTGTGGATGCATCAAGTATTTTTCTTGTGATGGATATAGTGATTTCCTTTAGCTCTCCCAAGATATTGGGTTAGCATTTTTGTCGTAGTAGTAGAAGGGACTAGTACTCTCTAAAGGGGACGAATGTAAAAATTTTGGTAGAGGATCACAATAATATTTTCCTATGTGCATTTATCATGTTTTGGTTGGTGAATTTGTGGTGTGGTTTTGGGTGATTACATTGTTATTATTATCTTATGATTTCCTAGGTAGTCTTAAAATTATCTTAGGGTTGCTTGGCATGTCTCCCCAAGAACCTATCGTTTCTCTAAAGCTAGGATTGGGGATCACAGATGATGATACTAACATAAATCCAAGTGAAGGAAAGGTATTTGAAATTTCTGAGCATGTGGATGAATTTAGAGACATAAAAACACACATTAGGGGATAAGGAATCCCCTCCAATGTTTAAATTCATACATGAAAGGTGTGATTTCGACCATAGGCTAGATCACCACCCATGTTTCCATTCTTGATCACATGTTTGATGACTTGAATCCAAAGCTCATGCATAGAGTGCTTATATTGAGAAGTTGTAGTGATAGTGGATGCGCATGAGACCTTGTTGGATGGAAACCAGTCTCAAATCAGAAATAATGTTAGTTCCCATAGCGTTGAATAAGCTTCAGTCATGAAACCATGAGATGGTAAATTGAAACTTTCACTTTGTGTGGGATATTTTCAAATTTCTATTGATGTATTCATTTCTAAAAGTAATTAAGTTGCTTTTTAAATTTCTAAAAAATGTAGTAAAACTAAAGAAATGAATTTTAAAAAATGATTTATACAATTATCACCCATAAGTGGAAAATTTTATTTTTGATTTTGTGTGGGACATTTTCAAATTTCAATTACAAGAAGAAATTTCAATTTCTTTCAAATTTCTATTGATGTATTCATTTCTAATAGTAATTAAGTTGTTTTTTAAATTTCTAAAAAATGTAGTAAAACTAAAGAAATGAATTTTAAAAAATGATTTATACAATTAAAATTTTAAAAATTTTATTTTTGATTTTGTGTGGGACATTTTCAAATTTCAATTACAAGAAGAAATTTCAATTTAAATTTCAAATTGAGAGAGAGAGAGAGAGAGAGAGAGAAAGAGAAAATGTAGTAAAACTAAAGAAATGAATTTTAAAAAATGATTTATACAATTAAAATTTTAAAATTTTTAT
>LPNX010821817.1:12944-40019 GCA_001517045.1 Pseudotsuga menziesii | reverse complement strand
AATGAATTTTAAAAAATGATTTATACAATTAAAATTTTAAAAATTTTATTTTTGATTTTGTGTGGGACATTTTCAAATTTCAATTACAAGAAGAAATTTCAATTTCAATTTCAAATTGAGAGAGAGAGAGAGAGAGAGAGAGAGAGAGAATGTAGTAAAACTAAAGAAATGAATTTAAAAAAATGATTTATACAATAAAAATTTTAAAATTTTTATTTTTGATTTTGTGTGGGACATTTGCAAATTGAGAGAGAGAGAGAGAGAGAGAGAGAGAGATTTTCAAATTTCAATTACAAGAAGAATATTCAATTTCAATTTCGAATTGATATCAATTGAGAGAGAGAGAGAGAGGGGATTATGATGTTGTATTACGTAGATGTTTGGAGAAACAGGATGATGGTAGGATGGGGTTAGAGATTCAACTATAAATGTAGGTGTACATTTCTTTGGAATGAAACAATATGAGATCATGAGTGTAGTGTTTTTAATTAGAGAGAGAGAGAGAAGGAGTGTGTATATAGATTATGATGTTGTATTACGTAGATGCTTGGAGAAACAGGATGATGGTAGGATGGGGTTAGAGATTCAACTATAAATGTAGGTGTACATTTCTTTGGAATGAAACAATATGAGATCACGAGTGTAGTGTTTTTAATTAAATCTATAGGATATCATCTTTCAAACACTTTGGATTCGATCGAGATGAGGCCATTTTCCATAACCCGAAAATTTGATCTTGTATATTCGACTGGCATGATCCTAGACCTCATTTGTGATGTTGGTAGAAAAATAGTAGTATATTGATTTGTGTTTCCCAGTTGTTCAATGGGACAACTTCGACTAAATGAGTTGAGTTCTATTGTGGCAGAAGAAATTAAACTATGCCCACAATCTAGGACAATAAAATGATAAGGAAAACACACAGGAAGATATGAAGGAATTGGGAACCATAAACTCTATTATTATTCTTATTATTATTCACCATGTAATTAAAATAATGTAAAAATTTATATATAGTGTTGATAACGCTTAGGTTCATTCCTATTATGTTCAGTTGCAAAATAATTTTTAATGGTCAGAGAAGTGCCACCGTCACAGTCGACTGGAAGACAGAGGGTCTTCGATGAGTTATGTTTTGATAGGTTTGGATGGATGTAGTAGTATGTGTCGATGGATCATGATGGAGTCATTGGTATTCGACGAGTTATGTTGTGGTTGGTTCTGACGGATGAAATATTTGGTGTCGATGAAGCTTGTTGGATTCATCAATCTTCGATGAGGTATTTTTTGGTAGGTTCTAATGGATGCAGTAGTCAATGTCAATGAAGCATGTTGGAGTCGTTAGTCTTTGGCGAGTTATTCTATGGTCAGTTTTGATGGGTGCAGTAATCAGTGTTGATGGAGCATGCTAGAGTCCTTGGTCTTCATTGAGTGGCATGAGAAGTCGACTATGACTAGGGAAACTAGCCAAATAAGCCAATCGGATTCTTGGATAGATCATTCCTCCCTCCTTAAGAAGTAATGGTCTCCATTTCTTGCTCATGCATATGAGGTCTGAAGTATGATGAGAGTCAATGCTACTCCAAAATTTCTTGTGGTATTATTATAGTGTGCATCCCAAATGAGCTTCTGTCAGTGCTCACCTATCGGTACACAAACCTGTCCAAGCTTATATAGAAACGTGTCTTTCAGGAAATATTCGGTGGTAGACAAATTATTGGTCTAAATTTGTCAATAGAATGATGAAAATTTGTTGTCTTCTTGATATAACTGAGGCCAAGAGGAAGTGTCATATCCCTGCATGATCATCCTTGTAAGAAGGATAATAATGGGTGGTTGACTCAAATAATCAAGTGTGCAATCAAATTTTCCTTTACAATACTTAACCACCAATTGGAATTGTTGTAAGTAATTAATACACTTGAATTGTCAAGTTGTGTGCAGCTTGGACTGGGACATGGAAAATGATTGGAACTTACGGTTGGTATGAATGATTGTTTCCTTTCTAAGGAAATAGTGTTTCCATTGCTTAAGTGCTTAAATAATGGCATAAATCTTGTTTCATATGTTGAATACCTCCTAATGGTGCCATTGAATTTTTCTAAGTGAAAAGAAACAGGGTGACCAGAATGCATGATCACCGGCCCAAGGAATAGTCTAAGGCACCTATCTAAATATCAAAAGGATGATGCAAATCAGGTAACACAAGTACACGTGCAGTATAGAGATGGTGCTTAAACTACTCAAAATATTTTTGTTGTGTTGGGTTCCACTTGTAAATAGTTCTTCCATTCCCTTTAGTAAACTACTCCAATGTCAAGGCTATGTGACTAAATCCAAGTACAAATCGTCGATAAAAAAATTCAAAAGAAAGAAAGATTCTTAGTTCATGAATGTTCTGAGAAATGGGAAAGTATTTCACGATCTGTATATTTTATGGGCCGACGTGAATTCTTAAAGAGTCAATTACATACGTCAAGTATTTGATATTGTTCATGGAAAATCAACACTTGTCCTTATTCAAGTAGAGTTGATGTCATTGGATGATGTTGAGGACTTGTCAAAATTGTTGTACATGTTCCTCCCACATTCTATTATAAATCAGGATGTTGTCGAGATAGACAATGATATATTTTCCTAAAAAAGTTTGAAACACATCATCCATGTATCACATGAAGGCTATAGTTGCACTGGTTAAGATGAAAGGCATGACTAACCACTCAAACAAACCTTTCTTTCTCTTGAAAGTATTCTCCCAAACATCTGAGGGATCGATCAGAATTTGATGATATCCCGACTTAAGATCGAGTATAGTAAATAATTTAAAGCATTTTTGACAGTCAATCAATTCATCAATTCTTGGAAAAGGGTACCAATTCTTCACCGAAATCTTGTTGAGTTCCCTAGAGTCAATTCACATGTGCCAATTCCCATCTTTATTCAAAATAAGGACAAATAAAATTCCACGAGGAGAGGATTTGGGTCGGATATGGCCCATGTTGATCAAATCTTGGATATGTTGATGAATTTGTTTACTCTCAATAATGAATCTCTTGTAGATAGATACATTAGGTAGAGAATAACAAGGAGCGAGTTCAATAGAGTGTTTCACCTAGCAGTGTAGAGGTACTCCGTGAGGTGACTTGAACATATTCCAGTACTCTTCATGAATGTTGTTGATTTTCTACTACTATTGATAACTATAGTTGTTGGTTGGTTATCAAGTTGCTACAGTATTTTTGGATTGTTGAGGCTTTATCATGATCAATGTGAATTTCTAAGCATGGTTAATCAATTTTTTCCCTATTTAGCAGATACCATTTCAATTATCACCTTCTATGATCGTGACAGATAACTTCCATGTCAATTCCACAAGTAATGTTTCCAAAACAATGCATCAAATACAGAAAGAGGTTCCACATCGTAGATTACTTCATATTTGAAAGGATTAATGAAGTACTAGTCGAGATTGAATTGTTGAGTTATTATGAGTTCTTGTACATCCTTCATCCAACTGATGTTATGAGGCTTAGGATGTGGCATGGTGACAAGAATTAGTTTCTTCACAAGAGCTTCATAAGCAAAGTTCTTCTAGATTCCATTATCAATAATTATATGCAATGGATTTTTATGAACCCATATATGTGTATGGAACAGGCACTCTTAATACTCCTCATTCACAATAGTTGAGTCTCCCAGAGTTGTTGAAGTCAATGACAAGAGGGCTGGTGATTCTGGGTCAGATTCCATGAGGCCTTTGTCAGACATGTCGGATGTAGACATTTTTTCCAAAATTTTCTTTTGATATTTACATTCAGCTGCATGGATTTTTTATGCTTCCTCTTCCATCTTTGTATGAGTGTTTGGAACTAGTCGATACTCAGAATTTGAAGGTAGTGTGTATCCGGATTGATGAGTTTACAAGCACATTTTCCCAGGAATAAGTAAGGTAACTTCGCGAGAAGTGTCTATGCAAAACTTATGCAAGGTTAGGATGAAAATATTGAAGATTATATGGTAGCTCAAATACCGAGTTGTTGCTCTGACACCAAGTTAGTACTATGATACCAAAATTCTAGTGCTATGAAACCAATGTTTTGTGTTTCTCAGGTGTTCATAGGGGGACAATAAGTTTGATTTAATGACTCAATTTATGTTGTGGTAGAAGCAATTAAACTATGCCAACAATAAAAGAGAATAAAACGATAAGGAACACTCAAAGGAAAATATGCAGGAATTAGGAACCACAAGCTCCGTTATTATTCTTATTCTTATTCACCTATTACAATAATGTACATACATACATAGAGTGTTGAGAACACTTGGGTTCATTCCCATTTTTTTCAGTTACAAGGGAATTTGTAATGGTCTGAGAAGTGCAACCTTCACAATCAACTGTAAGTAAGAGGGTCTTTGACGAGTTATGTTGTGGTCAATTTCGAAGGATGTAGTAGTCAGTGTTGACAGAGAATGTTGGATTCGTCAGTATTCAATGATTTTTGTTATGGTTTGTTCTGATGGATGCAATAGTCTGTGTCGATGGAGCATGTTGGATTCATTAGTCTTCGATGCATTATGATGTGGTCGGTTTTGATGGAGGTAGTAGTATGTGTCAATGGAGCATGATGGATTCATCGTTCTTTGATGATTTATGATGTGGTCATTTTATATGGGTGTAGTAGTCAGCATCAATAGAGTATGTTGGAGTCATCGATCTTCAATAAGTGGCGCAAGAATTTGACTAGGACCAAGCGAACTAGTGAAACAATCCAATCAAATTCCCAGATGGATCATATATGGCAAGGATGATGCAATTCATTCTAATGTTTGGATGTCTAAATATTTAAATAAGAGTCATCCATTTTCTGAGACTATGATAGGACTTTGATAAATGCATCAATACTTAATCATGAAGAGGTTTTGGCTCCTTTTTTCATGGAGGGTTTTGTAGATGGTTTTCATCCATACCTATCGATAGAGTTGGGATATAGATTTCAGGAGGATCATACATGTTTTTATTACCTACAAGGTGGAGATCAAGTTATTGGTGATGAGGAGAGGATTAAAAGGAAGAATAAAGTACTAAAAAATCATGGCAAAGGACTATCATTGGAGGTTGGTAAGGATTTAGGTTTAGAACAGATACTAGATCTATTAGATGGGGCTTTGATTAGTAAGTTTGTGGGACATTGGTTTTCTAAGGATATTTTAGGAAACTGGATAGGTAAAAACTACGAATCATGACTAGATTTAGTCTATTTAACCACATCTTAGAAAAATACTGGCGTGTATTTTTTTTTTAATCCAAGGAAGACATGACAATGGCCTTGGAAGGGACATATCTCTTATATTCTTTGATTTTGTATTTAAAAGTTGTGGCACATTCTATTCGATGATTTATCTGAAACTTTTGCATCTTGCTTCATTTTGGGTTGATATGTCTAGACTGCTAATGGAATTATGGTAAGTTTTGACGATAAAAGGAAGTCAAGATCTCCTTGGAAAAGTTATCCTTCTTGGTGAAAACTTCATAGATAGTGGGTCTCAGTTTGTTTCTAGAGTTTTAGTAGATATGTATGTCACTGAAGGATTATATGAATCTCTTGAGTTAATTTTGGTAAAGTGGCATTATATTAAGATCATAGACTATACACATGTTCCTTTACACTGGAATATTTGATGTCTATGGCCATATCATTTCTAATTGTCCAAAAACATTTACAAGAGGTGTTTGGTGTAAAAGTTCAAAAGGAAATCCTCCTTAAAAATATGATACCAAGTATGCACCTATGGATCTAGTATCCCCTTCATTGGTCCTCATAAAATATTTGGGTAAGGATTTTGTTGCAGGAATCTCGGGATTTAGTAAAATTTTTATGGTGGGTGATTTTTTTATTGTCTAGATTTAGGTGCACCACTCCTCTTCAACATTATTTATCCCCTTGGTAGAGAGTAAAGTGACTCGTAATTCAAATGGATGCTTGAACCAAGGTTGTGGTAAATCCAAGTCCCCTCTCCTCCATTTATCTTTACAAATTTTTAATTATATAGGGGCTCTAACGGGATTTAATTTCCCCTTATTGAAAACAAAGATGATAATGATATGTGTTATCTCCACTTTAGCATGTTGAAGAAATCCTTGGTTCATGTGGATTGGAATCCTTATCAAAACCATACCTATATTCCCTTTTTAATGTCTCTTTTGTTCACAATGCTAACTTCCTCAATAGTTCTTCCACGGGGGTCTTTATAAGTTTAAACCCAACATATACACTTCGAGGTATTAAAAACCTTATGGAGGATTATTATAAGTGAATATTGGTCAACCATAAGTTCTCTTTGTCACACGCACAAGAACATGTTTTCAAGAAAAATAAGTAAATATAACATAAATATATCTTATATACCCTTAGAGAAAACTTTGCGTCTTTGGGATGTTCTCCATGAGGATCCACTTAGTCAATGTATGTAGGATGGGGAGCCAAGCTATAAAAATGGACCTAAGGAAGTTGATAGAGAATCAGAAGATGGGTGTAATTTTACTTTAGGAAATGATGGGTTTCGAGGATCCTTTAATTTTTTCCCTAAGTAAATGATTATCTGGTTGGAAAATTTTCTCTATCATATATTATGTTTTGTTAGGTGGGTTGATCATATGATTGAATTTAATTTTGTTATTATATAAATCCTCTTCCTTCTCTTCAATATTATGTACTAAATTAAAATTTTGTGCCCTTGGGATCACAATCAACATGGTTAGTTTATATGTTCCCTACTTATATGAGAAGGATTATTGGGATTGATTTTCTACTTCAAATGTGGAAAAAGAAAATAATATGATTTGTGGTGGGGATCTAAATTTCATAGTGTTTAGTTTAGATCTGTGGGGATAAAATGCAGGGATACTTTCCTAATCTCCTAGAGACACACAATTTAGTGGACATAGAGACATTAGAGATTAAACCAGCTTGGTCAAATAATCGTGGTGGTTCCAACTCTATTTTAAACAAGTTAGATCACTTTCTAGTGAGTGAGATTATCCTTCTTAGTTTTCTAATTTCCAATCTTGGGTTCTCGATTCCAAGTTATCTTACCATTTTTTTATTCTCTTTGAAATACATACTCTTATTGATAATCCAAGGGAACCCTTAAAGTAAAATCCTAGTTGGAGTTAGAATGCATATTCTGTGGATTTGATCCATACCCAATGAGTGCCTATTAACCCCCAATCCAATCACTCTTCTACTAAGCAATTATTCATATCATTAAAATAAGTTAAAGGTGAGATGATATACTAGTATTTGGAGAGATTTAGATCTTAGGATATTCAGTTGAAATAAGTCGAATAAATTTTGATGTAAGTTTAGAGGGATGTGGAGAACATACCGATTGAGAATAGTGTGGGAAAATTAAAAAAACTAGAGGTTGTTAAAAATAAAGTACTTCTATATCGATAATGAGACATGTGATTTAACAATCAGGCCATTTGGTTGGTTCTTGGAGACTACAACACCAAATATTATCATAATTTTGTAACTCGTGGGAGGAGAGAAAATACAATTTGGTATTTCCTTCTCTGAAGGATAGTAGTGTTTGGGACATCAATGGTTTAGCAAGTATGGAAATGGATTAGTTTGGTACTCCACTTAAAAAATATAAAGATGTAAATATTGCATAAATATTAAATATTTCTCCGTATTTCACTTGTATTGTTAATGAGGAAAAAATTGTGTAGTTATAGAGGCCAATGACTCGATATGACTTTGTTAAATCCCTCAGCACTATTGGAAAATACAAGAGACCAAGGATTGATGGATGGACTATTGAAATTTTCATTGATTTATTTGACATATGTAGAAAGGATCTACTCTAAATTGTAGAGGTTATTTATCTATCGGGTAAAGTACCTAGTAGTATGAATGCAACCTTTTCGACTTCGATCTCAAAGGTTGATAACCCGGTCTCCTTTTTTTATTTCTATCCAATATATTTATGTAAATATGTGTATAAGATACCCTCCAAAATTATTTCTTGCAGGTAAAAACATATCTTGTCCAACTATATTTCGGAAGAGCAATTTGGATTTCTGCGTGGATGCTAGATTCATGAAGCCATCAATTTGGCTCAAGAGTCAACCCACGTACTATTAAATTTGAACACTTTCTAGTTGTCATTTGGAATGTCTCTCTTTCAAAATATTATGGACAGAAATCATGGTTGTATCTCCACCTCTTAGTCTTACATTTGGGGTTCTCTGTCCTATTGATCCGATAACTAATGGGGTGTTTATTCAAAGTGAATTTTGTAGTCCTAATAAATGGCTCATATTCATTATTCTTTAAATATATCACTAGACTATGCTAAGGCTTCCCTCTGTCCCTATAACTATTCCTCTTGGTTACATAGGAGTTAAGAAGGGTAATGATTTATGCAATAATAAAAATGTTACTTGAAGATATTAGTTATGGGATAAACCTTGATTTTACCAACCTCCTCTTTGTTGATGACATGATCTATATAGGTTTGATCTTAGGGAGCGATATTATCACTCTAAAGAAGTTTCTACTTGTTTTCAAAAAAGCTTGTATTTTGTAAGTGAGTGTGGAAAAATCAACTTTATATGTAGCAAATATAGAGGAGGGTATGCCTTTGGAGGTAGAGAGGGTTATTTATTTTCAACAACATCCCTTGGATTATGTATTTAGATATCTTAGCTATCGCCTAAACCCAAATGGATATACTAAGGAGGATTGTAGATGGCTCAATGACAAGGTTTAGTGACACATTGGCATATGGTGCCATAACTAGCCTTTGTGAGAAGGAAAATTAATCATACACTACAAGCAAAAGAGCATGTAGTGTTGGTCATAGTGGAGTCTTTTAGTGTTACAATATTAGAAAAAAATTCAAAAAAACATCTGCTACAACCTCCACCAATCGTAGTGGATGTTTTAATAGAGGTTCTTACATATACATTTTATAATTAAAAGACCGAGGGGATGGATGTTTTAGTAGATGTTTTTTATCGGTGCACTTAGATCAAGAAAGGTGTAGGAGTGTATTATGTAACACAATGCATCGATGATGTATAATGTAAAGTATCCACACCAGTGCATTCAAACAAAATGAGTACAAAAAATAACATAATTTCAATGCCGCACTGGTTCTTATGTATAAATTATACACGTCGATGTTTGCTTGCATCACAAAAACATCGATGCTATATGTTACATCATATGCACCATATAGTTTTTAATATTTTTACAAACTATGTGGTGAATTTAAACAGCTCAAATGCATTGGGGTGGTTAAACACATATCAAACACCAATTCATATAATATTTCAATGTTATTAGTGCGTATTAAACACTGACATGCATCGGTGCAAAAAATAATTGAAAACACAGTAGAGAAGCCACCTGCCATGAGGGAATATTTATTTTAAAATTTAACGGTCCATTTAATATACANCATATATATATATATATATATATATATATATATATATATATATTCACTAGTGCATTTGAACAGAATGAGCACAAAAAATAACAGAATTTCAACGTCGCACCGGACCTTATGTATAGATTATACACACGGATTCTTGTGTACATCACAAATGCACTGATGCGATATGTTACATCATATGCATAATACAATTTTTAATATTTTTAAACTTTAATGGTGGGGTCGATTGATTTTAGAGCACCAGTGCATTCAATTGTCTAATGCATTGTTGTTGATAAACTATCAAAATTACTAGGTGCATTTAAACAACTCAAACACACCGGGTCATTTAAACACATATAAATCACGAGTTCATACAATATTTCATCATTATTATTGTGTATAAACCATTGACATGCATCGATGCAAAAAACAAAAAAAAATGCACTAGATAATCCACCTCTCACCTGGGAATATTGATTTTAAAATTTAACAGTGCAGTTAATTTACATAAACTCACTGGTGAAGAGTGTTCATGTAGATGCACCGATGCATCATCAATTACCAAAATCATCGAATATGATTCTTTGAATAGTGATTACTTACATTGGAGTCATCAACCATCAAATTTGACCATCTCCTTGACCATCAAATTTGATGGTAAAGGAATTATTTTTTTGATTCAATTATTCATCTCGAATTGAAATATTTTTTTATAGTATTATTCATTTCAATTTTAATTATTGTGTTTTTTAGTTTTATTAGTGTTTGGGTAGACACACCAGAGTGACATCAATTATCGAAAGCACCACATATGATTCTTTGAACAACAGTTACTAACATTGCAGTCATGTATGTATGTATGCATGTATATATGTATGCATATATATATATATATATATATATATATATAACATTATTTATCTGAATTTGAGAGATTTTTTTTAGTACAACTCATTTTAATTTTAATTATTGTGTTTGTTTGGACTAATTTCTTATATAATAGATGCAAGAATCTATTGTAATATTTAGTCATCCATTCGTTTAATTACTAATGTACCATTTGACAATAACATGGGAGAATGCAATAGAATAAAAAATTTAATTTTATTATATATCAATAACATTTCCTTTGTCATACAAAATAGAACAACATATAGATAACAATAATCGAAATGTCAACATGCATGCAATTATTACACTTATTAGTAACCCCCTATTTTTCAATTCGAATACTATGTCTAGTAGATTATTATACAAAATGTCTGACTTTCAAAGACAATTATTTCAAAATATACAACAAGCTACAACAAATTGCATTAACATCAAAATTAAATATGGATTATCATTATTCACTAGAACTATTATTAGTGCTCAAGGAAATTGCATCAATTGGTTTATATGGATGGATGTTTTTTTTATTGACTCGATAATTTTCCCCTTCTTCAGCTTTAATCTGCAAACATAAAAATAAAGTGCACTAAGTGTATCTCCATTGCCAGGAATAATGAAAAATAGAATATATAGTATACATGAATGTAAATTGAAAATCAATGTACAAACATAGTAATAATTGAGTCATGGATGATACACATTCTTTCAAAACCATATATCATGCCTTCTATCAACAAGCCTTTTGTTGGCTCCACTCCATACTTTCCTTCCTGCAAGTGATATGCCCCATCACAAATCATAGATTTAATATAAATGTTTTTTGTTGTTTTATTAATTATAAAATAAGAGAACTAAAACAATATAGATACTTACAAAATACACAATTGATTTTTGAAATGCCAACATATACTCACAACCCTTTATTAACACAATGTCAATCAATTCTTCTTATGGATACTCTTTGTATGGTAAGACATGTTTTAAGACATCCAAGGATTTCCAGTGAAAACAAAACAATTAAATATACAAGTCACAACCAATATGAAATCTTAATTTGTTATAAGGAAATAAAAAATACTCATAAAATTTTTTATCAATCCCTTTTTTCTTTGTCAACCTATCTTATGTGCTCACTGGATTCCATTTTGTTTTCTTTTCTGCAACAAAATAATTGAAAGTTAATATTAATGTTGAATTAATTAATGAGTTGTAAATAATCCTAAGAATCAATGATTTCATACATTTGAAGCATGTTGTTGTTGAGATCGATCCTCATGCAATGTAATTATGTCCATTTCCTTGACCATATCCTTGTACAATTGTTTGGACAACCCTACTAACATATTTTGCATATCACCTCATTCATCCTTGGTGATTTTCATAATCTTCTTGGAAATCTAAAATGACATTAAACAATTTTTTTGTTGATTAGAAAAATAAATAATATAGAAGAATTAAAATTATTGAAGGAATGTCGATTTATAGTAGTTATACATACATATTCTACACAAACATGTTTAGGAATATTACTTTTTGAATTATTATTTTTTGTTGTTATATATTTTTTCTATTGCAATTTTGACAGGTCTCGTTGATCATTACTACGAGAATGCCTCCTGTAGTTTACATATGACCTGATTTTTAGAATCATTTGATTGGTTTCTTTATTGTAAGTTAAAAGTATGTATGTACGTTCTTTCCACTATATCGCTCGTAGTATTATAAAATTATTTTCCCCTTTTGTTAACTTCCAGCACCACATATGAGTTAAGGACCAATTGATCATCATTTGCATATTCCATAAAAAAATCTTATGATGACATTGACTTCGGTTGTTGTTAGTTCCTACATAACATTCAACATATGTGAATTAGTTTATTTGAAACATATTAGTGAATATGCTTAAATACATTCTTACTCAAATTTGAAGAAATAATACAAATTGACTTCAGAAATAATTCATCCATTTGCAACCTTTTCATCAACATTTTAAGATCTTATGGACTTATATTAGTAAGAACAATATCGATATTCCTCATTTTTTGGATCTACATGTCACACATTAACCAATACATATTAGATAAATTTACAAATAATTAAAATAAATTAATTAAAATACAAAAGTTAATTAAAACCATTTTCCTTCTTTGTAATTCTCGATGTGATTCCATGATGTTAGCTAAAGTTGTTGTTCATTGAACTCCTACCATGAATTTTCTATCAAAAAAAAAATTGGGCCATTAAATATAGAAGCTATCAATATAATATACAAATAAATTACAGACCTTCAAAATAGAAAACAAGTCCAATATCGGTGTCTTTTGTCAAATCAAACATACCGATGCATTTCTACACATAGATGCACCGGTGAATTATACCAACACAAGTGCATTATGGATGGATGGAAATTATTTACTATTTTTATGTTAATAACAAATGGTGTGTTCCTTCCATTATCGATGTTATATTTGTATGATTGCATCGATAACATTCAACCCATAAATGAAAATGAGAAAAAATTGTCTATTGCATGTTATTACCAATACACTCCATAGAAACGTGCACCAATGCGTTCCTATAATAAAAAAACAACAATTTTGATGCATTCAATTTTTATAGAAAAATTAAAAAATCGAAAAAAAAACTTTTGAGGACCAACATGGTTACATATTCAATCCAAAAACCGACCCCATCTCAACCTATGCTTTGTATATATATTCAAAAGTTCAACAAATCTAAAATTCCTAAAAGGTGAAATCGCAATTTTGTAAAACCATAGAGGGATTTAAACCCTAATGTAAAATTTTGTAACCACATAAAGTGAAAAGAAGCAACGAGAAAATAAGGGTTGCGACATTGAAGGTAAGTATGATGTTTATTTTCTAAATCTAGTTAAATTCTAAATAATATAATAAGATCAAAAGTAACATTTAAATACTTGAAATTTTTTTATGCAAGGTTTGCTTTATTTGTTAGAATAATAAAAAAACCCATTCCCATACTAAGGATACATTAATTAATCTTTTTTATTAATTTCCTAGGTCCTACACTAGCTAGTTGGAATCCACTTGCACCACTTGGTCAAAATTTTCCAAAAATTCGTCCAAGAGATATATTCACATATTTTGGATAATATTATGAAATTTAAATACTTGAAATTTTTGTATGCAAGGTTTGTTTTATTTTTTAGAATAATAAAAAACCCATTCCCATACTAAGGATACATTAATTAATCTTTTTTATTAATTTCCTAGGTCCTACACTAGCTAGTTGGAATTCACTTGCACCACTTGGTCAAAATTTTCCAAAACTTCCTCCAAGATATATATTCACATATTTTGGATAATATTATGAAAACTATACAGACTTCCTAGTTTAGTAAGTGCGCATTCCTTCCTTATCCATAGTTAGACTTCTTTTCAACAACTTTAAGGAAAAAAGGGTAAAGCTAGTCACATGGAAACCGCCTTTTTTTTTGCACAACTCATCCTCCTTCTTTTTATCTCTTGAAATCATGATTATATTGAATTTCCATAACTTATGAGCTTACACATATCATTCATCTAATTCGTGACCTTCAAGGATTGATTTGGAAAGTGTTTTATGCACCTAGGGGGATTTTTGACTTTTAGTAAACCTGCTATTATGAGGATTCAACTTTCCTCCGTAGGAATTTGAATATATGATGTAATTATATATTTTAAAATCATATTATTTTATAATTTTTGATGATGTACACTTATGTAATGCAATTTAGTGTTATGAACCAATTTCAGTCTCCAAATTTGAGTGGATATATGGATGTCTTCTAGACAATTTTTTGTGAGTTAAATTGTACTATAATGGGCTTAACTTACACATGGTATAAGATCCTATTTATCTTGATTATTATCCTCTCTTATTTCTATTTCATGATCGATCATCACTCTCATAGGGAGCACATTCATTCTACCTCAGAGCGCAGTTGCTGAAGAAATGGATCAATCTCACCATATCATCTTGACCCCATTCAACTACTTCGAATGGAAGGCACAAATGGAGATTCTGATGAGGAGAAAATGCCACTTCAGAGTGACCATGGAAGTGGAGGTTTATCATAATGCAAATCCAGAGAAGATTGAGTGGCACAATAGGATGGATGAGGCTTATGGTCTCTCGTGTCTTGGTATTTCCAGAGACCTTATTTTCCATATAGATGGGTTGACATCACCAAATGAAGTATGGGAGAAAATCCAAACCTTATTTGGAAATACAAATGAAATTATGGGACACTCACTGGAGAATGTGATTATTTCACTGGGTCTAAGAAATTTTGAGTCCTTACAAGTCTACTTCTCCAAGTTTAAAGCTTTTGTTCTTCAACTAAAGTAGTGTGGTATTGAAAATAAAGATGAAAAACTAGTGTTGTCCATACTTTAGAAGCTTAGTCCTGACTATTCTGTGTTTGTGTCGACCTTCCATGCCACCAAGTTGGAATTTCAAAACTGGAAGATGCCTTCACTTGCAGAATTCATGGAATCCTTGACCCATGAGCAAGATAAGTTGGTCATGATAGGAACCATAAAAACTTCCAAAGTTCAAGCTTTGGTTGTTGGAGATTCAAATATGGATTCCAAAGGAAAGAAGAAGGTTAATCCAAAGAATCCTCCTGATCAAAAGAAGGACAAGTCCAAGTCTCATCAGGCTTCTTTAATCTCCATCCAAGAAGAATTCCTAGAAGAAGAAAGGTAAAGGTGAAATGGGCAAGTGCGCATACTGTGGTAAGGGATTCCATCTATAGATCTATTGCATGAAGAAAAAAATAGATATGTTGACTAAAATCCTTGAAAATAACAATGTCTCCCTTACTAAAGGAACAAAGAATAAGGAGGGTGCATCAAATTTTGAAGACAAGAAGATAGTTCATGCCCTAGTTGCAAGCACTATAAGATCTCCTTCCTTTATCATTGATTCTAGAGCTTCAAGACACAGATTTTTGACAAGGGAGGTCTTCTCATCTCTTGATGCTTCGAATGGACCTAAAATTGTATTGGGAGATGATTCTAAAACTGAAAGTAAATGGAAAGGTAGAATAGATATTGACCATGGCTCCTTCAATAACATTTTGTATGTCCTAGGTCTTGTTTCCAACCTCTTATTAGACTATCATATGACCCACATTAGGTCTCCTAAGAAGGTTGTCCTCACTCTCAATGATGTTTAAACCTCTGAAATATCGAATGGTATATTCATAGAAAAAGGTTTTGTTGATCATAGATCCAAACTGTACAAGTTCTCACAATTCATTCCCTTCTCAAACCCATCTACTCTCCTCACTCATGATAATGAAGCAATAAATATACAGAATCAAAGGTTTGACCATCTAAACTACAAGTATCTATCTAGTTTTGTGACAAAGATATGGTCATAGGGTTTCCCAAAATCAAGTTTTCTAAAGGATTTTGTCAAGGATGCACCCTAGGAAAACACCCAAAGAAAAGGTATGAGAGAGTCATGCATGAGTGAACCTATGCACCCATTGAGCTTATTCACAGTGATATAGTTGGTACTTTCCCTCACATGTCAATGAGTCAATCCAAATATTTCCTAATGCGCATTGGTTACTTTTCTAGAAATTGTTGGGTTTTCTTTCTCAAACACAAGTCACAAAGTTGTGACCTCTTCAAGGGTTTTTAACCCCTAGTTAAGAACCACTCTAGAAGAAATATCAAAGTAATAAAATCTGATAATGATGGTGAATATGTCAAATGTTAATACATATATTTTTATGAAGATACAGTTATCCAGATGCAGCACTCTATTCCTTGAATGGTGTTGCTGAAAGGAAAAATAGATATCTCAAAGAAATGGCCACTTGCATTATGGATTCTAAAAATTTGTCACCAAATTTTTGGGCTAAAGAAATAAAGTATGCATCTTATATCCATAATAGGGTTCCTCACAAATACTAGGATGGAATCACTCCTTTTGAAGCTTGGAGTGGACACAAGCCTGATGTGTAACACTTCAGGATTTTTGGCTCTAAAGCTTGGGATAGAATTCCACCTAAAAAGAGAAAGGATTTGGAACCCCAAATTCAAGAATGCATATTTGTTTGGTATTAATAATATTCCATAGGTTACAAATTTATCAACATGAGTACTCAAAAATCCTTCATTGAAAGGAGTGTTCAGTTTGAAGAAGAGCCTATGCCAACAATAGAAATTGGAGAATCCTCTTCACCTCTACCACCTATGATTGTAAGTGAAGAATCTAATAATATTTATGATTCTGATATGTCTGATAATGAATATTTAATTTCAGATCCTAACACTACTACAAGACCAAATTTGGCATCAAATAGTATTCAAGCAATTGGGGAACTAGTTAGGAATCCTAGTGAACCTGGAAGAACTAGATCTCAATTCGAGAGTGCCATTTATGTCAAAGACCCATGCTTTGCTGAGAAGTATTATCTGATTATTGAATCTGATACAAAAACATATTAATAATATTCAGAATATCCAATATGGAAAACAACGATTAAAGAAGAATTCCATTTGCTCCAAAAGAATGAGACATGGAAACTAGTCAATCTCCCACCAAGTAGAAAGCTAGTTAAGTGAAAATGGGCATTCAAGACAAATTTTGTTGAGGATGGTTCTCCACTGAATTATAGTTAAATTTTAGTGGCCAAGGGATTCTCCCAAGTCCAAGGAATTGACTACAATGATACCTTTTCACCAGTGGCAAAGATAGATTCTATAATCTTAGTTATGGCCATTGCAGCTTCCAAGCAATGAGAGGTACATCACATGGATGTGAAGAGTTCCTTTATACATGGAGATATATAATAAAATATATATATATGCAGCATATATATGGTTTTGTACTAATCCATCTCTTGTGTTCAGGTTAAATAAATCACTATATGGGTTAAAACAAGCTCACGGATCTTGGTATGCCATGATTGATGGCTTTTTGCTATCAAAGAAATTTATTAGATGCAAGTTGGGTCCAAATGTCTATTTGAAGAAGATTCATGTTTCAATCATTAGTATTGTCTTGTATGTGTATTACCTTTATATGAAATCAATTTCAATGAAATAAATTTCCTCCTTGAAGGATGCTTTGAACAATGCCTTCTCCATGACTGATTTGGGACTGTTGAGCCTATTTTGGGGGCTTGAGATTTCTAAATCAGATTTTGGAATCAAAGTACATCAGTACAAATATGCTTCAAACTTGATCAACAAGTTCAAAACGAAATATTTAAGACTAATCAAGACTCCTTTCCTCTCAGGAGTTAAGCTTGAAAAAGCAAAATCAACTCCCTTGGTGAACAATACTATGTACAAACAACTAGTTGGTTGTCTTCTCTATTTGTCTCACACTCAACCTGATATTTATTATACAGTGAGTGTGGAATATAGACATATGGGGCAGCCCGGTGATATCCATTGGAGTGCAACAAAGAGAATATTGCACGTTTTGCAAGGAACCAAGACACATGGGATTCACTATGTTGCAAAATCTAACCTAGAGTTAGTTGGTTTTACTGAATTTGATTGGCCAGGTGATAAAACTTATAGCAAATCAACTTCTGGGTATGTGTTTATTCTTGAAAATGGACCAATTAGCTGGTCAAGTAAAAAGAAAAGTTCAATTTCACTTTCTTCTACAGAGGAAGAATACATAGGACCTGTAAATGTAACTACTTAATGTGTATGGTTGCAAGGAATATTTGGGGAGTCTGTAATCGAATCTGACACTTCCATAGTCATATATTGTGACAATAAAAGTGTTATTTGAATCTCAATAGGCCATGTATAGATGCAGTGAACCAAACACATAGATATCCATGTGCACTACATCATAAGACTTGTGCATGATGAGGTCATTGATCTGCACTATTGCGCATCATATGAGCAAGTTGCAGAGATATTCACCAAGGAATTCTCTTAGAAGGAATTGAACAATATCAAATCACTACTTGGGATAGTTTATTACATGGTGAAGACCGATTGAAGACAATATTTCATAAAATTTTGTTCATGTTCGTGTTTTGAGGGAGGATTTTCCCCTTGTGGTTTTTCCTTTTTCCTTGTTTTTATGGACAAGAAGTATGTAAAGGGTGATTAAGCCTTATTGCTAGGACCTATATCTATGATATATTTCAGATAATTCAGATAAGTCAGGAGTAAGGGGAGGGGGGTGTTTGAATAATCAAAAACCCATTCCCATAAATAGGACACATTAATTAATCTTTTTGATTAATTTCCTAGGTTCTAGACTAGCTAGTTGGCATCAACTTGCACCACTTGGTAAAAACTTGCCAAAATTCCTCCAGGAGCACTCTTCACATATTCTGGATAAGATTCTGATAACTATACATACTTCCCAGTTTAGTAAGTGTTAAATCTGATCTATAGAAAAATATGGAAGCTGTAGGAAGGGAATTATGCATTGGAATAATCAAAGAGAATATACACTGAACATGAAATGCATGCCACACATTTCAAATAAATAGAAAAATAATTTATTAGATAATCACAACATTATTCTTCATTCATTAATCAATAATACAATGATTAGACAATAAATAGAATTCGAATTCTAAATATAGGATTTGAATCTATCAATTCTACTTGACTGATTAGCTAACTTAGCATGTCTAAATCATTGTTGGAGCTCACCAGTCTAAATCCAAATGTAGAAATCAGTCTAAAATCAGTTAACTGATGAGGTATGTGGGAAAAAGGTGCCACTCTCCTTGCATGCATGAAAAAATGGTGCTAGGCTGACTGAAAGTGATCTAACTGATTGTAACTAGAGGTTAACTCAACATAATTGTTTGCCTACCACAACGAACTGATGGAGGTTGTTGGTGGCACTTAGAGTGGGATCCTATATTGTAGGGATTTCTCCCAGAGGCACATAAACTCATGCATTTACATGAAATAAGTGGAAGATAACCTCTAGGTGTGTCCCAAACACTCTAGTATAGTAATAATAACCCCCTAAGTTAGGAAAAATGAGCAAATATACTATATTGGAAAAAGGAGGATTAATTAATCCTAAAACCCCCATTAATCCTAAATTTGGATAACTTGGGCCCTAGAAACTAGGAAAAATGTCACCCACACAATCCAAATGAATAAAATATTCTTAGTAAAATAAGTAAAATGGGGAAAACCTCATGGGAAACCCCCCCCTCAAAATAAGCAGGAATCATGAAATTTTGTTGCAATCTGCAACTCTGTGGAGCAGTATTGCAGAATATTGGTTCTTCTATGCATCAACATCTTGTGACTATGCATGTGAACATCTCCAAACTAAATTATAATGTATGGAGGAATATACTCAACTGAATCAAGAACATAGGAAGTTGCAAGATGAAAAATGGACCCATGTAGAGAAACTGAGATCAACTGATGAGAGAGAAAAAGTGCTTGAGAATTCAAACCATGTGAGGTAAACCCAAGAAAATTATATGTTTCATCCTTGAACATCAAACCATATGAGGTAAAATCAGCTCCGATTGCTAGGAGCAAGTGTCTAGGTGAATGCAGGATGTCTCTGTCTTTACTAGTATTGTTAGGAGATGAGCATGTGATCAAGTAGAAAGGTAGAAAAGTCCTAGGACGATGAAGAGTGAATGCTTGAGCTCCATAATCTGATATATCTTCTCAAATATCCAATGATTCACAAAATCTAATATCAGTAAACTCTTGAGAGAAAACTAACTTTGAATCCCCAACATCAATTTTGAAAGAGACTTGAGGTACTCGATTTTTCACACCAAAATTCATGAGAACAAATACAAGCATGACGGGAGGCCCTTGAAACTTAAAATTCAAACCAAATAAGGTCATATTAGATCCAAGAGTGTGGAACAAATTTTCCAATTTATCCACTAAGATGGTATATGAACAATTTTCTCCTTCTTTAACAAAACTCTAAGTATTGGTGCAAGCAATCATGTAGGAATTTGTTGGAAGCTCTATATCAATGAGAGTGAATGGATCACTCGTAAAATCTGATATTTCTTCCAAAACATCCAAAGTATTAATTTTATGCATACCAACAACAACATTAGAGAGAGAAATATTGAATACTTCTTCATTTTTTGAAACAATCACTGGCAAACTTTGCATAGAATTTAAAATAGAAGAATCACTCGAGAATTCCTAAGTAGAATGGAAGGAGAGTTTTTCTTCAATAACAGATATTTGAATGTATTCTTCTAGATAAGCTATATGAAAAGATGAGATATCAGATATCTCATAAACTTCCAGAACAACAGGAGAAGGAGTCACTCCAATGAGACTTTCTTCATTTCAAAATAATTGTGTTGAAGATTCTGATTCTTCTTCATATTGAACAAATTCATCAGAGAGAATAGAGGCTGATAATTTTGAAGAAATAACTCTTGTGGTGCTAGGTGTGATCTCCAAATTGCCAGAATTATCCTCATTGTGTTTTCCAAAGGTTCTATCCAATTATGTCCAAAGATCGTTTGGGTATTCAGCAGAATCAATAAGGTAGTGCAAGCATGGAGAAAAGGCCAAACATATCCTTCTAAAATATCTATTATCGTCATTTAGGAAAAATAATAACACTCTATAATACTCTATCACACTCTATCCTTCCAAAATATCTAACACACTCCACAGTACTAATAACCCCCTAAGTTAGAAAAAATGACCAAATAGACTATATTGTACAAAGGAAGATTAATTATTCCTAACAGTAAGTGTGCATTCCTTCCATATCCAAAGTTAGACTTCTTTTCAACAGCTTTAAATAAAAAAAAGGGTAAAGCTAGTCACATGGAAACGACCTTGTTTTTTGCACAAATCATCCTCCTTATTTTTCTCTCTTGAAAGCATGATTAAATTTACTTTCCATCACTTATTAGTTGATGCACATCATTCAACTAATTCATGACCTTTGTGGACTGATTGGAAAAGTGATTTATGCACCGAGGGGTTTTTTTTACTTTTAGTAAGCCTGCTATTGTGAATATTCAACTTGCCTCCTTAGGCATTCAAATCTATGATGTAATTATATATTTGGACAGCCTATCCTTTTATAAGTTTGGCTGATGTACACTTATGTAATGCAACTTAGTGTTATGCACCAATTTTAGTCTCCAAATTTGAGTAAATCTATGGATGTCTTCTAGCAATTTTTTGTGAGTTCAATTTTACTAAGACGGGGCTTAATTTCCACATTATTCACCATACTTGGAAAATTTTGATCCTTCGAATAATCAAGTTTCTCCAAACACCTTTCATGTAAGTCTCTATTCCAAAGCTCTCCCCTAAAAATTTTGGCAAATGAATGAATTAATATTTAGGTTTTTCCTTTCAAACACAATTTAGAATTATTTTTGAGCTTAAAATTGCCATCATTTTTTTAGTTTAGGGAAAAATAGCTTCTGCAAAAAAAAATTGGGCATTTTGGTGCACCTGTGTTAAATATGGACCAGTGCATGAATATATGAAATGCACCAGCATCCCGCAACTTTGAAAAAACACCATGCCTTGGTGCGTGTATACTTATGATGGTTGGGCATGCTTGTGTTTAAAAAATGCATAGGAATGAAACTAGTGTAAAATGCATGTATATCTATCCTCTACCAAATGTAGTGGATATTTTCCATAGCAAGGGATTTTGCATAGGTTCTTTCATGGTGTGTTTATTATTGTTAAGCACCATCCTCCTGTAACTTAAAAAAATATATCCCGTGCCTTGATTCACATACACATATGATGCCTCAGTGCACTTGTGTTTATAAAATGCATCGAAATGAAAAATGGTGTAAGATGCATGTATAAACATCCACTAACAAATGTAAAGGATATTTTCTACTACAACAAATTTTGAAGAGGTTCTTTCATGGTGTGAGTTATCATTGCTAAGCAACGTGCTTTTCCTCTATGAGAGTGCACTGGTGCATGTATATTTGAAAAATCGCACCAGTTTAATTTTTAAATGTTGTGGTTTTATGGGTCCACTTAAAACTATATATTCATCTCAAATTTTCTTTTAGTATTCAACCACACCAATTACACTATTTCATAGTATGTATATGTTGCTTAAACTCACCTTATTCTTACAAAAAGGATTCCAAACTATATTGGAAGTTAGATTGTAATTTAATTCTAGAAAAAAATTTAGGACTATAGAAACATGTATTGACTGTTGATTTGGCTCAAATGCAGGGATAAAAGTTTGTAGTATCAAATGTCCAAATTTTTAGATTCCATCTCATTCCATCATGTTCAAAGTTCGACGAGTTATCCCTTTCCATCCCTTGTCAGTTCAAGTTTTATTTATATTTTGACTATTTATTTGAATTTATGTTACTTATCCATGTAAATATGAATATTAATTTATTCTTTATTGCAGGATCCCGACTCTGGTTCAATTTTGGATGGACAATACATTCCACCAGTTTCAAAATGTTGTAAGGTCTTATCAGGAGCAAGATACCACAAGAAGTTCATATATTAAAAGAGAATCCCCCTTACCCCACAAATTGTTACATGCCATGTTCAATCTGCAATCCTGGTTCATTGACGATAATCTATCATGATCTAGAACTCTTTTATGACACCCCAATAGTTTGTTTTTTTTTAAATGTCAAGGGTTGAAGGAGTACCCTCGATGTGTCACACTCACCCATTACACCAATGATATATTACCCTTTGTTGATGGTCTAATACATCGTACCGCTATAAAAAACAATAGGTGATATGGAAAATATATGTAGTAACACTTCCCTATGTTATTTTTTTTAAACGTTGGAATCCAAAACAACTATATCTCATCCTAAATTGATAAACCCATGTGCTCTTATTTAGTCAACTGAATTTTCTAGTGATCCAAAGTATGATTTGAATCCCACCCAAGCCCTATCTATTAGAATATCCAAAAAGTTACATGATTCCAGAGAAAAACCATCCAAGTACACGCCAAGGTCTGTCCAATTATCGGAGGGTAGTAATGATTTTTCCCTTCTTGTGAATTTGCAAAGTAACTATCAAACTTCTTACAACCGCACTTTGTATGGTGCTTGGTAGTCTTATTTACTTGTTCCTAATGTTGGAATTGAATTATGCTTTTGTGGTAATTGTTTTATGATTTCCAAGTCTAATATTGATGCTGCAAATCTTGGGTTGTTTATCCTTTCACATGTACTTGTTCCTCCCAAACAGTTGGTAGCACTTATGCCATTTTGTGGTCATAACTATTGTCGTTCTGATAACTTGAATATTTTTAAATACAAGCATAGAATTTTCATGTATAGTATGTGCATGAATGGTTATTCTTCTGGAAACATTAACATGAAGAACATGTTATGTATAGATGGTCATCCATGCACTCATGGGAACATAAATAGTTTTAGGTGCTCTATATTTTCTACAAATTTTTCATTTGAGGAGTACTTCAATGACTAGAATTTCTTTATGAAAAGGAAAGCATATATATTTGTTGTTGTAGATGCAATACATAGTTTGTCTCCTCATGATGAGCTGTTAATAAACTACAACTTTTGTACACAACCAATTGATCGTCAGAGACACCTTACATTGGGATTACCATAAGACATTTCCTTGGGGTGTAAGACAAAAAAACATTGATTAATTGTATTTGTCAATTTATAATGGGAGGCATGTTAATGTATTGATCAGTTTGAAATTATGTTTTATAAATTATTAATTTAATTTATAAATTCAAGTTGAAAATGTGTTGCTCAATTTTATGTTTATTAGATTGTAATTGATGTAAATTTATCACTCAATCTAAACATTTTTCTTTATAAATTGTTTACAGCTGAAAATTTCTGTTGGAAAGGATTCTTATGATTTTGTAATAATTGTTTTGTATAATAATATATCAAACCAAATGAATTGTGCTTACTAACATCATTAATGTAATGTTCAATATTTTTTAAATAAGGATTCTAATGATGAGCGGCCTTCCTACCATCTTCCGTTGCACCCTAGTACAATGTCAAATTGAGAGAAGGATGAAAAAAGAGCACAACCTGGAGAGGAAGAATACCAAGCATGGATGAATCAACAACCTCTTTAATTTCTACTACAGCCATCCTAACTAATTAGGAATTCCTATGGTAATAGCAATTCTTCACATGTTGACAGTGGAGGCAATGAAGTAGATGTTGGTATGGACGATTTATTACGACAAAGGAGTGCCATGGATGCAATGTTGTGTAATACCTTCTAGGGAAATGAGGTAGGGGGTGACACTCATATCATTGAATCCTTTTTTGAAATCCTTAAATTGACAAACAACACACCTCTCTTTAAATCTAATTGGTCAAAGAGTGACATAGTTGGGGACAACAATGTTAGAGTACAAATCAAAAGAAAATTATGGCATGTCACATGCATCTTTCTAAACAATGTTGATGTAACTAACCATCCAATACATTATATTTTGAGGAATCTTGTGACACAATCATCATTGAAAATGGCATATTTTATGAATGTTAGATTATATTCTACATTTGTATTTCCCACTAACTATAGGTTATTCAAATATAAGGTACTTCCAAATGATAATGTCTTTCTTGGTAGTTGCGAAGAGGAAAATAAAATGCTGAAAATGTTCAGTGTTGAGTACATATCATATCATGTGTATCCCAATGATTTTATTCTACATAGAGGAGAATATGTAGAAAAAGAGATAGGTCCAAAATGTGGGCATGATATATACACAGAATTGAATAACAAGGCTAAAGCACATGGTCCTCCTCAAAAGATATTAAGGAACGTGCCTATAATCCCAATGATTCAAAGGCTCTTTCGTTGCAAAGAATTAGCTATGTTTCAGGGATGGCATGCATCCCACCAAAGAAAGGAAGGAGTTATGTGAATCCCAATAGATTCAATAGCCATGAAGAATATAGATGATACATGGCTCAAAAAATTCAAGGATGAAGTACATAGCCTCCGATTTAGCATATCCATTGATGACATCAACCCATATTCCCAACCAAATATCCTCTATATTTTTTGTCATATAGTATTCATTAATAACAATATCCCCCCATGGATTTTTGTTAAGAATGAACTTCTTATTTTGGCTCTTATAGTCCCTCATAGAGGATAAGTGAATAATGTGGATGTTTACCTACAACCATTGATCAATGAATTCATCAAATTATGGGAACGGATACAAGTATATGATTTTTCAAGAGCCATCCCATCACAAAGGAGTTCTACATTGTATGAAATATGTGCGTACAACACACATGATTATCGAGGGCTAGGAATTTGCTCATGTAAATATGTTATTTGATTTATTTATATTCAAAGAAATATTTTTTGGCAGATTTGATTCACTGTGGTTGTCTTCATATTCAACACTAACAGACCCTCTTACTATGACATCAGAGGTCTTGTAACAAAATTTTATCATGGATGTAAATGTTGTGGAACTTATATAAAGGCTAGGTGGTCCAAAGACCTATGAAAGTCAGTGTGCAACCTTTCTAGGGTATTCATCTATTAAAACCACTCTTACAGAAGAGCTAGATCTACTTTCAATGGTAAACGAGAGAGAACCAAAAGGATTGAAATAATGGTATTGACTGACTCACTTAGGGAATATAATAGAGAGAAAGAGAAGAATACACATAGATTTTTTATTCAATTATGCAAACTATTATCAATGATATTGTAGAGAAAATTCCCAAAGGGATGGAAATGAAATCGATATTTAATGAGCTCCCATATTGGGAGCATTTTAATATTTCCCACTTACTAGATCCCATGCATATATTTAAAAATGTGCCATGATCTTTATGGAATCACATATCATCCAAAAAAAGTGACAAGTTGAAAGTCAGGAAATATCTTATTTCTCTAATTACTAAAAAGAGGCATTGTCCAAGACTATTAGAATTCTAAAGCCTTGATGGTAGCAATAATTCTATAAACAAGCTAAGAATCTAAGCACACAATTAACCTCACTAGGAATTTCAGAGAATTAGCATAAGGAGAGAAGAAGAGGAATAATGAACACAGATTAAGGAATTATCAATAAATTATAATTGATATTATTAAATTGGTAACACAACATTATAAAGGATAATTGGGTTGATGGGAGACAACTCATTGCTAGCTCATAAGTCATACTTACTAAATATGATAAACCCACATAGGTGGCTAAAGCACTTTCCTAATATATCAAGGATAACTAATTATCTAAATCATGATTGAGTGATGATAAGTGATGGAAAGACTTGCTAATCCTGGAATATGAAGAAAAAATAATGGAGGATGGGTTGGAAACAAAGGATAGCAGTTCCTAGTTGACTAGATTTACCTTATCCATAGAAAAGATGGAATAAAGCAGAATATAGATAGAATCTGTTGGAAGGTGCAATTAGTAATTTTTGTAGTCAATAAAGTATGTAGGATCAAACCAAAAAACACATATTTCATTAAATTTGTAATTATTTAGTGGATCTAGAATTTAGAACTTCCGCTAGATTGAGTTCTTTCAAGATGAGGAAAGTCATAGACTTTGAATCCTTACATATTGTCTAGTAATATTATTTATAGTTTGTATTTAATGTTAAGTTGATTAAATTATTTTATGACATAATACCAACATTGTATTTGTTACTACAACAATTAGAAAACATATTGTCTAGTAATATTATTTATAGTTTGTATTTAATGTTAAGTTGATTAAATTATTTTATGACATAAA
>LPNX010821759.1:514227-576858 GCA_001517045.1 Pseudotsuga menziesii | reverse complement strand
AGCATGATGACTTGAGAGTTTACCAACTCGAAAATGAACTCATGTCTCTCCAACCCTCCAATTTCGAGACTCTGAATGATTTCTTTACAAAGTTCAAGCACACTATTTTACTCTTGAAGCAATGCAAGTTGGAGAAGGAGGATGATCAGCTCAACCTTTCCATTCTCTCCAAACTCGAGGCTGATTATTCAATTTTTGTTTCTACATTATGTGTGGGGAAGCTCACAACCCCCCAATGGAATATGCCTACACTCAATGCCTTCATTGAGTCCCTAACTAATGAACATGACAAGCTTGTCTATATGGGGATCATTTGATCTTCCCGTGATCAAGCCCTCCATGTCTCGGGGCCCAAAGATCTGAAGGGTAAAGGAAAGCAGCAAAAAAATCAGAAAACTAAATTTGATGCTCCCAAGCCTAGAGTTGAAAACCAGTAGCATGATGAATCTTCTGGTTCAAGGAAGAACAAAGGAAAAGGGTACATTGGGAAATAAAAAGTCAAGTTTTCATAATGTAGGAAGGGTTTTCACCTTGAATGTGCCTATATGAAGAAAATGATTGATGAAGCAACATCTCTCCTTGAGAGGAATCACATCAATCTTTCGGAGAGCTTTAGGAGGAGAGATCACCAAGATCGGGAACCACAGCATGAGAAAGGTCATGCCCTCATGGAAATCACTTCGAAGTCCAAAGCATTGCTGATTGACTCTGGATATTCAAACCACATGATGGCTGAAAAAGACTCCTTTCCATCCTTGGATACTGGCAAATCCATCCCCATTCACATGGGAGATGACTCCACCATCATTTCCGAAGGACAAGGTACTGTAGATCTAGAAAATGGTTTTTTCTCTAATGTTTTGTATGTACCATCTCTAGCAGCAAATCTCCTTAGTGTCTATCAGATGACACATATAGGAATGCCTAAGAGAGTCTCTTTAATCCCAAATGATGTTGAGATAATAGAAATTGCATCCAGGAAACTCATTGCTAAAGGCCTTGCAAACCATCATGCAAAAGCCTATGAGTTCTCTCACTTTGTTGGGGATGCAAAGCCCAACTCTCTGGTAACTTATGGAAATGAGGTTAGTAGGATGTGGCATGAGAGGTTTGTCCATATTAATTTCAAATATTTTCAGCAATTACAGAAAAAATCCATGGTTGAAAGCCTCCCAGTCATCAAGGCAACCACGGGAGTCTGCAAGGGCTGTGTGATTGGAAAACACCCTGAGCACAAGTTCGATCGGGGGAAGGAAAACTGAGCTACAAGCATATTGGGGCTGATACATTTTGATATCAGAAATTATATGCCTATCACATCCATGAATGGATAAAGGTATCTCCTTACTTTTATTGATGATTTTTCAAGGTATACATGGGTTTTCTTTCTCAAAAAGAAATCAGAAGTATGTGAAAAAATTTCTGAATTGAAGGTCTTGATCGAAAATGCCTCTGGGCTTAAGATCAAGATATTGAGATATGATAATTGAGGGGAGTATGTCAGTAATGATTTTATTTACATATTCTCCCAAATTGGTATTCAGGTCCAACATTCAACTCCCTACACTCCCCAGCAGAACGGAGTAGCAAAAAGGAAGAACCAGTCTCTCAAGGAGATGACCACTTGTATGTTGGAGTCAAAGAAGCTTGCTGCAAATTTGTGGGCTGAAGCCATGCATGCTAAAGAATACATTTAGAACAGGGTGCCACATTCATATATGAAATGAAAGACTCATTTTGAAGCATACTTCGGACACAAGCCATATGTGTCGAACCTACGGGTGTTTGGGTCCATTGAATGGGCCTGGATTCCGATTGATAAAAGAAGGGCTTTGCAACCGCAGAGCATAGAATGTCTATTTATTGGGAATCCTGATGAATATAAAGGATTCAAGCTGCTATATATCAATTCCAAATATATCATCATCGAAATAAGTGTCAAGTTCGATGAGCCTCTTCAAGAGATAGAACTAGTGAAGTAGAAAACTGTTGAATTTCCTTCCTATTCTACTAAGTATTTGGATGATGAAATTGGGGGTGATGACCCTGATTTGGATCCTATAATTTCTGATATCATTGTGCATCAATAATAATATTATGAATCACAACCTGAAGTGCAAAATCATCTTCCTACATGGGCCCAACAGACACTCTTCTCCGCAAGAGACAACATTGGAAATCTGGATGATCCAAGGACAACCCGGTCTGATTTCCAAAGAGCAGGTATTGCGCTCTCTTGTTATGATAATTTGCTGTATAAAAATTACTATTTGATGATTATTTTAGATCCAAAATCCTACTACCATGCTCAGAAATATCTGAGATGGCAATTTTCCATGGATGAAGAGATGAATTCTCTTCAGAAAAACACTACTTGGGAGCTAGTTTCTCTTCCTCCGGGAAGGAAATTGGTTCAATGCAAGTGGGTGTTTTAGAAAATGTTTGATGCTGATGGAAGAAACTAAAAATATAAGGCAAGGCTGGTATAAAAGGGTTTCTCTCAGGTCCAAGGAGTGGACTACCATGAGACCTTTGCACCGGTTGCAAAAATGGACTCCAACCGCCTTGTTTTGGCTATTTCAGCATCCAAGCACTGGGAGGTGCATCACATGGATGTTAAGTCAGAATTTATACATGGAGATATTAATGAGGAGATATACATGAATCATCCTGAGGGCTACATCTCTGATCCATATTTGTTTTGCAAACTAAAGAAGTCACTATACGGGTTAAAACAGGCCCCAAGAGAGTGGTATTCCAAGATGGATGCCTTCCTTCTCTCGTAAAACTTTCAGAGATGTAGATCAGATCCAAATGTGTATTTAAAGCAGAATTATGGTCATATAATTATCATTTCTTTATATGTTGATGAATTTCTGATCACAGGTAGCACAGTTTCCTCCATTTCAGCCATCAAAACTGCTCTCCACAATGCCTTTGAAATGAGTGATTTGGGGATTCTAAAACAATTTTTGGGGCTCGAAATTGAGCAAAATTCTGATGGGATTATGGTCACTCAGTCCAAATAAATTTCATACATATTATATAAGTTTAACATGGCTGAATGTAGGCCTGCATCATTCCCTTTCCTTTCAGGGATCAGCCTTGAATAAGGAAAACACACACCTCCCATGGACTGCACTATCTATCGACAGCTAATTGGTAGCTTGTTGTACTTGACACATTCTAGGCCTGATATTTGTTATGCCATGAATATTGTATCAAGATACATGCATTAGTCTCATTATATTCATTGGAAGGCAGCCAAGAGGATCCTCCAGTACATTCAGGGAACCAGGACCTACGACATTCACTATGCTGCAAACTCCGAGCTAGAGCTGGTTGGATACACAGATTCTGATTGGGTGGGTGATTCTATTGATTGAAAGTCTACTTCCAGATATGTATTCATATTTGGTGGTGGCCCCATTTTCTGGTCAAGAAAAAATCAGGCTGCCATAGCACTATCTTCAGCAGAGGTCGAGTATCGAGGAGTAGTGAATGCTTACATCCAAGCAGTTTGGTTGCAATACATTCTTTTAGAGTTTGATCTTGGTAGTACTTTGTCCACTGTCCTATTTTGTGACAACCAAAGTGCTATTAAGATATCCATGGATCTAGTTACCAGGTAGAGGACCAAGCATGTAGAGATTCACATGCACTACATCAGGGAGCTAGTGCATGACAGAACCATCATTCTGCAATACTGCCTGACTAATGAGCAAATTGCAGACATATTCACCAAGAGCTTTTTAGGAAAGAAGTTCACTTACCTCCATTCACTGTTGGGGGTGAGTTCACTAGGGTGATCCAGACTACTTTCAGTGTTCATCTTGAGGGGGGGTTTTTCCCATTGGGTTTTCCCTCTTTTCCTCACTTAGTTTGTTTTGAGCATTGTTTCAGTTTCAGCATTGTATGGGGTGATCTATGGCCTTAGTTGCCATAGCCCTAGCATTTTTATGCATCTATGTTTTCTAACTCTTCCTAAGTATAGCTTAAGTGGGGGTGTTGGATACATTTACCATCATACACACTCTTTTTGGTCAAATTGGCCTAGTTAAACCACTATCCTAAGTATAATTGGCATTAATTGACATCAGTGGAGCATTAATTGCCATCATCCAGTCACACCCATGCCTTCCTACAGTTAAGGAGGCTAACTTAGCCTTCTCCTACAGTTAAGGAGGCTAACTGGAGCACTCTGGGGGTGATCTGAGTGATATTAATGCACCTTATTGCTAACTTGTGGTTACAATCAGTTCAACCAGTTAGGTAAGGCACCTCCTCTCATTAAATATATTATTTAATGATCTGCAGTCAGCAAGGTTCTCCACCAACTTCTGATGGTCAGTTCAGCTTCAGTTAACCTCATCGGGGTTCATTGAAGTCATGGAGCACTAGCACTTGATGGTTGGATTGCTATGACATTTGTTTGATCTCCTTCAGTTGAGATTCAGTCATTTATTGCACTCCAACTTCAGTTAGGGTTTGGTGAGTCAATTAGAGTTTTGGTCAAGTGGTTAACTGAGTGTGATTGAATGGCTAAGAGTCAGTTAAGCAAGACTCACTCATTGAATTCGAATTGTCTCCTTAGGTATTCGAATTGCTCATGGATTCAAACTATTGCTTGACATTGGTATTGTAACCATTCATTGTTTATTAAATATACAGAGAGGAAACCAATTCTGGTTCCGATTAACACCATTTCATGAGTTATTTGTTGATTATTTGTTGATGAGATTGATTATTTGTTCCTAGATCAATGTGCAAGAATAATATATAGTTTAAATAATAATTAATTATTAAATAATGTTTTATTATTATTTAATATAATAAACAATTTAGAATATTATAATGTAATATATTATAATATATTATGAAACATATATTATATAATATATTTATCTTGTTTGTGCAGGTTGTAAGGCCGTGCGAATGAGGTGGATGCGCAAAAGGCAAGGAGGCGAGGATGACATGGCATGTGAGATGACGGAATGGGAGCGCAGATGATGAGAGTGGGGGAGAGCGGCAAGAGGAATGGAGGGGGTGAAGGAACAACGACACGAAGGGAGGAGGTGAAGGATGGCAGCCTGAAGATGTGTAGAAGGGAGGATGGAGTGGTGGAGGGCACAAGAAGTAGGAGCAGCGAGAGCGTAGAGGAAGGGACTGAGTAAAGTGGTGTGCAGCTGAGTGGTGTACAGGTGGAAGGGTGCAGTAGAGATGCGCGTAGGTGGAATTTGGGACATGGATTTTGGGAAGAGGGATGGGCATGAAAGAAGTGGAGGAGAGCAGCGCATATGGAAGGGTGGTAGGAGGTGGCAAAGGGCGGAGGATGGAGGGGGGGTAGCTGTACTTTGATCTTTTTTTTCTTTTTTTCTTTTTTTTTTATAAATATTTTTTTCCTTTTTTTAAAGGAAGGAAAAGGTCAAAGACCTACAACTTAGGGAAACCCTAATTTTCTCAAATAAGGTATGAATTTGTTGACCAACGACTAGATCAAGCAACGAGAGCTCTGATACCACTTGAAGTGGATAATTATTTGGTCATACAATAATATTCACTAGAAAACTTGGTAAATCCAATGAGCCATAATTATGTATATATTGATGATAGGATAAAAGATGATTACAATGGTTGATAACCCACTTATTAAATAAGTATTGGAATTGTGAATGAAAGGTCATGTCCTTTCATCTTAAGTATAATTAATCAAATTTATTATTAATTATTTATTTTATGTTTGTTACAATTCCTATTAAAGTTTCCATAAATGTAATCATTCATGCACATACTATACATGGAAATGTTATGCATGTATTTAGCAATATTCAAGTAATCTGAGCAACACTAGATAGGACCACAAAATGGCATAAGTGTTATTGATTTTTTGGGAGGCGTTGGTTGTGGAGATTGATCTTCCTGATTCAACAGTTGTGTTTCAACAATGTTTGGATCCCAGCACCTTACGGGGGGATTTGGGGGATATTTCCCCCCAACTATAGTTTTCAGAGGGGGTCCAGGGAGGGGCAATACCCTTGTAGCAAAAATTTCATAAAAAATGCCTTCTAAAATGTTGTAATTTCATAGTCATGACTTGGTCAATAATGGGTAATTTACGTACCCATGGTAGTCCCTATTTAAAAGGAAGGCATTTTATTATGACAATTTTTTGTATTGTATTTCATTGTATTTCAAAAGACTAGTTTGTTTGAGAGAGTGAATAGGAAGTAGCAGCAGATGTGCTGTGGATATAGCATCCTTTGTTGGATGGTATAATAGAAAGGATTCTCAATTTCTGTGTGGATGTAGCCCATATTGGGTGAACCATGTATATTGGTGTCTCTATTGTATTGTGTTTTTAATGTGTTTTATATATTTATCTGTTTTTATGTTATTGTTCTACAGTCCAATTTTTCTAACAATTGGTATCATAGACAAAGGCCTATTTGGTGCATAAACTCACAAGAAGGAAGGTTTCTTGGTTTGAGTGGGAGAAATGGACGAAGAAGGAAATTTTCGAGTCAAGAAATTAAATGTCCAAAACTACTAGTTATGGAAGATGCAAATGGAGGATTATTTGTAACATAAGGATCTATTCCTACCGACGGGGGGTGGGGGGGGAAGAAAAACAACCAATGACTATGAAGGAAAAAGAAAGGGAGGTTCTTGACAGAAAGTAACCAGGCACAATACAATTGATCCTGGATTCATTGTTGGATTTAAATATTTCAAAAGAAAATACAACAAAGGGTTTGCTGAACGCATTGGCTAAATTGTATGAGAAAAACTCAGCCTCTAACAATGTATTTCTAATGAAGCATTTATTTAATATGAAGATGTCGAAAGGTGGGTATGTTGATAAACATTTAAATGAATTTAATACATTTACTAATCAACTAAGTTTGGTAGTAGTGAACCTATATGATGAGGTTAGATATCTTCCAATCTTGTGCTCATTACTAGAAAGTTGGAACAACTAGGTCATGGCCATAAGTAACTCTGCCTCTGGTTCAAATATTCTGAAATTTAGTGATGTTGTTGGTGTTATTCTTAGTGAGTAAATGAAAATGAAAAGAATATGTGATACATCGGGTAATGTGTTGACCATTGATAGCAGGGTAAGGAAATTTGAGAGAGGAAAGAGACCAAAATCCTGTGACCACTCTTAACATACCTACTTGCCCTGAATCCCAGCACTTGGAGTGGAAACTCATACCATTTTGTCAATATTTCAAAAAAATGCTTAGCACCATGCCTTCCCCTTTGTCTAAGAGCGGTACCTTGCTCACACCGCCTATCCCTTTTTATCCATAAGCAGTGCCACCGCTTATGGCCCTTAGTCCATAAGCGTCTCTTACCTAAAACACTCTGTCATTGAAGGAGAAAAGCGGTACCCTGGGTAAAATGGGAAAAAGAGAAGATTATCAAGGCTTCTAGATCATGAGCCTTGTGTCCTCCCTTATCCCTATCATTGTGGGTTAGTTGAGCTCGAGATCCCTCATCCTAGGATCTTAGAGGCCACCTCATCCACAAATCTCTCAACCATCCCTATCCATTGAGCCTTATAAATACAAGCTCATGTCCATGGTTGAGAGGAGGACTCTTAAGGTATTGTTATGCTATTGGATTGATTACTTGGCCCAAATCATTGGAGAGCATAGAGAGAAAAAGTTGGAGCTTATCGAGATGAGAGTGTTTAGTTTCATGGAGATGCATGTCAACACTAAGGCTTAACTGGTTGTAAACTTCTCCATTTTATCTTAATGCAAAGCTGATTTCCGTCCCAAATTACTGTTGTTGTTTGATTTGACATGTATGTTGTTAGATTCCTTAGTCACAAACATGGATTAGTATATTATATTCTGGTAGCTTCGATGTGTTTGCGTGTTTAATCTGATTGCAGGTACACAGGATTACTATCGAGGCATCACATTCTAGGTATCTACGATGTCCAGGGAGGATCTTCAACCTTTGTCATTTATTTGTTCTGGATCTGAACCATTCAGACCAGTGGAACACTTTATTGTCCTTAGAAGGTGAAATATTCTAGCTAACAAATCTGGCGACTCCGTTGGGGAATTGATATATGTATCAGTTGTTCTGATCTTCCTCAGTTCTTCAACTCTTATCCGAATCCAGGCTCCTTCTCCAACTCTCTTCAATCAGATCTGCTATCTGACTTAGTTAATTTGGGTTTGAAACTTCTAGATCTGTTCAGATATGAATCATTTCAACCTTTTATGCTCTATTTCTATACTCAATCTATCAGCCTTTACCCTGATCTGGTCTTTTACTAACATGATCTATCGTTCTCTTTGTGTTTTGGATTTTTATAGGGAACCGTGCCTATGTAGTGGATGAGGAGCGGTGCCACCGCTTGAACAGAGTGAGCAGTACGTGGTGCCACCACCTGTATCCCATTGGTGAGAAGAGGTGTTGGGATAGAACCACTCTGTCAACACCAGAGAAGCACGATGCTAGGTAGGCATCATTCCAAGACCTTCTTTTCCTCATTTTTGTAAAAAATTGAGTTGTTTTGCTTTCAGTCCTGCACTGTCAGGCTTGTGTGATAAAATCTGATGCTTGTGGCTTGAAATTTTATGGTTTAATATTGGTTTGATTGGGAAATTCAAATTCCGGGACTTGCACGGTACTTCCATGTACCGTTGGTATATCGAATGACCTTTCATGTACCCTTGAGGTATATAGAAAGGTACTTCACGTACTCGATTGTATATCAGAAGGCCCCTTATGTACGGTTATGCATTAGACAACAATACTACCGATTCGAGCTTCCACGTACCTTGAGTATATTAGGAGACCCCACTAGGATACCCTATCCATCTCAGAAAATCCCATTGGCTGTCTTTCTTGGAGCCATACACCAAAAACAACATTCAGGGAGATTACTATGCATGTAGCCTCGATGTATATCGTGAGTGGCACCTTCTTGACAATCCTGGTGAGAGACCTGACTTTTTGAACTCCTCCTATCATTTTAAGTGTGCTTGTTTTGACCTATAGCTTGTGTAGGGAAATTGTTTGGTGTGTTTTCTAGATTTTCAGACCCTAGGTTAGATAGGAACTATACAAAATGGCTGAGTTAAGACAGTCTAGAAGAGTATAGGGCTTACCACCTGATTTTATTCCTGGTTCAGGAGAAAATCCAATGGAAGCTATCGACCAAGGAGCTGCTACCACCTCCCAAGTGGGAGATAATGTGGTTGCAGAAAGTGGAGGACCATATTCTTCACACTCTCCTCCCTTGGTCCAATATCCTTCTCGGGGAAATACCTCATTCCATTCTCCCATGGAAGGTCATTTTGATGATACTGCCCGTCTGTATTTTGGTCCCAATGCTCCATTTTGGGATACCCTTGTAGGACAGGCCATTGCCTCATTTGGCACCCATTTAAACTCTTCTGAAGATGAAGAAGAACGTAGGCAATACTATGCTGCCATTATTTGTGCATAGGAGATTGACAAGTAGATAGATGACCTATTAGGCCCAACACCATCACATTCCACATATGTTCTTATGGGATATTGTTCACTGGCCAATTCTATGAGACCCATTGAACCGATTATAAATCATCCAATAACACCCCACAACCCAGGTTAAAATACCACCTCCACCACCTCCCATATTATGTCTATTCCTAATCCTCCTAGGTATTTTGCACCTGGGGCTCAACCTTCAATTCTTGTTTTTTCTGTACCTTCTAGTGTCGAGGGGCAACCCCCGGTACAACTTATGTTATCTGACACTAGAATTGTACCTCGTGAAGGAGAGACCTCTAATATAGAACCATCTACATTTTATGTCCCTCCCACCCATACTAATGTGGTTAATCCCCCACCTAGTTTAGGTCAGCCCTCGGGGGCACAACCTATAACCATTCAATCTTCTGGAGGTTATGGTTATCACATACCTGTAGGTAATATTAATCATCCACCCAATCCAACAAGGATGTCTTATGCTGGAATTCCATACTATAGTAACACTTTTATGCCATGGGGGCAACCCAACTAGTCTTACATGTCAGCTATGGGGGTATACCTATACATACTGTGGGAGGTGCCGGAGGACCTCCTTATGGAGTTCCTCCCCCTGGGAGGCCTAATGGTCCTGGAGGATCTAGAAACTTTCCTTCTTATGGTCCTAGTGGTCCTGGTGGTCCTAGGAGGCCTGGTGGCTTTCCTCCTTATGGCTCTGGAGGGTCTGGTGGCCCTCCACCTAGTGGTTCCAGAGGCTCTAAAGGTTTACCTCCTGGTGGCTCTCGAGGGTCTGGTGGTCTGCCTCCTGGTGGTCGTAGTGGTCCTAGTGGTCCCAATGGTCCTGGTGGTCCCGATGGCCCTGGTGGTCCTCCTCCTGGAGGCCCTAGTGGTCCTAGTGGTCCTAGAGGTCCTGATCCTGGAAATCAACCCCCTGCGGGTGGATTTTCTGGTAGTTCTTCGTCACAACAACTTGTTTTTCAGTCCACTTATGGTCTTACTGGTAATTATATGCCATATCAATATTACCAGTATGTGCAACCCAACCGACAGTTACCTTTCCTAGCAACTTTGGACTTACCTAACTTGTCCAAGTTGATTAATGACCCCATTCAACACAATCCCTCATGGCCTACCATTCCGGTAAAGTTACAATCGGACATCCCGAAGTTCGATGGGAAGTAGGGAAACGATCCAAAAAACCATGTTATGACATTCCATTTGTGGTGTTCTCCAAAATCCCTCATGGATGACTCCATTCGATTATGAATCTTTCAACGAACTTTGACCGGTACAGCCGCGAAGTGGTACATTTAACTACCACAACATTCATTTGTGGATTTTGGCTTGTTGGCAACCATGTTTCTTACACACTTTTAGCTTCCTATTCGTTATGAAATCGGGACTGATATTTTAACTTCTCTACGACAGAAAACCTCCACCCATATATCTAATCATATTCGTGACTGGAGAAGGCAGAGAAGGCTTATTAAGGCCCCTATTCTGTATCAGTTGTTAACTGATTGGTTTACCAAATCCTTGTTTCCTCCCATTGCCTGAGATGTGGCTATGGGTGGTTTTGTTTTTTAAGAGCAGGCTATTAGTCGAGCCCAGTATCTAGACTTGGTTTATTTCTAGTCTGGAAGTCTTTATGACTTGATTTCTCAAGCTCCTCGCCCAAGCACCGATCCCACCAAGCCACCAGTAGAAGTACCTGTTGATGGGATTGTTGGTTCAATCGAGTCCCCATCAGCAGTGAAACCTACCAAGCAACCCCAAACTACCACCCCCACTCCTTCGAATCCTAAGGTTTCCACCGAGGTCAACTCTATTCAAAGTACTCAAACCTCGGGTAATAATAAAAAGAAAGGTAAAAATAGAAATAAAAAAATTGGAAACCAACAAGAAACTCCAAGACCAACCAACAGTAATAATGATAAAGAGAAAAGAAAGGAAAAATATCCTTGTCTGCTATGCGGAGGTGACCATTTTTCAAAGGAATTTCCTCGTCGGGATGAAATCTCCCATTTTCTAAAGTCCAATCCCACACCCGCAGTACTTATGGATCCTTTTCCCTCTCAACAACAACTGATAGAACACAGGTCTAATCAAGGTAACTCTAGTTCGTCAGAGGATATTTGTATGATGTCCTCAGATACCATCAATCTACAAACTCAAATTCATAATTATGACAAACCCACATATAAGAAATAAGATCATTCTTCTTCAGGGAAAGCTTCCTCTACTAGTTCTCTGGAATCCTCATCTATTGTCCCCTTATCCATCGAGAAGCCTACTCTCAACATGATTTTGTGTCCCCCTAAGAGTACTCTTCGGAAGGAAGTATTTAACCCTAATGCCTGAGTTGCTCAATTTTATAATATATTTGAAGATATCACTCAGGCACCTTGTGCAATGTCTACCTTAGAAGTACTTAAAAGTTTCGCTACACAGCACAAAAACTTGTTAACAACATTAGGAGATTTAGACCTGGATAATACTAGCTTGATTCATTTCAATGTTGAGAACTACAAGCCTAGGTTACCACATGAACTTGCTTTTCAGATCATTATGAAATTAGTTGGAAAGAAAGTTTTTCGAATGTTACTAGATGAAGGAGCTTCAACCTCGGTTTTGTCTCTGTCTTGCTGGAAGGCTCTTGGTTCTCCCAAGCTTGTAACATCATCTACGACCCTTAAATCCTTTGACGGATAAGGTTTCCAACCCCATGGTCTCATATCAGCCCTAGTGGTCGAGTTGGGGGGAAAAACCATTTCCATTCAAGTAGAAGTGGTAGATGCCCCTTTAGATTACAACCTCCTTCTAGGAAGAAATTGGTTCTATGCCATGACTGCTGTCGCCTCAACAGTATTTTGAACAGTCCAATTTCCGCATCTAGGAAGAATTGTTACTATTGACCATCTTGATTTCTATACACCGGATGTTACTACCTCCATGGCTAATAACATCTCCATGTTAGGCCAGTCCCCTCCTCCTTACCATTCGATTGGGGTAGGAATGTTGAAGGATTCATCCCTTATGGGAATTTTTCCATCCACTCCTCCTAACATGGATATCACGACATTCCATATGATTGCCTCATTTGATTATGAGCCTAAGGGTAAACAAGTTGTTGAGTTCACCTTGTTGAGTTCACATGAAGGACTGTATGACACCATTCAACCCTTTTTCGATGATCACATGGATGACCTTCATCTAGTGGCTTTGGATCCTTACCATTTACCGTACTGGTTAAAGCCTTATCTTCCTATTCTAGATTATCTCTCTGAGACTTTCCTTTCTGATGAGTCCATTATGGAGATCATGAATACAGATGAGTCCATTTGGGAGGATCACCATCATAGATCCATGTTCCTCCCCAACACCAGTTCGGTTAGCCATGATTTTGCATCCTTGTTTCCTACTGATATTGTCAACGTACCCCAAAGTCCTATATTGTTGCAAGATATGGATTCTGAAGGAAACCTTTGCAACATTACTCACATGAATCCAATTGACATATCAGCCAAGCCTGATACTATTGAGCATGTTCATGTTGGGAAGAACTGCTCAGTAGATGAATCTGAAGCATACAAGGCACTTTTCAAATAATTCCATGATATTTTTTCCTGGTCCTATGAAGAGATGTCGGGGATTGACCCATCCATTGTGGTCCACGAAATTGAAACCTATCCCACGGCTAAACTTGTCAGGAAAAAACTAAGGTAAGTCCATCCTCGGAAGGCCGCATCTATTAAAGCTGAAATTGAGAAACTTCTTAAAGCTGGGTTTATTTATCCTGTACCCCTGACGGAATGGGTATCAAACGTTGTCCCTGCTAATAAAAAGTAGGGCACCATTAGAGTCTGTATCGAATTTACGGATTTGAATAAAGCTTGTCCTAAGGACAACTTTCCTACTCCGCACATCGATCAGATTATCGACAACTGTGCTGGAAGTGTCATCTCTTCATTTATGGATGGATTCTCTGGCTATAATTAGATTGAGATACTACCCTTCGATTAGCATAAGAAAACATTCATTTACCCATGGTAAACCTTTTCATATAAGAAGTTACCTTTTGTCTTGAAAAATGCTGGAGCCACGTTCCAGCACGCAATGTCCTATGCGTTTCATGATATTAGACATATTGTTGAACTGTACCTTGATCACCTCCCTACTCATTCATAACGATGGGAAGACCACCCTGGTCATCTTAGAGAGATATTCCTGAGATGTCTTCATTATAATATACGACTCAATCCGCATAAATGTGTTTTTTGCGTTGAGACTGGATGTCTACTGGGTTTTTTGGTATTCAAAGATGGCATCTGGACAGATCCTTTGAAAATTGCTTCCATTTTAGATCTACTAGCCCCAACTAATTTCCTGGAACTCCAAAGTTTGCAAGGGAAGGAAAACTTTCTCCGTCGTTTTGTGTGCAATTTCGCAGAGAAAACACACGGTTATATGCATCTCCTCAAGAAGAACACTCCATTCTTTTGGGATGACCAAGCCCAATGTGCCTTTGATAATATTAAGCACACTCTGACTCATTCACCCATGATACACCCCCCAGATTATTCAAAGGAATTTATTTTGTATATTTTTTCCTCTGCTACTACCATCGCTATGGTTTTTGTGCTGGAAAATATCCATGGTCATGAGCAAGTGATTTATTATGCCCGTAAGAATCTCATGGATTCTGAAACTCACTATTCATGTGTGGAAATGTTAGCATTGTCCATGGTCATTGCTATACAAAAGTTTCGTCACTACATTCTGCTTCGCACTACCACTGTATTGGTAGACCAGAACTCGATGTATTACATCCTGACTCATCAGGTGCTCGAGGGCAAGTACTCCTGCTGGATAGTCATACTTCAGGAGTTTGGTCTGGAATTTGCCAAAGCCACATCAAATAAATCCTTGGTCTTTGTCGAGCTTATGTGTGATCTTCCCTGTGCTTCGATGGAATCTGAGCCCAATGATTCATTTTCGAATGAATTCATGTTCCTGATTAGCACTACCTATCCTTGGTATGGAGATTTACTTATTTATCTCCAAACACAACGATTTCAGCTGATTTATCATGTGATGATCGCTGTTGTATCTGTCACCATGTGAAATACTATCTCATCCTGAATGATACCTTGTATAGACATGGGATTGACTCAATTCTTTGACGATGCCTCACCCATGAGGAGGCTGAACATGTGTTGAATGATTGCCACTTGGGAGCATGTGGCAGTCATTTATCTAGGATGGCTACATCCCAGAAAATCATTCGTGCTGGCTATTTCCGGCCTTCTGTCTTCAAAGACTATCATGTGGCTGTTAATAAATGCCCACCTTATCAACACTTTTATCCTAAAAATCACACCCATCCTGCTCTGCTACACCCTATCATTGCCATTGGCCCATTCGCCAAATGGGGGATTGACTTCATGCATTGTAAGCCTACCTCAGCCGAGGGGCATGGTTACATCATCGTAGCCTTTGATTATTTCACAAAATGGGCTAAGGCCATGCCTACATACATAGAAGATGGTAAGACTTCCGCTCTCTTCTTGTCCAATCATATCATAGCTAGATTTGGAGTCCCACAGTCCATCATTACCGATCATGAATCCCATTTCCGTAATCAAATGATGGAGGAACTAAGTGCCAAGCTAGGTTTTCGCCATGAAAACTCTACGCCATATTATCCACAAGCTAATGGTCAGGTAGAGGCCATTAACAAAGTTTTGAAAACTATGCTTCGTTGGATGGTTGGAGATCATAAATCCAACTAGCACCACGTTCTTTTCTCTGTTCTTTGGGCTTATAGGACTTCTGTGAAAACAACTACTGGTTTCATGCCATTCCAACTTGTCTATGGACTCGAAGTTGTCTTACCGATTCAATGTCAAATTCCATCTTTACAACTTGCCGTCAAACTTCTCCTATACTATTCCACAGAGGAAGAAATATTTTTGTACTTGAATAACCTGGATGAGACTCGGAGAGATGTTGCCTTGGCTAATGAGGCACATAAGAAATGCGTCAAGGCGCAGTATGATAAATCTATCCAACCTTGTGTCTTTAACGAAGGTGACCTAGTATTGACTTATGATCAGAGATATGACAAACTAGGGAAGGGTACGTTTGAGTGCATGTGGTATGGACCTTTCATCATTTCTAAGGTTTTAGAGAAAGGAGCTTACGAGCTCATTGATTATGATGGAATCCCTTTGGGGCAGCCTCGCAATGGGTTGTACTTGAAAAGGTCCTATGCCTAGGTCTTTCTTGGATAATATCTTGTATATATGTATATTGCTTGAATTTCAGTGTGATTTTAGTATTTTCAAGATGGTTTTGAGATTAGTGTCCGCATCTATTTATACCATGTTTTGGTCATGTAGATGGATTTATACGGCTTCACTGATGGTGCTTGCCGCCACACCTTGAATCTTGGCCTCAGCTACTTGGGTCCTCTATTCCCCAGCCAAATATTTGGTCAATTCAGGAATGGTTTGTATAGGTCCCGCTACTAATAACATCGTCGAGTATGAAGCATTCATCGGTATTCTGAATGAAGCTGACTCCCAGGATGTTCATGATCTAGTAGTCTTGATGGACTCACAACTCGTGGTTTTCCATTTAAACCATGTTTAAACCATTAGAAACCCTATGCTCCTCCGCCTCTTCTAGAGAGTATGTTTGCTAGAAATTTTATTTGAAACCATCACTTATAGACATATCCCTAGGGAACATAATGTAGTTTCTAACTCATTAGCTAATTACATCCTAGATTGGCATATTTCACATTCATGACATTGAAATCAAACATGGTACATTGTAAATAAACATTTAAAGACACATAAAACTCATATAAAATACATTTCCCATTTGAGACATATAAACACCAGGTAAAAGTCTGTATATATATATATATAAGAAAAGTTTACAAAAAATAGGTCCCGAGACCTCATCTGAAGCACGTAGGATTTCAGGAAAAACCATCATACAAAACCATGAAGCTGCCAGCTTTCAGTACATATCTCATAACTAGTGGTGTCCATGATAGCACATCACTACTCGAGCTACTCTACGTAGCAGCCTACTGAATCGACACGGTACCCCTGCTGTGGATCTCTGATATCTCATCGAGAGGTCATCAATGGTAGCATCTGGGATATCCAAGGTCAACCTCTCTAGTTTTTCCTCTAGATCCCTGGTGATATCATCACCCTATGGTACAAAGCAGGCTCTGGCTCGCCTATCCAATGGAGAAGCTCCTCCAGGTCGTGCTGCTCCAACATCTGCATGAGAATATACAGGTCTTGTCACTCAATATAAAAAATGCAAAACATTAAAAGACATAAAAACATTTCATCCATTTTAGGGTTTCTTGCTTCTTACTGATGTCGCCCCACTATCCACTAAGTGGGAGTGGTAGGTCAGGATCTTCGGTGAAGTCCATACCTGCGTAAGCATAATCCTCAACCATGAGGATCTGATCTTAGAGCTATGTGAAGAATGGGTCACCAAAATTTACCCTTCCCCTACCTACTCCTGTATGAGCCATGACCTAGACCCACCTCAGCATATGGGGGTCCCGCACTCTCAGACTCCGAAAGGCCACCTAAGATCTCATCTGTGGAACCTGCTCGAAGAAGAAGCAGGCTAAAATGGAGCCAAATCCAAATTGCTTTAGCTCTCCCTGCAGATACTTAGTCAGCTGATATTTGAATATGGGAAGCATGGCTTCCGTCGAGTTGAATACCGTGGGTGCCATGGCCTCTATGGCATACAACATGTGTGCCCTAGAATCCTAGTGCACACCCTGACTCTTGGACACCCTTTGCATAGTAAATAGGACGGTCCATAGGGGCCCATCCATCACTACTCTAATGGGGATTTTCGTCCCCGATGTCCTCATCCCTGGAACACCGTGACGATCTATATGCTCTCGAGTGGTAATATCCCCTCCATGGGAACCTATCAGTGAGATGGGGGCACCCCATATTGAGAGACCAGTCAAGAAATAGATGTCCTCTACTTCCACTTTAAGAATATGCCCCCCCACCTTAAAGTACTGTTGCTTTGGATTCCACATCTGCAGTATGTGTTCCAGTAACCGCTTGTGTGACAACATGCTTGGGGTCTGAAAGAAATTCAAGATCCCATAGTACCGTAATGTGGTAATACAACCCACATTTCTCTCGGCAAAAGCATCATCATTGTCATGTGTTCTTTCTTTCCATATCACCATGTTTTGAGAAACCAAGACCTGTAAAAAACAATCACAGCATGCATTAGAATCATCCCTAATCATTGAAAATCAAAATAATGACTTATTTTTGCTCATGCTATTAGTTTAAAATATCCATGGCCGGCACCACCTGTGCACCATTGGAGACAGGTGGTGGCACCGCATGTCAACTATGTTATAGGCACGGTTCTCGGGTGGTACCGCGTATCTCGCAAGGGGTAGGCATGGTGCCCGCTTTCAAGGTTTTAGGGCTTTCCATATGAGCCCAAAACCCCACCACAACTCAAATAAACACTATGAATTGAAAGAATAGGGTTTTAGCTATTACCTGCAACTAACGGTGCTCAAAATGGACAGTGGGAACTCCCGATATTAGCTACTTAAGATCTGGCTAAGAAAGTGCTCCAAATGCTCTCCGCTATGGGTAAATAGTGAAATTATTTGAAGTTTTACTATTTACATAACTTATATAGGCATTTTTGGGTTTGACATACTATAGTTTTGATATAAAATCATATTTTAATCAAAGTTTATCTATCGTAATCCCTTAATGGTAGTTATAAATGCATTTAACACTTGTTTCTGAGTTGATTGCAGGATAAGAGAACCATAGAAAAAGCTTTGGAAGTTTGTTTATGGCTTTTTCGCACTTTCATAAAATGGAAAAGGTCGATGAGAATTTATTATGACACTTTGGTTACGCTCTTTAAACCTAGTATCAAAGGTCCGTGTCCATTTCAGTTTCTTTCCAAGATTGTAAAAAGTTGACATTGTGTAAAGAAGCATCATGGAGTCTTCTTTTCACCTCCTTTTTAGGATCCTTAAACACGAAAAGATCGTCGAGTCCATTTTTTATTCTTTCCAGGCTCATAAAAAGTGACATTGTGTAAAGAAACCTCATGGAGTTCTCTTTAAACTCTTTTCAGGCTCCCTAAATACGAAAATATTGTCAAGCGATCTTGTCTTCTTCACGCTCATTAAAGTATTTGAAGAGTCATCCGTCCAATGGTAGGTTATCTCTTTTTCAGTTCGGATAGGACTATTTACGAAAAAAGAACACTCTAGCCAATCATGACTGGAACAGTTCCCTAAGGTATGATTTTATACTTTTTCGGGCCTTAGGGACTAAATCATATGAAAAAGGACCCCTCTAGAGTCTTCTTCCGTATTCGTTCAGTGGAATCATTAAATTAAACATTGAGAGGCCCATTTTGGGAACAAACCCCTCCTCTCTCAGGTTCATAAAACATATGAGTCTGGACTTGTCTTCCAACAAGCTATATCGAGTTTTTGTTACCCTCTTTGAACTCATAAAACTGAAAAGAGGCACTCATCAACCATGATGGGGGGAATGGGAAGGGAATCATTTTGCAACAAATGGTACTTGTTTGTCATTACCTTTGAACATGGCACTTGTCTGCACATCATGTCATTCAATTGGGTATTCAGGTGATTTCCGCGAGAATCCACTTTCATGAGTCATGTCACTCCTTTGAGTCTTTCAAAAGAATGCATTGTCCACTATCGCATTGTGTGTTTGTTCCGTTCAGTCATGCTTCCAAGTCTTTTTGTCATGCCGCCCGATGTTCAAAGGGGATTTGAAGAAGTTTTACCTCTGCAGTCCACACAGTCTTTTGAGTCAATCCTATGGTTACTACATTCACATCGTTCCAGAACTATGTTTCGAGTTTCGTGTCGTCGATGTGGGACTCATTATGGCCCTCCTTCGACGAGAATTTTTCCCGTCGACATCAGCTCATCATCTGAGAAATAGTCTTAGAAACAATATTTAGTACCTTGAGATCTGTATGCCTTAATGACAGGTTCTCTCAATCTCGACATAGGTTCACATCATTGACCTTTGATCCATAGAATCGACTGGATGTTCGACATCGGGATATCTATTCGCACTCAGTAGATTGTACTAAGGTACCTTGGGAATCATTGACATCAATGGTGATCTCCCTTGCACTTGTTAACAGTTCACATCATTGGCCAGTAATCAAGTAGTTTCTACCATGTTCGACTTTAGATCATTGTAATCACATGGATAGAATCGTACTTTGTGGAAGATGAGACAAAGACCCTGGGTGTTTGTTTAAAGCGCTCATTGATTTTCCCCAGGTTTGTGATGGAGTTTTGTATATCTAGTATGGATCCACATTTGTTTGTTCGTGGTTATGCTGAAATTTGTGTCTGTATGACATAGATCTACATTATATGTCTGGTAGCTATGTCCAAGTTTGATCCTCTATCACATGGATCTACGATGTATTCTAGTAGCCATGCTTGTTTATTCCTCTCATAGATCTTCCTTGTATTGGCCTGCAGCCATGAGTTGGTTACTTGTGTCTATGAGTCAACATACTGATGTACTACAGATGCCTACTTGACAACATACTCCGATCGAGCCGACATTTTCACCTTGTAGTGACGACTTATTCTCTCAAAGCTCTCGTTTATCATATCCCTCTAAGACTCATGCTTTGGGGGGCATCTTGTTATACCAAAATCCTGTCACCATCATGTGATAAGACTCTTAACATACCTACTTGCCCTAAATCCTAGCACTTGGAGTGGAAACTCATACCATTTTGTCAATATTTCACAAAAATGCTCAGCACCGCACCTTCCCCTTTGTCCAAGAGAGGTACCTTGCTCGCACTGCCTATCCCTTGTTATCCACAAGTGATGCCACCGCTTATGGACCTTAGTCCATAAGCATTTGTTACCTGAACTGCTCTGTCATTAAAGGAGAAAAGTGATACCTTTGGTAAAATGGGAAAAATAGAATATTCTCGAGGCTTCTAGATCATGAGCCTTGTGTACTCCCTTATCCCTACCATTGTGGGTTAGTTGAGCCCAAGATCCTTCATCCTAGGATCTTAGAGGCCACCTCATCCACAAATCTCTCAACCATCCCTATCCATTGAGCGTTATAAATACAAGCTCATGTCCATGGTTGAGAGGAGCACTCTTAAGGTATATTTATGTTGTTGGATTGATTACTTGGACCAAACCATTGGAGAGCATAGAGAGAAAAAGTTGGAGCTTATGGGGATGAGAGTATTTGGTTTCATGGAGATGCATGTCAACACTAAGGCTTAACTGGTTGTAAACTTCTCCATTTTATCTTAATGCAAAGCTGATTTATGTCCCACATTACTGTTATTGTTTGATTTCACATGTATGTTGTTAGATTCCTTAGTCACTAACATGGATTAGTAGATTATATTCTAGCAGCTTTGATGTGTTTTCCTGTTTAATCTGATTGCAGGTACACATGGTTACTATCGAAGCATCACATTCTAGGTATCTACGGCGTCCAGGGAGGGTCTTCAACCTTTGTCATTCATTTGTTCTGGATCTGAACCATTAAGACCAGTGGAACACTTTACTGTCCGCAGAAGGTGAAATATTCCAGCTAACTAGGTGAGGTTCTTGATAGAAAGTAACTAGGCGCAATACAATTGTTCCTAGATTCATTGGTGGATTTAAATATTTCAAAAGAAAATACAACAAAGGGTTTGATGAACGCATTGGATAAATTGTATGAAAAAACCTCATCCTCTAACAACGTATTTCTAATGAAGCGTTTATTTAATATGAAGATGTCGGAACGTGGGTATGTTGATAACCATTTAAATTAATTTAATACATTTACTAATCAACTAATTTCAGTAGTAGTGAACCTCAATGAGGAGGTTAGATATCTTCTAATCTTGTGCTCATTACTAGAAATATGGAAATACTAGGTCATGGCCATAAGTAACTCTGCCTTTGGTTCAAATATTCTGAAATTTAGTGATGTTGTTGGTGTTATTCTTATTGAGTAAATGAAAATGAAAAGAACAGGTGAGACATCGGGTAATGTGTTCACCATTGATAGTAGGGGAAGGAAATTTGAGAGAGGAAAGAGACCAAGTAATCATAGCAAGTCTAGGAAGGGAGGATCCAAGTCCATACTAGGAAAGATGGACTGTCAGAACTATGGGAAGAAATGACACATGAAGAAATATTGTAGATCTTCAAAGAAGAAAGCATTAGAGGAAATTTCAACTCAAAATGGGCCTTTTAACTTTTATTCAAATTCCATGGAATCATGTGTTAGCAATGAAATTGCTTTAAATTTGAAATACCATATAGGTCTTAAACACTTTTTTAATATAAATTTGGGGATAGGTATCATAAAAAAAACCACTTTTTTTGTTTTTATTTTTGACATATATCCCCGTGCTTTTACTCAAATTTTGATCGGGACAACTCGTTGGATGCGGAATTAAATTCCGCATCCAACGAGTACCCACTCGCCATACTTTTGACGGACCCCGCTACCCCAAAAACAAGAAATACCTGAAAAAACGTAATGATGATGTCATCATTTCATTTTTTCAGGTATTTCTTGTTTTTGGGGTAGCGGGGTCCATAAAAAGTATGCCGAGTGGGTACTCGTCGGATGCGGAATTTAATTCCGCATCCAACGAGCTCTCTCGATCGAAATTTGAGTAAAAACACGAGGAGATATGTCAAAAATACAAACAAAAAAGTAGTTTTTATCTTTTCTTCCTCCAAAATTAATAAATATTATTTTATTATTTTAACTATTATTTTATTAGTTCATTTTAGGAGGCCCATTTTGAGTTGAAATTTCCTCTAATGGATATGGACAACAAGAGAATACTCATGAAGAAATTGTAGCAGGTGATGTGTTACATGATGCTTTGATTCTTTTATTAGATAATACTAGTGATTATCGTGTATTATATTCAAGGGCTTCATGTCATGCTACACCGCATAGGAAATATTTTCATGATTATGTTCAAGGTGATTTTGAACATGTTTTATGATGACGAACCATGTAAAATTGTTGGAATGGGTAAGGTACTGATAACGTTAAAGAATCGAAATGAATGGACATTGAAAGATGTAAGGTATATTCCTGCTATGAGAAGAAAATTAATCTCAATGGGGTAGCTGGGAGATAGCGATTATCTGTCTACATTTGGAGAAACATGGTGGAAGGTCACTAAAGTGTCACTGGTAATAGCAAAAGGAGAAAGGGTAGGTGCAATGTATTTTTGTACTAATAATACTAATTCTTTTATCTCTTTATCTTCCATGAGAATTTATACAACATTGTGACATTGTAGGGTTGGCCACATGAGTGAGAAGGGGATGAAGATTCTCCATTCAAGGAAGTTGTTTCCATATTTGAAGTAGGTTTATTTGGAATTCAGTGAGAATTGTGTCTATGGAAAATATAAGAGAGTTTAATTTCTTAGAGTTGGGAAACAAAAGAAGAGTAAAAATTTAGAGAATGTGCATACAGACGTATAGGGACCAACTAAGGTACAATATCTTGGTAGCTCTCATTATTATGTTACTTTTATTGATGATGAAACTAGAAAAACATGTTTTATTGCATTTGACATAAATATGATGTATTTGCTACTTTTAAGAAGTGGAAAGATTTGGTTGAGAAGAGACGGGAAAAAGGTTGAAGTGTCTCAGATCTGATAATGGAGGTGAATATTGTGGAAAGGAAATTGATAGTGTATGGGCATGCCATGAGATTTGTAGAGAGAGGATTGTTCCAAGAACACCACAAGAAAATGGTGTCAAAAAGGATGAACAAGACAATCATGGAGCATGCAAGGTATATGAGATTACATGCAGGGTTTCCCTTATAGTTTTGGGCAGATGTTGTAGATAATGCTATTTACTTAATAAATAGAGGGCCTTTAAGGCCTTTGGATCATAGCATTCCAAAGGATGCATCTACAGGTAAAAATGTAAACTACTCATTTCTGATAACTTTTGGTTGTGAAGCGTTTCTACATATTCATAAAGAAAATAGAACAAGCTTGAGGTTAAATCCAAGAAATGCACCTTTAGTGGTTACAGAGTTAATGATTTTGGTTATCTTTTATGGGATTATGAAAATCACAAAATAATTAGAAGTAGAGATGTAGTATTCAATGAAAAGGTAATGTATAAAGATCAATTGCAGGGAAATAATTGGGAAAATGGAAACACATAATGCATAGTGCTTAATGAAATCAAAGAATATGAAATTTCAAAGGTTTCAAAAATTCAAGAACAACAACATCTACCTCAAACTCTTGCAAGTGTTAGAATATCTACAAAGACATGTAAACCCCCTGAATGATGCTCTCCTTCACTGTATTATTTATTGATGATTGACTCCGATGAACCAGAATGTTATGAAGAAGCAATGCAGGTGAAAACTAGAAAGAAGTGGGAGCAAGGAATGAATGAAGAGATGGACTCATTAGTAAGAAACCAGACTTGGGATTCAGTTTGATTTATTTAGGTAAAATAAAATTGTAGAATAAATGGCTTTACAGGTTGAAGGAAGAAGATGGAGGCAAGAATCGGTACAAGGACAAACTTGTTGTAAATGGGTCTGCACAAAAGGAAGGTATAAATTTAGATGAAATATTTTCTCCTATTGATGTTGTAGAATGGAACCTTGTGTGATTATTTCGATTATCGACACATGTTTTGGATAGAACACATGAGTCCATATTTAGAAGAGAAAACTATCACTATTTTAATTCTAGTGAAAAATTTAATGAATACATTTTCTCATGTTATTAAAATGACTTCAATTAGAACTATTTTAATTCTAGTGGTGGTTGAAGATTTGCATCTTGGATAGTTAGATGTAAAAACAAATTTTTTCCATGGGGATTTGGAGGAACATATTTATGTGCAACTTCCATAAGGGTATGAGGTCAAAGGGAAGAATAATTTCGTATGCAGGTTGAACAAGAGCTTGTATGGCCTAAATCAAGCTTCATGGCAATGGCATTTTAAATTTGATAGATTTATGACAAAACAAGGTTATAGTAGATGTCATTCTGACCATTGTGTTTATTTCAAGAGGATAGATAATGGAATTTATATTATCTTGTTATTGTATGTGGATGACATTCTTGTTGCAGGGACTAACATGCATAATATAAATGTGCTCAAACAGAAATTATAGAACTCATTTGCAATAAAGGATGTGGGTGTTGCAAAGCAAATCCTTTGTATGAGAATAATAAGAGACGGGAAATATTGCAAATTGACATTGCCTCAAGGTGAATACATAGAAAAGTTGTTGTAGAGGTTAAGAATGCATGATGCAAAACCAGTTAGTACACATTTGGATAGCCATTTCAAACTAAGTAAGGATATATATACTAAGACATAGAAAGAGATAGAATACATGTCCAAGGTTCCATATTCATCAGCAGTTGGTAGCTTGATGTATGCCATGTGTTTGTCCTAGGTCTTTCAATTTTTTTCCCTAGACCTATCTTTCTACCTTAGATAATTTTCATCCCCTTTGAGTTCCTTATTTTCCTATGTTTTGGTTGTTTTTATTTCATTTTAGATATCATTTTTCATTTTAAAAATATCTTATTTTAAGACTTAAGCTCCTGTATGTTAATAAGTGATTATTCATATAATAAAACAAATGCAAGTGGTCAAGGAAGGATCTCACAAAAGATTCTATTCCAAAAAAAATAGTGAAATAAAGTCTTGGTTAGCTTTTGTTGCACAAAAGATTCTTGAAGTGGATTCCCTAGCCAAGGAATTGGCTGGTAAAAAAGATGAGGCATTCTTTGCAGCCAATGCAGCTGGACAAGATTCAAGGAGGGCTTCTTTGAGAGTGACAAACAAGGCAGTTCGAAAAGCTATTGCAGCATTGAATATTTATGACCATCGTTGAGCCACACCAATAAACATTCATCTTGAGCAACAACAGAAGAAAAAAAAATCTTCATATTCTTCCCACAACACATTTCCATGGACAGTTGAGTTGTGCAGGGTTCACCATGAATACAAGATAAACAAGATTTCAGAGGAAGAATATGTTAGCTCCATCAAGGAAGAAATTTCCAAAGTTGTCAAATTACAAGAGGACCTTGATATTGATGTGCTTATGCACAGAGAACTCGAGAGGAATGACAGGGCTTTGCAATTACAGTCAATGGTTGCATGGAGTCTTATGGATCTCGTTGTAGCCACCCATTATATATGGTAATGTCAATTGACCAAAGGCCATGAATTTATTTTCATCTAATATGGAATGGAGAGAAGGGCCAGGCTATGGAGAAAAACTTGATCTTAGTAGCTCATGAAATTGAGAAAATTCAGGCCGAGCTTGCAAATGTTGACAAGAGAGGGTGTGTGGTTGAAAACCATGGTGGAGAATATGCCAGTAACTATGGTAGTGCAGAAATGGGATTTTCATTTATTCAGTCTTTAAAAACTTTATACTCGATCAAAGTAACTATTTCAATATGAGAGAAGTTACCGGAGGCTACTCTGTCATATTTTGATAAAGCCGGTGAGCTTCAAACAATAAAAGTCTCAAAGCTAACGAAGGGGAAGAAAGTGGTTCTTCTGGCTATTCTCGATGCCTTCACACTAACTTGCTCACAAAAACATCTCCCTGGATTTGTGGATAAAGCTGATGATTTGAAGGCCAAAGGGGTGGACACAATTGCCTACAGTTATGTGAATGATGGTTTTGTTATGAGGGCCTGGGGTGAGAATCTAAATGTGGGTGATAAGGTCCTCCTGCTAACTAATTTGAATCCATTTCCAAGACACCTAGGAAAGTAATCTCTGACAAGACAAAAGAAGAATCCTATTTCTATGCCAACCCTCAAGAATGTTAATGTAATACTTCCTTATAGGTTTTCCATCAAATCTATATATAATAGGTTTTGAAGAATATAAGAATTATTTATGGAGATTGATAAGGGAGAATTATTTTATTGCATGCATTCTGTAAGCCACATTTTGAAGATGGAATGTAGCATTTTGAGGGGTTGATTTATACAACTCTCATCATTACAGAGGCATGAAAAGAAATACTTTCTGATTCAGGGGGTTCATGTTAATGCAAAGGCAGATGCAAATGAACTCACATGAATGAGATATGCATATCCATGGTGGAAGGAGAAAGAAATAAAATCTGCACATAAATTGTTGGAAGGCCTGTGTCAACTCACACTAGAGGAGACTGCACTGGTTTTGAAGGCCTTGGGATTTGATAAAAGTACTCAGATTTATATTGTTGCTGGTCAAATCTATGGTGGTGGAAAAATATTGGAAGCCTCACATGCAAGGTATCCAAACATTGTGTGGAAGGAGATGATTTTGAATCCAAATTATTTGAAGCCCTTTTAGAATCATTCATCACAAATAAAGTGATGTGCCAATAGTGAGAGAGGAGATTATAGACGCTAAAGTTTTGGATTTGAAAGTAACATGTGAGAATATAACATGCAATAAAACTGCAGAGATGAAGACAACATCTGGAAATATCGCAAGAGCTAAAAGTGCAAACTTGAAAAATCCATCAGTGAAGGTACTCTGTAGGAATCAAGTAAAGATAATTCTACAACTAGCAGTCAGCACAAGAAATCTAGTATGGATTAGATGGCCTTGTTGCGCTGAAACAATCTGCTAGGAGATTTTAATTCGATATCCAACTCTAAATGAATAATACACTTGTCCTACTTAACTAGATTAGATCTTTTCAGATAGATACTTTTCTATTTTTAGAAGTTAAATCCTTAAAAGGTGGATCTACAAACAAACTTTTGATCTTACCTTTTTTCCTATAGATTGTAATATTTTGGTTAAACAAAGGGAGACACATGAGGGTCGACATATAATGGGATCTTGTATAGTTCTGCAATACCTTATCTATGTAAGAATTTATTTGTTGAATGAATGACTTATTATCCACTTGGAGCTAGGTTTTAAACTAAATATTGTGTTGATATTATGTGGTTCTGTTTGAACCCTTATTTGAATTTTTTTTTATATAGATGTCTTATATATAGATGCTTGAGTTGGCAAGTGAATATTTATGCTGAAATGATGTTTGAAATGTATTTTTAAGCACGTGTACTTTACATATGATGCAGTGGATGAACAGTTTGTTTATTCTTTATGTCTATATGATTTGAACCTATCTCCTGGATCCTGAAAGTTGCATTGTCATTCCTTCTGTATAATATTGTCCTTATGCATGTATTATCTGATTTTTTCATAATTTTGTGTCTCCGTACTTGTTTTTTTACTCTTGAGTTTTATATTGTTAGCCATAAGACTACAAAAATAGTATTTGATTTCTAAGGTGCCTAAACACTACTACCTTGTAGTCTAGTTAGCAGAATTTAGGATAAACATCTTTTGGCGACCATACTGGGGAGGAAGCATAGAAGTTATTCATTGCTTCAATATTGACAATGATTAGATATAGTCTTTGATGGTGAACAAGGGCTGGTTACATGCTTTAGACTACAGTTTTTCACTGGCGACTTCATAGAGGAAGGATTTGTTGGCGACTCCACTGTTTCAAAATGTCAAAAACCATGGAAGCCATTGTGGCTACAAGGTTTTCATCTTTCCATTTTCAGTTGTTCCATATTTTCCAAATAATGTGCCTACTATGGATGAATGGGGAGAATTCCTTCCAATATTTAGAGGATATGGTCATGACCACCCGCCGCAACACTTGATTCAGTTTCATCAATACATGGACCAGCTCGATATTCATCACGAGGATGTATTGTTGAAAATGTTTATGTATTCCTTGGAAGGAGATGCTAGACAATGGTACTGATTTCTTCCTATCTCTAGCATTTCATCAATAAAATATTTCCATGTTGTCGTTTATGTTTATTGCAAGAGGATTTATTATACTGATACCCTTTTAGAGGATTGTTGTGAGCAATTTAGGTTCAAGAAATCTCTTATTAATAATGATTAATATATCCTTACTGATGAAATTCATGAAGAAATATTTCAAAAAAATGAATTCCGAGATATATTTGACAGTTTTCATGATTCAAGACATCATTATCATGTAGATTTTATTGTTGAAAAACCTTATGAAGCTCAACCCTCTATTGAAGAAAACATTGAAAATCACACTTTTGATGAAGATTTGCAGGACGATGTTAAAGTTGGTGTTGATGACAGACGAATTAAATATTCCCTTGATTCTATTTCAAAGGATGAAATTGTTCTTCCCAAATTATTGGATGATCATCCCATTGTTCAAGACAATTTTCAACATAGTTTTAATCATAAAACTACTGGAGATGTCTTTCAAGTTAACTGTTCTAAGATCATTTTGACAGTTATACAGGTCATTCCATTTATGATATGTGTCTGGATAATTTAAAGCAACAGTCTTATGAATGAACACTGATGGAATTTTTCAGTAGCGAAGCAGTGTATGGAAAATATGATTCAGATGTTTTGAAAATAAATGAAGGAGATGGAAAGGAGTTAGAAGAGCAGCTTACACATTTTTATTCTTTAATAGTTGTTGAACAACAGCCTCCAGAAATCAGTAAAATTGTATCTATTGTTTTTGAAGGAGACACTATATAAAATGAGGTTATTATAGTTGATGGTAAGAACCACACTGTTTTTGTTTTATGCTTCTTCATTTGCAACATTTCAAGAAAAGAAGTCTGATATCTTTGATGAAGAAGAAAATATATGGAGGCATACTTTTATTTTACATTAGACGCACAATTAGTGGGACCCAGTGGCCATTTATATGGACTCTTGGTTATCAAAAAGTTTCAAATTTCTAGAATTTGGAATCAAAGTAGAATATGATTTTAAGTATGCTTTGCAAATTAAATTTCTGCTTCAAATGATAAATTCTTCTTTGATTTCTATCTACCTGCAAGAAGTTGTTAAAATCAGTTGGATGCTATCATGGCTTCACTGGAAGTATGATTACACATGATTAGCTTGTGTCTACTGATTAGAAGTAGGAGTAGGTGGAAGAATAAGCTTGTCATACGAGCATGTAGATTATTTTCAGTGTGTTTCCTTGCAGCAATATTTTTTCATTTTCAGAGGTGTGTGTTCAGAGTTTGAAAAGGTTGCATAGATTTGGTAAATGACTCCATATCCCAATGGATCAGTTCTGGTTGACAGAAAATAAAGGCACTTTGTCTACAGTTCTTAGAAAATCATAGGGAAATTCCATCCCCAGATGAAGCCAGTGTTTGTCCTAGGTCTGTCAATTTTTTTCCCTAGACCTATCTTTCTAACTTAGATAATTTTTATCCCCTTTTATTTCATTATTTTCCTATGTTTGGGTTGTTTTTATTTCATTTTAGATATCTGTTTGCATTTTAAAAATATATTAGTTTAAGACTTAAGCTCCTGTAGATTAATAAGTGATTATTCATATAATAAAACAAATGCAAGTGGTCAAGGAAGGATCTCACAAGAGATTCTATTCCAAAAAAAACAGTGAAATAAAGTCTTAGTTAGCTTTTGCTGCACAAAAGATTCTTGAAGTGGATGCCCTAGCCAAGGCATTGGCTGGTCAAAAAGATGAGGCATTCTTTGCAGCCAATGCAGCTGCATAGGCTTCAAGGAGTGATTCTCTGAGTGACAAATGAGGCAGTTTGAAAAGTTGCTGCAACATTGAAGACTTATGACCATCGTCGAACCACACCAGTAAACATTCATCTTAAGCAACAACAAAAAAATTAAATCTTCCAATTCTTCCCACAACACATTTCCACAGATAGTTGAGTTGCACAAGGTTCACCGTGAATACAAGATAAACAATATTTCAAAGGAAGAATATGTTAGCTCCATCAAGGAAGAAATTGCCAAAGCTGTCAAATTGCAAGAGGACCTTGATATTGATGTTCTTGTGCATGGAGAACCCGAGATAAATGACAGGGCTTTGCATCTACAGTGAATGGTTGTGTGTAGTCTTACAGATCCCGTTGTAGCCCCTAGTTATATATGGTAATGTTAGTCAACCAAAGGCCATGACTGTCTTTTGTTCTAAGATGGAGCGTAGAGTAGGCCCAGGCTAAGGAGAAAACTTGATCTCAGTAGCTCGTGAAGTTGAGAAACTTCGGGTCGAGCTTGCAAATGTTGATGAGAGAAGGAATGTGCTTGAAAAACCTGGTGGAGCATATACCGGTAAATATGGTAGCGTGGAAATGGTATTTTCATTTATTCATTCATTAACAACTTTATACTCAATCAGAGTAACTATTTCAGTGCGAGAGAAGTTACCGTAGGCTACTCTCTCATATTTTGATAAATCCGGTGAGGTTCAAACAATAAAATTCTTAGAGCTAACCAAGGGAAAGAAAGTGGTTCTTCTAGATATTATCGGTGCCTTCACACTAACTTTCTCATGGAAACATCTCCTTGGATTTGTGGAGAAAGATGATGAGCTGAAGGCCAAAAGGGTGGATAGAATTGCCTGCAATTCTGTGAATGATGTTTTTTTTATGAGGGCCTGGGGTGAGAATTTGAATGTGGGTGATAAGGTCCTCCTGCTGACTGATTCAAATCCATTTCCAAAGTGATTAGGAAAGTAATCTCTGACAGGACAAAAGAAGAAGAATATTTCTATGCCAATCCTCAAGAATGTTTATGTAATACATCCTTATGGGTCTTCAGTCAAATATGAATATAATAGGTTTTGAAGAATCTATGAATTATTTATGGATATTGATAAGGGAGAATTATTTTATTGCATGGATTTTGTAAGTCACATTTTGAAGATGGAATGTATCATTTGGAGGGGTTGATTTATACAACTCTTATCATTACAGAGGCATGAAAAGCAATACTTTCTGATTCAGGGGGTTTGTGTTAATGCAGAGGAAGATGCAAATGAACTCACATGAATGATATGCATATCCATGGTCGAAGGGGAAAGAAATAAAATATGAACATAAAAGGTTGCAAGGCCTGTGTCTGCTCACACTAGAGGAGACTGCACTAATTTTGAATGCTTTGGGATTTGATAAAAGTACTCATATTTATATTGATGCTGTTCAAATATATGGTGGTGACAAAAGATTGGAATCCTTTCATGCAATGTATCCAAACAGTATGCGGAAGGAGATTATTTTGAATCCAAATGATTTGAATCCCTTTCAAAATCATTCATCACAAATAAAGCGATGTGCCAATAGTGAGAGAGGAGATTATAGATGCTAAAGTTGTGGATCTGAAAGTAACATGTGAGAATATAACAGGCAATAAAACTATAGAGATGAAGACAACATCTGAAAAGATTGCAGGAGCTAAAAGTGCAGACTTGAAAAAGCCATCAGTGAAGGTACTCTATAGGAAACATCAAGTAAAGATCATTCTACAAGTAGAATTCAACACAAGAACTCTAGTCTAGATTAGATTTCCATGCTGCACTGGCAGAAGCTGCTGAGAGATTTTAATTTGATATCCAAATCTAAAGGAATAATATACTTGTAATACTTAGGTATATTAGATCTTTTTAGATAGATACTCTTCTATTTTTAGTAGTTAAATCCTTAAAAGGTGGATCTCCAAACAAACTTTTGATCTTACCTTTTTCCTATATATTGTAATATTTTGGTTAAAGAAAGTGAGACACATGAGGGTCGACATATGCTGGGAGCTTGTACCATTCTTGAATACCTTATCTGTGTAATAATTTCTTTGTTGAATGAATGACTTATTATCTATTCCGTGCTAGGTTTTAAACTAAATATTGTGTTGATATTATGTGGTTTTTTTTTAACCCGTGTTTGCATTTGTGTTTATATAGATGTCTGTGTTGGCAAGTGAATATTTATGCTTAAATGATGTTTGAAATGTATTTTTAAGCATGTGTACTTTACATATGATTTAGTGGATGAACTATTTGTTTATTCTTTGTGTCTATATGATTTCAACCTATCTCCTCGATCTTGAAAGTTGTGTTGTCATTCCTTCTGTAAAATCTTGTCCTTATGCATGTATTATATGACGTTTTTAGATTTTTGTGTCTCTGTACTTGTTTTTATATTCTTGAATTTTCTATTGTTATCCATAAAACTACAAAAACAGTCTTTGATTTCTACAGTGCCTAAACATTGCTACCCTTTATTCTAGTTAGCATACTTTAGGATAAACACCATGGTGTGCACAAGACCATATATTACACATGCAGTGGGAGTTAGGAGCATGTATATGGACAATACTAGTAAAGAACATTGGAAGATGGTAAAGTGGATTGTCAAGTATTTGAGAGGTACTAATACTCATGCATTGTGTTTTGGAGGTTCATACACTATTCTACAGGGATATGTTGATGCAAATATGGCGGGTGATAAATATAGCAAGATGAGAACCACAAGGTATGTATTTATTATAAGTGGAACAACAGTAATTTGGATTTCAAAACTGCAAAAGGTTGTTGCACTTTCAACAAAAAAAGTACATTATTTTGCTGCTACGGAGGCTAGTAAAGAGATGATTTGACTACAGAGGTTCATGGAGGAATTGGGTAAGAATAAAAATAATAGAAAGTTGTATACTGGAAGCCAACGTGCCATTCATATTGAAAATAACTCAACTTTCCATTCTAATACTAAACATATATAGCTCAAGTACCATTTCATACAATTTGGAATATGAACTGTTGAAGTTGGAAAAGAAACATACTGGCTAGAATCTTACACACATGTTGAAAAAGGTTGTAACTAGAGAGAAACTGAGTTCCTACTCAGTTTTATTTCTCCTTCATGCATGAAGGTGAAGATGAGAAATACTATAGGTCCAAGTTTTAGAGCATAGTCTAGTAAGTGCAGTAGAGGTGGAGTTGTTGTAATCAGTCTCTAAGTGGGAGATAATTGGTTGTAGAGCCTGATCTTCCTGATTCAAAGGTCATGTTTCACTCTTGCTTCAATCCCAACACCTAATGAGGGGGAGGGGAAGCACCTTCATAGCGGGAATTTAAAAAACAATTCCTTGTAAAATGTTGTAATTTAATCATCATGACTTGGTCAATAATGTGTAATTTACTATCCCATGGTATTTTCCCATGGAAATTATTATGGCAAATATTGCACAAGGGTTCCTTCCCACTTTAGTAGGGGGATGTGCCTTGTAGGATGAAACAAGGCCTTAGTATTTGGAGCCCCATGGTGGTGGTGGATTGTCACCCAAGTGATCCTTCAAGAGATTGTTAAATCAAAATAAGATAAAATCAAGAAGATGATAACAAAACTAAATAAAATGACAAAGGGAGTAGAGGATGCAAGCTCCAACAATGAATGTGATCCAAACCACTTGTATATTTCACAATGGTCAAGATAGTACAAACCTTGGATTTGTGAGATCCAAAAGGAAGCAAATAATATTCCTAGGGGAGGAATTTCTTGTCCAAACTTGTTTGCAAAATGGTAAAGGAACCAAATGGGAAGAACACTTTCCCCTTGAGGGAAGGAGGTAAGGGAGATTCAGGAATGCTTGACAAGAGGGAAGAGGTGAGCTAAGAGGAAGCTCAATCACAATTCCAACAATATAACCTTGCTCAATTTTTTTCTTACAATAAGAATGCTCATGGCTTTCTTTTATAGGCCAAGAGATGGCCAAGAAATAACAAGATCATAGTGTGAACCCAATGATCCAAGTTTTGGCTCCAAAGTACACCAAGAGGCCATTAAAGTCAACCTATTTTGTGGAAGACCAAAATTTGAATTCATTTGAGTAAGTTGAGATTTCACGATCCTTCAATGCGCCGCTGGTGGGTGAAATCCTACCATTTTAGTCTAAAGCGTGCATCTCGAAGGAAATTCTGTGTTGCAGTGTTGGTGTTGTTCTGGAGATGTGCATTGTAGCACTTATCAATGCAGTTTTACCCACGTTGTTGTGATTTTTTACTGCTTTAGGGACATTTTGGACTCAATCTGCTATTTGGATCTTGTGAATATGTATTTGGCTATATGCATGTTGTATGTTGATGACACTTTACCATGTAAATTGTGAAATTGTCACAAGTGTGCGAGTTTTTCATGATAATAGATTCCCTGTGATGTATGAGGTTCATAGGGTACTGTAGAGCTGATAATGCATCATCATTTCTTTTGTGTTCTCTTAGTTGTTTCTTCAAAATGTGTGGACAAGAGTAACCTTCCAAAGGGGGGATTTTGTTGATGTGTTGTTTTTATACAAATTAGGTGGGCATCCTGATGCTCATGAAAATGGCCAAAGTAGCTAAAAAATTACGATAGTAAGGGATCTCTCATAAAATTCTATGGGCATGGATGAGGGTGGCCTCAAATCATTCAAGAGTACATGAACCTGTTATTTGTTGTAACTAGTGTTGAAGAAGCAAAACTGTTGAGAATCTGATGAAGAGGGTAGGTGTTCAGAATGGTGGTGGATCCATGGAAGACCTTACATTTGCCATATATGTTGCTACTATCATTTTCCAAACGTGAAACACTAATACCTTCAAAATGTACGACTCCCCTTGATGCGAGTAAAGGTATTGTTGTTGGGCATAGGGAGACTATTCTGTTAAGGAGCACTAAGGACTCTCCTTACTCAATCCAAGGTAAATCCTTATATGGATTGAAAGGAATTCCAAGGTACCATTGTCACTGCTTCAACTCTCAAAATATAAGGAACTAGTGTCAATGACAGTTTAAGAATCATCATAAGATGATGGTATTATCTTAAAAACCAAGATCGTGTTGCTAACTTTAACCTGACATAAGACTGGAAAATAAGGGTGGAGATCATACTTCCTTTGATCAATGATAAAATGGGGGAAGATCTAATGGTATCATACTTCAAGTGAGGATGTAGTGGAGGGAGACAAACCGTAGATGAAGGGCTTTATTAGGGACACAATACCTAAGAGAGTGGTGACTGATAAAGGTATGATTACAAGATACTGAGAGAGTTAATGTCATCAATCAAAGGAGACCAGGGGGTTGCTACCAAAACAATTGATTGGTTCCCATGTGTAAGTGAAATGGGGAATGGTTCGTACATAAATAATATTTGGTGGGGTCCTCGTGGTTTTGAGCATGCCAGGGGACCAATTTAATGATTAGTGGGACTCCCATGGTTGTTGGTGGATCGGGGACTCAATTTGATGATGGGTGGGATTCCCATAGTTTTGAGTGAGTTGGGGGAAATTTTCCAAAATTAAGGAAGGGGTGATTTGAAAATGCGAAGACAGGTTCCCCATGAATCAATGTTATGCAGAGTATTCATGCGAGAATAACTTAGAAGAATTGGTTGTCTCATGGGAAGGGGTATCCATTGTTTTCCCATAGAAATGATGATACACGGGAGATTTGCAGATGGATTGAATGCTCCTGGAGGTATGAGATGGCCACGGTGAATCTTTTTCATATATTTGGTCGAGGAATTTGGTTATGTGGCACTGCTAGAGGTAGGTGAGTAAATGCACAACTATGGAGTGATTGAATTCATGCATATTACTTTGGTGCGAGAGAAATTCCTCATAATTGTGTGGAGATCGACATCATAGGTTTCATTTATGATGAAGGCATGGAGAGGGAAAACACCCATGGGGGGAATCATAGAGATCCTCAGTTTTGAGGTTGATGGCATATCAAAACTGGGATATTGATGAATGCAAATTGATGTTAGGGTTGTGGCTATCAAATGGAAATAGTGATGTAGAGAGGAGAGTTCTATGATAATAATTGAGGTAACGATATTGCATTATTTTCGATGGAGGTTGATTTTTACATGTTTTGATGGTGATCCTACACACATGATGTGCATATCGAAGTATAGTGAAAGACACGAAAAATGTATGGACAATGTAGAAGTAAGAACTCAAAGCATGGTGCACCTATGAGGTGCATTGTATTATGGGTAAAACTTCTTTAGATAGAGCCCATTGACAAGGTTGTTCAGTTTTATACCTTCATAATCTTACAAAACATATGCCCCATTGGGAATAGATCATTGTATGATGAAGGGACAAGTCCACTTAGGCATGAATTGCCTAGCCCATGTTTGAAATATTTTCTAGCGTTGAACACTAGAACAAAATCGCCCTCACTAAAGGTATGTGAGTAGACGTGATGGTCATATTGGGTTGTGGATCGAAGTTTCATGGATTCAATTTTTTGTAGTGAATCACGTCATTCCTTGTCGAGGTGTTTTAGGGTGAACAACCATTGTTCCAATGTCAAAATATTGGGCACTAATTCAACATCTGATTTGGGAGTAGGAATTTGACACTCAATCCGGAGGAAGGCCTCGACTCCGTGGACTAAGTGGAATCGTGTGAATCCATAATTGGTTTTAACCGAGGTTCTATAGGCCTAAAGGGCGGGGAAGAGCATGTGGTGCCAATTAGACTTGTTCTTATCAATTGTTCGGTGTAGCATAGATTTTAGAACTTTGTTGATTTCCTTTACTTGGACATTGGATTGAGAATAGTAAGGGGAAGAGAAGTCATGTTTGAATCCTAAGAGGGAAGATAATTCCTTGAAATTTTGATCCCAGAAGTGCTTTCCAATTTCAGAGATTAACTATTTTTGGATGCCAAACTATGTTACGACATGGTTAAAGAAGAACTATGAATCGATGATGGCTTTGCATTCGAAGGTAGGAATGGCTTCCACCCATTTGCTAAAGTAGTTGACCACCACAATGATGTTTATGTGACCTTGGGAGGAGCTGGGATGACACTCCATGTAGTCAATGGCCCATTTGCAAAAGAATCCTGCAGTCATAACAGGGTGTAAGGGAGCCGGTGGGGATAATGTTTTGGAAGTGAAAACTTGACATTTAGCGCATCTATTGACATCATAGAAACAATTATTGAACATGGATGGCCAAAAGTATCCTATGCGAAGTATTTTTTGGGATATGGCCAAGCAAGAGAGGTTTCCACCACAAGTGCCATTATGACAATCATTGAGTACTTATTCAGCCTCATTGTGGGACAAACATCGACACAATATGGTATCCACTCCGAGATGATAGAGGACATCTCCAAGGAGGATATATCACAGGCTTGGTGGAGAATACGTCGCCTATCATCATGGTAGAGGTGAGCGGAAAACTTCTGATTTTTAATGTAATTCATTATATCATCGTACCAAATTCCATGAGTGGTGATATTGAAAAGGCACTTGTTAGGTAGATGCTTGTTCACTGGTTCACCTAGGGTAGAAGGGGGGAGGTTTGTAATGAGCTCTATGAGAGCCAATTCCTTCTTACTTTTAGGGGTTACAAACTCGATATCAAACTTATGGAGGATTACCATCCACCATGTAAATTTAATGTTGATGAGTTGACGACTAAGTATGTATTGCATAGTATTAAAGTATGTTATGACTGTAGTCCTGCGTGATAAAATGTAATAGTGCATATTCTGCATGGAAATGATGATATCTAGCGTAATCTTATCAACTTGGGTATATTTGAGGGAAAGGCTGGATAATGTCTTTCTAATGTAATAAATGACTTGTTTATTATTATGATCATCTTGTTTGACCAAGACTCTTGCGGCAATGCAGGAGATGTAGAGACATCGCATGGGTGACTCGTCCTACTAGCACCATATCATAGTGGGTGATGGGTTTTGAATCCATCTCTAGAAATGGTAGTGTGAGATACCACATAGAAATTCCTGGGAGTATTAACCGGTCCATAACCGGTTGTTTTGGTCTAAGGGTTCGTGTAGTTACCAGCAATACATAAGTATATATAAACAAAGAATTCACATGATCATAACCATAATATATGCAAGAGTAAGTGGGTCAAAAACAACTTAATTTATATTATAAGATCAGACAATACATAGAGGTCAATCAACATACATGTCAAAAAATATGGTTCGTTATTTAGTTACAACTCACAAGTTAGTCGGCCAGTCAAATAGGCTCCTCCAACATCTTCCCCACCAACAAAATCTTTCTTCATCCTAAAGAGAAGAGGGGAGTACAAAAACGTGTTTGTTACGGTCAATGTTCCATAGAAGAACTGATAAACTGAATAGGTGCACTACAAGCTTTGACGATGGAAATGGTAGAGGAGGAAACTCAAGACTGAAATATTTCCATTCGTGTAAATTTGTCTAGATATTTGTGCTGATAGTGATGAGATTGGTTAACTTGGTAGTTTTATCGATGAGGGGATCATGATTTATGTTCTGCAGGTCTTCCCCTAGGAACAACTGCTGAATATTTGCATCAGTGAGAAGTTTACCCATTTATGTTACCAAGCTGTCGAATTCATTATGCGTTGGTTGAGCATACCTTGACCACTGCTCAGCTTTGTTTTGGATTTCCTTAAGCTTGTTTTTCTCCATGACAATATGTTGCTCAAGGTATGGTATAGTGCTGAGGTCGGAAGACAATTTCTATTGGAGTATAACTATTAAGTTGTTATGGACTCTGCTCATGTTTGCAAAAAAACTATCCATAGTGAAAATACCAGTTATGTAAAACATCGATCGACTGCTTGGAAAGTGGTGCATATTCATGTAGTTGATTGTGTCGGCTCAAAAATAGTTTGTGTTGTTCTTCTAAGAGGGTTGTGGTTTGTTATTCATATTGTTGGTTTTTATGGGTAACGACTTCTTCTAACATTACTTTTAAGGACCCAAAAAGGATTATAATATGATCTAGAATCCTTTTGGTTGGGGGTTCATGTAATGTTGGTGTAATATGTCTGATCAACGATCACAAGTTTTAAGGACTTCATCTTATTGATCTTCGATAGCATCAAGTTTGTTTTTTCCCTTAAACCATCGTTTCTTATATTCCTTGATGATGTTTTGTAGCAGGGTGTCTAACTCATGGTCTCTAGCAATTGTGACCGACTGGAAGTTGATCTGCATTTGTTTTTTCTTTTTACTCCACTTTGATTCCTTTCTTTTATGTCCTTGAGATACCTGTTGAGTTTCCAACGATGGAGGAGGTGTGGTTGAGGTATCTATAGCAATATTGTTCAAAGGTATAGTTGTTGATGTGGTTGTGGTAAATGTAGAATTGGATGACAAAGGAGGTAGTGCAAGAGAAGAAGACATCAAGATCTAGATGGTTAAGGATGGGTTTGCATGGTCAGGCGAAATGATTTGTGTAATGGTCAACTCAAGGTAATTTGAAGATGGTAAATATGCAGAAACAAAGATTGTGCTAATGGTTGAGATGGTTGTAGTCGATGGATTTTGCGAGATGGTCGATTTAGTCACTACTTGAGTATAAGGAGTAGTGGTCGGAAGAGGTAGATATTGTGTGGCGATGGGTGGTGCAGTTGTCAATGTGTTGAAATCATACTCTTCGTGGGGAATTTTATCCATTGTTATGGTATGATATCCTAAGTTGCATAGTAGCTTTAGTAGTTCAAAGGGTTTTTTAGTTGTGCTTGTACCTGGAGAGGTTAAAATGTGGCTAACTAGTGGCTAGACTTCTGGTGGGTTGGTACCTTCTAGAATGGGTTTCTTGATAACATATTTTTGTAACTTGGTAAATTGAGAAGGGGAGTTTAGCATTTATTTTAAAACAACAAGGTCTTGAATGGAAGACCTGGAAAATTGTTCTTCAATGCCTTGGGGTTCTACCCCATCGAGGGTTTCTGTGATGGAAAAGGGGATCTATCGGGGACATCGACAGGGAATTATGGCTGAGACTAAAAATGAACTTTTAACTTATTAGCAAGATATTTTACATTTTGACGTTCTTCCTCCTTGGACAATTTTGTCTCAATTTGTTGCTCAATGGTGACTTGGTTGATGATGGAATACATGATAATTTTTTCAGTGTCCTTGCGTAGTTGTTGGATTTTTTCTTTGGTTATAGAGATTAAAGTTGACTTTCTCTTTTTGGAGTGCCTAGACCTGAAGGTTTGCTGCATTGTGTAGATATTCTATACCACAATATTGAGCTTCTCAAATGACAAGTCAGGAGGAGAATAAACCTTCCTTTGTTGTTCATCTTCTTCTGTGGTCTTGATCCAGATGGAGATCGATGGCCACCCACCTATTCCAATGGCTCAAAACCACTGTCGATTGTAGTAGTTTCCTAGTTATTTTTCTATGGTTTTTGTGACCCAAAATTTCAGGGTCGTTTTGAGGCCCTAAACAACGTTTTTTGGCAATTCAAGGGGTCATTTGACCCAAATAGGAAGATGCAAATCTCATATAGACCTTTCCAACAAGCTATTGAGCACCCAAATAAGAGATCGTATGCAAAATTTATGACCTTGAGAGGTTGATTGTTCAACCAACCACCTTGGGGCCCCAAACTTTATGATTGTTCATATTCTAGGGTTATGTTTTGGGCCTTTATGGTTATCGCCCTCATTCTTATTATAAATAGGCCCTTTCAGCCTAATTTTGTATTCATCTTGGCACATATTAGCGTAACAGCCACATCTCTTCTTAGAGTTAGCTACCACCACTCTATTTGTTGTATTTACAGTATGTTCTATTTCTTCCATTTAATAGAATATGTGTTTATTGTATCTTTGTTTTCATTGCAATATGTTTGGGTTAATGATGCTGTATTTGTTCTTTCATTTCATTCTCACATAAATCTGGATCAGTGGTATCAAAGCAATCTACTCTTCAATTGTTTCTTATTGCATGTCCCCGGTGAGGTTAGAGTATAGAGAGTTGGGTCTTGAACTAGTTTCACTTTGAGAAGGCTACTCTTGCCACCCCAAGCGGCATCCCACAAAGAAATAAAAGAGAGACAACGGCGCAGGAGATACTATCAATTCATTGCTTGAGGAATCCCTTGCGTGACAGAGGAATGAGATGATGGACAGTTTCTCCCAAATCCTTCTATGAATGGTAGCAGTAGTGGATGCACCTTCAACGAGAAGTCCTTTCGGAGATGGAACTCCATTCAAGGTACAAGTTAATTTTGATATTCCTTTATTTGAAGTCTAGATTGATGATGATGCTCTAGGTAAGTGGTTGAATTTTTTAGAAGGGTATTTCTTTGTCCACAATTTTTTCGACTGGGAAAATATCACCTTTTCACTCCTTAAGTTCGTCCCCCATGTCAAAAATTGGTGGGATACTTATTGTGAGCAAAACTCATCAGATGAGTATGGAATGTTCGAGGCTAGTCCCACTTGGGCCTCCATCATAGATGTCTTCAAGGAATAGTATTACCATGTGGGAAACGATTATGACTAATACACAAGCTGGACCATTCTGCGTCAAGAGAGGGACCAGACAATGTCAAAGTACACCAACAAATTTCATGCCTTGAGCACAAAGTTGGGTATCAAGGATTCCAAGTGGCACTTGGTACTAAAATATCGCAGTGGCCTACATCGGTACATCTGAACTAATATGGACTTCCTAGACATCTCTTCATAGGGAGCTGCCTATCGGTAAGTTGTCAAAATTGAGGAGAAATTTTGGTAAAAGAACAAGTGATACTTTGGACCTACAAATCCACCATAGAAGCAATGCAAAGGAAACCCTAGCCTACAGAACATGGGACAAGGAAAGGACAACTATTCCCCACCACAAGCAAAAAATGGTAATGGATAGATAAAGAAGGACACTAGGAAGCGATGTGAGTTCCAAAAAATCCCTTTGCACAACACTAATTAATGCCGCTCAAAGCAGTCATTGGTGGTCAAGATCAAAGCTTCATAATTAGATCTTGATTCTGATTTAGATCCCAATGTCATAGCCATATACTATGGGAAGTAGATCATTGATGCAAAACCTAGTGTCGTTGTTGATACCACACAAATCTAGCCAGAGGAACCTGAAAAATTAGAGACAGAGGAACTTCTCTTCCACTCACAAAAGTGGGTGAAGGGAATCCCCTTACATTTTGTTGTTTACTATGACAATAAAAAACCTAATCTTAGCATAATTCATCAATATATTGGAGCTTCCCGTGAAAACACCACACCCGCAACCATACAACATCAGTTGGCTAATACAAGGACAAGGTATCTACGTTACTTTGCAATACCGCCTACCACATGGAGTCAAGTCTTTCAAATACGATGTATTATGTGATGTGGCCCCACTTGAAGTCTATGATGTTTTTTTAGAAAAATCACATATGTAGAATATTAATCTATATATGAATCATGACCTCCTAGTGTCATTCTCACTTTGGGAGGACAACTCTAGTGGATACAAGTGACAGTTGCACCTACCATAGTCTCACAGGGAAGGAAGATAATCTCCCACACTAGGAAATTGTCCCTCTTAACAATTTACTTTTGAAGGAGAATATCATGTCACTGAGATATCCACACCCTCTGCACAGGGTCTCTCTATTCAGAAGAAACAAGAAGAACACAAAGTCAGTGTTCCCTCATCCATTTGAATACATCTATAGTGTAAGGACATGCATTCAAGGTGCTTATCCAGAAAGAAATCATCCAAACCAGTTCATACAAAGGATAGCACAACAACCATAATTGTTCAACAAATCCAATGCATCCAGCAACCACAATTACAACCATCTGAAGATATTAAAGAAATGAAGCCTCTTCACTTCAACAAATGTCGCACTAGGAGATCAACTCACCACAAGGTTTGAGATATGATAGAGGATTTGATGCAATGGGACCATTTATTCCTAAGTGGATAGGATTGATCCTAATGCATATCATTGGCCACCCACCTATTCCACTGGCTCAAAAAAATTGTTCATTCTAGCAGTTTCCTAGTTATTTTCTATGGTTTTTTGGGTCCCAAACTTCTGGGGTCGTTTTGAGGCACTGAACGACATTTTTTGGAAATTCGAGGGGACAAATGGTTTCCTATATCATTTATCTATCCCCAATCGGAAGATGTAAACCTTATATAGACATTTCCAATGGGATATCGAGCGCCCAAATAAGAGATTGTATGCAAACGTTCACTAATACATTTGGGCAAATTTTTCCATGAAATATTTCCACATTTTGAACATTCATGGATTAATAATTCATTTTTTTTACCATGGCAGAAAAACCATGGCAATATCGACATTTTTTAATTTTCGATGGACTTTCGTCTCTATATCGATGATATATGGCTATCTTTGCACACCCGCCAAACTAATGCCAACTTTCCATGGCTCTTGGTTGTTTACGCATGGGTTAACTCATGCATTTTCGTCCACATATAACTAAGAAGATATCATTATTTGCATAACAGATTTAACTTGTTCTGGGTAAGAAGTGAATTATATCCCTCCCTTGGTTCATATTCTCACTTGATATTCAAGCTAGCAAGCATGAAGCTGGCACCGAACGTCGAATAAAAATATTTCTTCTATTTATGTCCAATCATAGAGAGAAATCTTGAAATGGAAACCCTCAATAATAATAAAATAGATTTTATTTTTTTCCCTGGATGTTGAATCTTTTTTCTTGGGTCTGGGTCTAACTGGCTATGTGTGGTATAATATTTTATGTATATGATAGAATCCACCTATACCCCCACTTTACACCATCCATGTGCCCTTATATTTTGCATAGAGACATTTACACTTGTTCATATATGATGTCACCATGGATAAATAGTAATTGCCATGAAACTGTCTACCTCATTGCAACTATCTCTGCTACTGCAACCTAGTTACCTATACGATGTCAGCATAGATAATTTTACCATTTATATTGCCAATTTATATCTCCTTTGTGGGAGCATGCCAAGCTGTATCACTCAGCACATTTTCTATAGTTGTGACAAGGTTCTTGGCGATTGATTGAGCGTGGATTGAGCCCAGATTTCTTTATCAACCATATCCAAAACTAGAGAGATCAGTCATACTCTGCAACAATCATCTAGCCGCAAATTCAAAAAAGGTAAGCATGCATCCTTTTTTGGGGGATACAAACTAACATTGAGTCTCAAAATAATAGTTGTATTCTTTGGGTCATGTACCTTTCGAATGAATTTAACAACCTTGCAACTCCCTCCTTTTATTTAAACCAGAGTAATTGCAACAAGAGGGTCCAGTCAACAATTACTCTAGCCAATTTTTTTTTTTATAGACCCGATGCTCCACTAAGCTATTGGTCATTGAAACAGTGTTAATTACTTTCCACATTAGAAGGACAACTTTCTGATTGGACCATTTGGGCCACCTAGTGTTCCAATGGCCAAACTATCAAGGTATCCTTGTGAGTAAATCAAAGGCCATTGCACAACACTTGTTGGAGTCAATGAAAAATCCAGTTTGTTAGACACAATGATCACTGAGAGGCGAGGGTGAATCAGTGATCTAAGGATTGAACTCAATTTCAACCTTTTTTTCTACAAATCTTATCATGCTTGCAACCATATCTATCATCAAGTTTCCTTGTCTATTGTCATGTCACCATCTCCTTGTCATCTTTGCACCAACATCTTTGTCTTGCCCAAATCATCTTCAAATGACCATAGAATGGGTCATTTGACTCTCGAGATGTTCCATGCTTGTCATGCTTGCTTTTCAATGTCATTATGCATGTCCTTAGTCATCGTTGTCCTTCATGTCTTGTTCCAATTACACCTTGCCATGTCATCATTCTTAGAGACCTCTTTGAATATTTGTTTGTTATTTATTGTTTTAATGAAATAATCAATTAAAAATTCTTCTAAACATTGCATCTCTCCAATAGTAAGATGTGTCTTTCAAAACTCTGTCTTAATTCTTTTTACTAAATTTCTGTTTATTTTTCTAAATACATTCCTGTAGCTTCTTATTTAATAAACTCTGTTTATTATTTTTCACTAACTTTGCATGTCCATCTTTTGCATATATGACCATCATAATGAAAACTGAAAGTATGGCTGGATAGCCACCTCAACAAGGATCATATCCATGTCACCCTTTGAACTTTTTGATACATACGCATTATCTGGAGATCATTTGAAAATAGGCTTCCAAACTGTTTAATTTAACACTTATAAAAAATTGTTTTTAACTTCATGTAAAAACAATTTTTCTTCTACTTTGGCAGATTGATTTCTCCCTCATGTTGTCACCATAAGGAACTTACAAGCATGTCTAGATAGCCATTTCAACAATGAAAAATACCATATCACAAGATAAATATGTTGAAACACACACAACATCTGGCAAGCATTTCAAAATAGCTTCACAACCTCTTTTGAACATCAAAACATATTTCTTCCCATTTTGGCAGACTCCTATTTCACACATGTGAACACTCTATGGAGACCTGAAGTCAGGAGTAGATGGAAAACTTACCAAAGAATGGATCCATGACATTTGATAAATTCACTTGCACAAAGACAGCCCTTGACGGGCATTTCCAACTGACCTCTCAAACTCCTGTTTTTAACACTTGGTCAATTTTCTTTTGTTTTCATTATGCAAAATATTATTTTTCCTATTTTTGGAAGATTGGACCAGACTAAGAAAATTGTCCAAGTGTTGGAAAAAATGGCTCATGTGTCCTTGGGAAAATGGTCACCGTACCTTATAGGTGTATGATAAAAATTATCTGAAGCTATCATCCTACTGCTTGTTGAAGAGGATATCTCACCATGGTCAATCTAAAAGACCCCCATATGGTGCGGTCATTTTCTTCAACAAACAATTTGTGGCAGGAATTTTCTTAAGGCTACCTGAGCCAGTTTTCCAATACTTAGTCATTTTCAAGACTTTCTCCAAAATTTATTCTAAAACCTCATTTTGGCAGATTCACTTTTTCTTCAGACATGCTTAAGGAGAAATAATACCATGGTTAGGTAGACAAACTAACACACTACAAGAACCCCATGTACTGCGGGAATTTACTCTGACCCATAATTTAAGTCGAGCATCTTTCTGAGGCTACTTAGCCATGTCATCATGCTTAGACACCTCTTTGAATCCATGTTTGTTATTTATTGTTTTAATGAAATAATCAATTAAAATTTCTTCTAAACATTGCATCTCTCCAATAGTAAGATGTGTCTCTTAAAAACTATGTCTCAATTCTTTTTATTAAATTTCTATTTATTTTTCTAAATACATTCATGTATCTTCTTATTTAATAAACTCCATTTATTATTTTTCACTAACTTTGTAGGTCCATCTTTTGCATATATGACCATCATAATGCAAACTGAAAGTATGGCTGGATAGCCACCTCAACAAGGATCAAATCCATGTCACCTTTTGAACTTTTTGATACACATGTATTATCTGGAGATCGTTTGAAAATAGGCCTCCAAACTGTTTAATTTAACACTTGGACAAAATTGTTTTTAACTTGTAAAAACATTTTTTCTTCTACTATGAAATATTGATTTCTCCCTCATGTGATCACCATAAGTAAACCTACAAGCATGGATAGATAGTCATTTCAACAATGAACAATACCATATCACAAGATAAATCTATTGACACACACACAACCTCTGGAAAACATTTCAAAATAGCTTCTCAACCTCTTTTGAACATCAAAACATATTTCTTCCCATTTTCACAGACTCCTATTTCAGACATGTCAAGACTGTATGGAGACCTAAAGTTAGGAGCAGACGGACAACTTACCAAAGAATGGATCCATGACATTTGATAAATTTTCTTGCACAATTACATCCCTTGGTGGGAATTTCCAACTGACCTCTCAAAATCCTGTTTTTAACACTTGGTCAATTTTCTTTTGTTCTCATTATGCAAAATATTATTTTTCCTATTTTTGGAAGATTGATATTTTGCATATGAGACCATCATAAGACAACCTGAAGGTATGGCTGGATATTCAATTCACCAAGGAACATGACTATGCTACCTAATGAATTATATGATCAAAATAACCCCTCCTTGCGGGCATTTCAAAATGCCTTTTCAATTTCCCGAATCTAACACAACCAATATTCTTTTGTTCTTAAAATGCAAAATAATATTTTTATTACTTTTGGTAGATTTATATCTTTGTAAAAAAACAATCCACGAGATAACTGAGACCATGGTTAGATGCACCCATCAACAAGCTATATCCTAAAACTTTCATATTATTTTTCTCATCATCCTATGAGATAGGGCGACCATTACCCATAGGCCACTGAGGCAGTTTTGCCAGTAGTGGAAGTGTAAAAGAGCCTGAAACTCTATTTCGGCAGACCATTATCTTTGTCATCAAACATCTTCTTGGGGAACTGATACCATGGTGAGATAGCCTCTTCAAAAATCTGTAGGATGATATCTTCAGATAATTTTTATCATACACATATAAGGTACGGTGGGCATGTTTCCAAGGCCACATGAGCTAGTTTTTCCAACACTAGGACAATTTTCCTAGTCTGGTCCAATCTGCCTAAAACACTGTTTTGGCAGGTTCATAACTTCTTCCTTAGCTACTTCCAAGACCGTTTGAGGACATGATCATGTAGTAAAAATATCAATCTACAAGACCGCCATACGGTGCGGGAATTTTCATCAATGCACAATTTGTGGCGGGCATTTTATTAAGGCAACCTGAGCCAATTTTCCAACACTTGGTCATTTTCAGGACTTTCTCCAAAATTTATTCTAAAACCTCATTTTGGTAGATTCATAACTTTGTATTTAGACATGCTTAAGGAGAAATAATACCATGGTTAGGTAGAAAAACAAACACACTACAAGACCCCCATGTGTTGCATGAATTTACTCTAACCCATAATTTAGGGCAGGCATCTTTTAGAGGCTACTTAGCCATTTTTTCTTCCTCTGGCACAAACCCCTATTTTGGCAGGTCCATAACTTCTCCCTCGAGCACTTTTAGGACAAACTGAAGACATGGTTAGGTAGGGAAAACAACAATCTACAGAACCCCCATGTGTTGTGGAAATTTATATTCTCCTATAAATTATGGCGTGCATTTATATTCTCTTAGAGTAGTTTTGACTACTTTTTCATACTTAGTCAATTTCCAAAGTTTCACAAAGTTGGCAGGTTGACATATTCCTCCTTAGAGACTCTCTGGTGAGGCAAGTGACATGGTTGTATGCTCCATACGACACTCTAGAGACTCACATTCTCAATACATTTTTGACATCATCCTATGAGGCATGGCGAGAATTTCCTTAAGGCCACTTGGGCAAATTTAACACCAATTCCATACTTAGACAAATTTCTCAATTTGGACTAATCTACCTAAAACACCCTTTTGGTAGGTCCATAAATTTTTCTTCATCCACTTCTAACACAATCTGAAGACATGGTGAGGTAGGCCAAAGACCATTCTTCAAGACCCCCATGTGCTACAGGCATTTACTCTAACCCATAATTTAGGGCGTGCATCTTTCTAAGGATACTTAGCCATTTTTGCATCCATCGGTGAAACACCTTGTTTTGGCAGGCCTGTATCTTTCTCCTCAAGAAAGATTAAAGAAAACTCAAATCATGAATATGTATCCCAACCAACTAGCCATAGGATGGTACCATGGTGTGGGAATTCTTCTCAAACCATGACTTGTGGCGGGCATTCTCTTAAGGATGTTGGGACCAATTTTGACTAAGGCTGCTGGGACCAATTCTTCCTTAAATATATATTGTATTTTGGTGAGGAAAGTGACATGGTTGTATGCTCCATACAACACTCTAGAGACTCAAATTTTCAATACATTTTTCACATTATCCTATGAGGCATGGTGGGTATTTCCTTAAGGCCACTTGGGCAGATTTAACACCAATTCCGTACTTAGACTTGTTTCTCAATTTGGTCTAATATGCCTAAAACACCCTTTTGGACGGTCCATAAATTTTTCTTCATCTACTTCCAATACAATCTCAAGACATTTTTAGGTAGGCCGAAGACCAATCTACAAGACCCCCATGTGTTGCGGGCATTTACTCTAACCCATAATTTAGGGCGGGCATCTTTCTGAGGCTACTTAGCCATTTTTGCATCCACTGGTGAAAAACCCTGTTTTGGCAGGCCTAGACCATATACACTAATGAAAAATTATGGACCATATATACACTAATGCTCAAACATGAAAAGAAAATACAAACTGGAATGAAAAATAGGATAAACATTCACGTAAAGAAGTTACTTATTGAAGAAAAAGACGACACGGGAATCTCTGCCATGAAAGGATTATCATTCCTCTGCAATTTTATTCATATATATCTAGAGAGCTTGAAACACGTTACAGTGGAGAGCCTCTGCTCTTGAAAATTCCCAACCCTTCTCCCCTCTGTGGGGAGCAATTTATACTATCTCAGTCCTTGAGGCTAATCCTCTAAACATGACATGAAACTGTTTACAGTCATAATCAACTACTAACAACTTAGAGTGTGGTACAACTGCCACGGTTTACATATATTAAAACATACATTATATATGGAGCTAATGTGCGTGCTCAGTCTGGATGGTAGCACGTCATTTCTATTTCTGAGCTTGTAGGTCATGAAAACGACGTTAAGGATGCTTCTGATGACTCACTGCTTACTGGGCTCGACCACTCATCTGTCTATCAAATCAGTAATGTGTCCTTCCCTAGGTGTGTGCAATTTCATGCTCAAAGGCACCTTTCTGCATGGTTTATATACTGGAAAAGGAGTTCATATCATTTCCATTATTTGTCTTTTCTACAACCCCCCTCTGTCCTAGTAATAATGTTGTATGAGGGGCTTGGAGAAGGGAATCTTTGTACTCCCCACCTTCCATGGGATGGGTTCACCTACAGGTCATACAGTGGGGGGTGTCTTCCACCTCCTCACCACCTTAGAAAAATTTGTGAACTTGACTTCACAAACGATGCGGTGAAGAGTTTGGACACCCGCCACCCCAGCATGAGCATTCACTCCTACTGGTTTCTGCTGAACATGGTAACCATGTACCGGGACTTTGGAAGCCATGATTTCTTTGAGGGTTTCTAGGGAGACACTCTTAGGATAGGAAAACCCAAGCACCTCACAGCCAGAGGTACATCTATCTAGAAACATTCAAAGTGCTTCACATCCGGGCCCCGATGGTTGGTGCTTTCTTCGTGTGAAAAACCAGGGCGACATATGAGCATGGTGTTATAGTGGATTTCACCACACTAGGTGAATCACACATTGTATGGCCTTCCCCTGTCCTGCTGCAGACTCATTAGCCCCTATGGACCACTTTTTGTATTTTGATGTATCATTGACCATCCCTAAAAACATTAGAAAAATGATATACGCGGCATTTTCCCCGATAACCGCGTACATACGCGGATATTCCCTCTATAGTCGCGTACATCGGGATGTGTGCATAATCCAAAATCCTTTGGAGCGTTCCTTGACTTGGATCCGACTCATATGACTCCTGGCCTTCCATATGCCTTGAGATCACATGGATTCGACCTTTCAGTATCCATTTGAAAAGCTATATAAGGAACCCATTGAGACATTGAAAACATAAGAGAGAATTGAGAGCATCGAAACTATAGTCCATTGTTGCCAGAACTTATGCTTGAGTCTGCATCCCTTTGTCCCTTGGAGCACTGTTGTGTTCTTCCCAAGATTGCCTTTTTCTAGTAAGCTTGCTATCGAAGTGATGGAGGATTGAGGTGGTGGAGGCCCAAGTGGGGGATTCAGTTTCTCCGGTTCGCAGACGTGCCATCAGAGGTTGTCACTTGTAATCTCTTATTCATATTAATAGAAATATCTTTTCCTGTCCAGTAATGTGTATTTGAATGAATATTGTATCCATTGGAATATGTCAAATGCTTTTACATTATTAATTATATATGCTAGAATAGATCTAACACCATGAAATATAGTATGCTTGTATTGTTTACTTGTTGTTGAGGACGTGATATAACAATTCAATCTAAAGATTGGAAAGCTCAACGGGGATCTACTTCAACCATCTGGAATAAGGTACGAGGTTCGATCCTTTAGTGTTAGATGTTTTTATTTCTATTGCATATTGGGAAAGATTGATTTCTGGAGTCTAGTTGTCTGTTGTGGTACCCCAAGCCATAGGAATTTCTCTCCGTAACAGAATTGGCGACTCCGCTGGGGAGTTCCTAGTAATTGTCCTTTGGGGGTTGATCTTTTGGCATTCAATGTATTTGAATTGCTCTCTCTCTCTTGTTTCTGTGTCAGGTATGGGGGCATGTATGCCTGGTAGAGCCTGATTGGTGTGAATTTAGTCTCAGCCTGTCTGTTTGCCTTGAATTAGTGCATCTTTTTCTTCCTGTACGCAGGTTTGTCACTTACAGTCGCGTATACATACGGTTTACCCTGGGATTTCCGCGTATACACGCGGGTTCACTGCGCACAGTCGCGTATACTCTGGTTTTTACCTTTTTGTGGAAGATAGTGGATTACTGGGTGAATGTTGTTAGTTGCTAAGTCTCCTTTGGCACTGCCTGAGTCTGTTAGTACCTCTGTTTTTGACCAGAAACGTTTTTTTTAGCCTAAATTTTTTCTTTTAGGAAAGTTCTTGTCATGGCATCTTTGATTTTTTGTTTGAGATTAGTGCATTAGAGTCCTTTTGCCTTAGTGCTTTGCTGGAATGCTGTTTATGTGTGCTTGCAGAGTCTGGGGTGGTTAGAATCATTCTTTTGCTTTTTGTATCTCTTTATTTTCAAAAAATCCAAAATATTTGCTTATCATCATGCATTGCATTGTGCATTTTGCATTGTACTTGCATTAGATCTAGATTTGCTTTGGAGTAATAGTTAGGAATTCATATAGGGAAATTTGCATTCAGCATTTGAAGAAGAAATTTTGCATTCACGTAGTACACATACCCTGTTTTCATGGACACAATGCATTTGCATTGATTGTTAGGTGTGCATTTTACTTCTTGTTGCGTCATAACACCATTAGTTGCACGACCATATCCTATTTTTGAGTAATAAAGCCAAACTAAAATCAACACTAAATAAAATGAATTACACTTGTTTCTTTTCTAGGGTGCATCAACAAGCTTAGGTTTTAGGATCTTGGAATAGTTCATTGAAAGTTAATTCTCCAAGATCACTAAACGACAACAACTAGGTGTCTGTCCAGGGAGTGTGTGAAATCCTTGGTATAACCAGCATTCTCAGGAAGATCCTCTCAAAAGGGAGTCAAGCACTAGGCAGTGTGAGCGGTTATTGATTGGGATAACCCCTGGTTGAGAACTGTGTAGCACCGGCGATATAGCCAGGACTGTATTCGTATCTGGGGGCTCTTTCGGGAGTTTCAGGATTTGCTACCCTGCCCATACGGTCAATCCGACCTACGACTGTCCGCCTGAGCATTGATTATATTGAGGTGACCTTAGTGACCTTACCTAGGATATTGACGGGGTACATGTAGAGGTTATTCTGCATGTGTCCAGGCCAGGTTGGGGTCGGACAACACAGTCGCTTTATGCGTTGAAGCTGAGGGCCACAATAATTGGTTTCGAACCTCCGCTTGTGGTGACAAGGGCCTCTCAAGCCTCTCCTAGGAGAGACATACCAGCCACATTCGGGAGCTCACTTATCCAGCCCTTGTTTGCTTTCTTTTGGCTTTAGATTTTATAGTGATTACTCTGTGCACGCTAGTTGGCCTAGGGTTGACGTAAATAGAGAGTCTTTTCTTTTTTGTTGAGTCATTGTGGAGTCGGGTGTGGTTCTGCGCCGTTCTCGTCGGTTAGTAGGACTTCCGCCTTCCACTTCTCCTCCTCCTTTGGGAGAGGGGCCTAGACTGTCCAGGAAGACTATGTCACACACTGATTCACACACCATGGAGGATCATTCAGAGACTATTCCTGAGCCACCTCCTCCTATTCATATTGACGATGGGGAACTTACTCCTACATATGATCCCTCACCTGACCTAGATGAGATCGGTTCCGTTATTTCCCAGATAGGATCTTTGCATGATAGACCTACTCATACTAGGCCAGATTCCACATTGACCCGTTACCGGTATGGAATGACAGATGATGCCGAGACTCACTTTGACCCTCCTAGCACCAGCTACGGTAGTTATGTTATGACTGGTTTTCCTATGCACGATTGACATTTCATATTGAATCCGACTTTGACCCTAACACTATGCCTGGGGGCATAACCATGCCTTACCTTGCAGAGAGGTTTGGGAATACTAGTCACATTGTACCTTCCATTCCAGCAGTGGAAGCTCCATCTTATATACCTTCTAGGTCTAGAGTTAGTGATCCGATAGGAATTCTAGGTTCTAGACAAGTGACGATAGGCACTCGTACATTTCTTATTATAGATATTCCTTCGTCCTCGCTTCCGAGTTCTTCAAATGCAAATCCTCCACCTTACTCACGTGGTCCTTCGAGTCGGCACGTAGCTACGAGTCAGATCCGTACTGCGATTACTAGACCTATTGTGTCTCAAGCCTACATACCACCCGTAGTTTCGAGAGGTTATGTTCATGTTTCTAGAGGTCAGGTTTCTACTTCCTCGACATATATCCCTACTTCCGACATGTATATTCCTACTTCCGGAATGTATGTACCTACCTATGGAGTGTCTCATGGGGCATCGCAAGTGATGACCTATGGACCCTACTATGGGGTGCAGTATGGACAGGTCTCTCCACCTTATGGAGGTGGGTATTCACAACCTGCTTACTCTCCCAACTATGGCTTTGTAGCTCCTACTAGTCAAGGTCCACCTCATTATGCTACTTCCACACCACCCTATATGGGTCATATAGGAGGAGGTCACTATGACCAAGGTCATGGTGGTAATCAATCCTATATGAACCAAGGAGAGTTCCATAGACCTCATCATCCTAGGCTCCCTTTCCTCGTGACACTCAATTTACCTGACTTATTGAGACTTACGAACGATCCTGTGGCTCATGACCCGGCTTGGTCGGCTGTCCCTACCAAGCTTCCTTCGGAAATACCTAAGTTCGAAGGAAAACCAAGAGAGGATCCGAGTGAACACGTTATGACATTCCACCTATGGTGCTCTTCCAATTCATTGCATCAGGACTTAGTCCGCTTGAGACTATTTCAACGCACCCTTACAGGGCCTGCGGCAAAATGGTATATAGAGTTACATAGGGGTGCCTTTACTTTGTTCGAAAACCTTGCGATGACTTTCCTTAATCACTTCCAGCTACCAGTGTGCTATGATGTTGGTACTGAACTCTTGTCGACATTTCGACAAGATAAAGCCACCCATATTTCTGATCATATTCAGGAGTGGCATAGACGGAAGAGATTAATCAAAGCCTTTATACCACTGGAATTCCTCCTTGAGTGGTTCCTCAAATCTTTATTGCCATATATCACGAAGGATGTTTCCACATCCAAAGTGCAGAGTGAGGAACAAGCCATCTTTAGGGTGCAGGAACTAGACTTGATCTATGCTCAGTCTGGTTTGTTATATGAGATTATACCTAACGCTCCTCGTTCTAGTTTCGATACCAAGGTCAAACCTGGACCACATGCCGATGGCATTATGGGTAGTGCAAGTAAGAAACCTGCAGGTTCGGTTGTGAAACAAGTTGCTCAGTTGTCTATCAACCAATCTGCCTCGGGACAAGCTACGGCTTTGTCTCAGCCTACCCAAGCGGCGAATGTACTTGCTGTGCAATCGTCCGACCAGAAGGGTAACCAACAACCCGGACGGAATCGAAAAAAGGGTAAAAACAACAATAATAAGAAGGGTGGGAATAAAAATGAGAATGCCAATAATAATGACAAGAATAATAAAAATGCTGGGGGGACAAGCAGAATAAACGTAAGGTTAATTTTCCGTGCAAGCTTTGTAAGGAGGATCACCTCACTTACTTGTGCCCTAGGATGGATGAAGCTTCGAAGTTCATAGCACAGGGCCCAGCTGTGTTAACGAACCCTTTACTGCATAACCAGAATATGAACTTGAAGTACCATGATCAATCTAGTGATGAAGATCCACCTGAAACTAGTGGTCGTGGGTGCATTAATATGGTCCGTGCCGTGAAATTTGTGACGCGTGCGAAAGATTATACTTCGTCACAAACCAACCCAGGCAAAGAACTTGATCCACTAGGAACCCCTTTGCATATTGAGAAACCTGCGGATAAACCTGAGGCTGCACCTCACATTCATAAGGGGGTACTTAAGCGTTCGGGGCATAATCCAAATTCCCGAGCCGCCCAGAACTATTCAGTTGTCGAGGAATTGGGTCATACTCCTTGTGCGATGTCTGCATTGGAAGTGCTTTAGAGTTGTCCGTCGCAAAGGAAGGCTTTGCTTTCCACTCTTGGTGTGAATGGTGATGATTCTTCCTCAGTGATCAAATTTGAAACCGCAGGACATCAGCCTCGCTTGCCTTACTATGTGTCCCTTTTGGTGCATATAGAATGTCTTAATATGATCGTCAAGCGTACTGTGATTAACGAGGGCGCTGCTGCTTCTGTGATGTCTTTGTCTTGTTGGAAGGGTCTTGGTTCTTCTGAGTTGTCAAAATATACGACCATGTTAACTGATTTTGATGGGAGATCGTTTAGGCCGCACGGTATCCTTCCTTCTCTTAAAGTTTGTTTGGGAGGGAAGACCATTGCGATAGAGGTCGAGGTGGTTGATGCACCCGTTGACTACAATCTCTTACTAGGAAGGAATTGGATGTATAGTATGCAAGCCGTTGCGTCTTCTGTATTTCATGTTGTATGCTTTCCTCATAATGGGAAGATTGTAATGATTGATCAGATGACATTCAAGAATCTACCTGTTAGTTCATCTTCGAAAGTTTCGGTTCCGAAAGTCAAACCTTCCCAGCCAGCAACTGGGAGTGTGGGTGTAGGTATGTATCCGTCCCTCATGGGAACCTTTAGTTGTCCTGCACGCGTCCTCATGATAGGAGCTAGTTTCAATGGTGCTTCCACGTCTATGAGATCGGTGCCTTTTCGCACAAGTCATATGGGAGATCCTTGGATTATTCCTTCACTGAGTCCTTTGAGTGAGGCCATTGAGACGAGTGCACCGTTTCCTGTAGCCATGATAGCTTACCAAGCTAATCTTCAATCTGCTGTAGAGCCTTGTTCTTCTTCTTCATGGACAGAGGAAGAAGACCCCTATGTGCTGCCGGCATGGGCAGTACAATCTTCTCATGCCCACGACTGCCTTGATACGGTTTTCCCTTTAGATGAAGCGATCATTGAGGCTATGTCGGGAGTTGAGCTACCATGGGAGGAACTTCATCATAGATCATATTTCCTTCCAGAGCTTGACCTTTTGGAGCATGAGGATTATAGGGAGATTCTTAGACAGAAAGTTGGTAGACCCATGATTCCATTAAGCTCTCCTGGTCATATGGCTGATGGAAACATGGCAAACATATCGTCAACTATGCCTATCAACATTTCTTGCAACCCTGGTACAATTGAGAATGTCTACATTGGGGCGGATTGTTCCCAAGATAAGATTCGCGAGTATACCGAGCTGTTCAAGGAATTCCATGATTTTTTTGCTTGGTCTTACGATGAGATGCCAGGGATTGACCCTCAAATTGTTGAACATGAAATTAAGACTTACCCCAACGCTAAGCCTGTTCGACAGTGTTTACGCATGGTAAATCCTAGGAAAGCACCCGCCATAAAGGCAGAGATAGAGAAGCTATTGAAAGCTGGCTTCATGTATCCTGTTCCCTTGACGGAGTGGGTTTTAAACCCCGTTTCGGTGGATAAGAAGCAGGGAGCGATCCGTATATGCACTGATTTTCGTGATTTAAATCGTGCCTGTCCTAAGGATAACTTCCCCACACCGTTTATAGATCAGATTTTGGATGAGTGTGCGAGTAGCGAGGTGTTCTCCTTTATGGACGGCTTTTTCAGGTATAATCAGATTCAAATTAAACCTGAGGACCAACATAAGACCGCATTCATTTGTCCTTGGGGAACATTTGCATATCGAAAAATGCCTTTCGGCCTTAAAAATGCCGGAGCTACCTTTCAGCGGGCGATGACCTTGATTTTCCACGATCTCAAGTCCATTATTGAAGTATTTTTGGATGACTCACTGCTCATTCTCGCATGAGGATGCGTCATTCTTATCACTTGAGATTGGTGTTTGCAAGATGCCGGCACTATGCTATTAGATTAAACCCTCATAAGTGCATCTTTTGCGTGAAATCGGGTCGTTTGTTAGGATTTATCATTTCGAAAGAGGGTATAAGAGTCGACCGTTTGAAGGTTGAGGCAATACTTCAGTTGTATCCCCCGCGAAATATTCGTCATCTTCAGTGTTTGCAAGGCATGGAAAACTTCCTACGAATATTTGTTGTCAATTTCGCCAATTTGACTAGAGGTTTCATGCATCTCTTGAAGAAGGATACTCCCTTTGAATGGGATGAGCGAGCCCAGGAGTCCTTCGATGCACTTAAGCGAGCCCTAGCATCGGCCCCGGTGATTAGTCCTCCGGATTATAGCCATGATTTCCTATTATATGTGGTCACGTCTTTAGAGACGATTTGGATGGATTTTGTTCAGGAGGATGAGGAGATCCAGGAGCATGTCATATATTATCTGAGCCAAAACCTTATTGAAGCAGAGATTCGGTATTCTCATGTCGAGAAGCTTGCCTTGGCTACCGTACATGCGGTGCAGCATTTGAGACATTATATTCTCCTTCGCCAAACCTTGGTTGTTGCCCATGTCAATCCATTTTAGTTCATCCTCACATGTAGGATGATTGGGGGGAAATATAATAAATGGATTGTCATCCTGCAAGAGTTTGATCTCGATTTTGTTTCGGAAAAATAAAAGAAATATTTAATCTTTGTAGAGATCATATCGGATTTTCCAAGCGAGGCTGAGGAGTTGGTATGTGAAGATACGTTCATTGATGAACACATTTTCTTGATCTCAACGGCTGACCCATGGTACGGTGATATCATATTATATTTGCAAACGCAGAGGACCCCTACCCACCTCTCGCGAGATGAGCGACGTCGATTACATCACGTTTCCAAGAACTACCTCATAGTGGACAATACTTTGTATCGCCGTGGAGTAGATTCCCTTTTACGACGTTGTTTAACTCATGATGAGGCTGAGGTAGTGCTTAATGATTGCCACGGAGGGGCGTGTGGTGGTCATTTATCTGGGCTTTCTACAGCTCAAAATATTTTGAGAGAAGGATATTTCTGGCCATTGATCTTCAAGGATTGTATTGAAGCGGTCAAGAGGTGCCACCCTTGCCAGGTGTTTGCATGTAAGATGCGCTCGAAGCCTGCCCCATTACACCCTATTATCACTGTCGGTCCCTTCACCAAATGGGGGCTAGATTTTATGGATTGCAACCCAGCTACGGCTGGGGGGCACCATCATATCATAGTGGCTGTTGATTACTTCACGAAATGGGCTGAGGCAATGCCTACAGTAAAATCCGACGGTGAGACAGCCGCTCACTTCGTATTCAACCAAATCATCTCTAGGTTCGGGATTCCGAGAGAGCTTGTCACTGACCATGGCTCGCACTTTCAGAATCATATGATGGAAGAGTTGGCATCCAAGTTAGGATATAAGCAAGAGCACTCCTCTTCTTACTATCCCCAAGTGAATGGATAGGTTGAAGCTGTGAATAAATCACTTAAGTCCATTCTCCAATGAACCATCGCACAAAGCAAGACAAATTGGCATATTATGTTGTACCCTGCTTTGTGGGCATATCGAACCGCGGTAAAGACTGCCACTAGTTTTTCTCCATATCAGGTTGTTCATGGAGTGGAGTCAATATTGCCGATTGAATGCGATATTCCTTCGTTGAATTTAGCCGTGGAACTCTTACCAGACACTTCACCTTTGGAGGAGCGTTTGGTTCACCTTGAGCAACTCGATGAGCAGCAGAGAGATGCCTTGGTGACTCTAGAGGTTAATAAGCGTCGCGTGAAGGCCCAATATGATAAGTCTGTCCATCTGAGAGTGTTTAGTGAGGGAGACTTGGTCCTTTTATGGGATCAATCGAAAGAACCCTTGGGGACAGGGAAGTTCAATCCTATGTGGCATGGTCCTTACGTGGTCAAGCGTGTATTAGAGAAGGGTGCCTATGAGTTAGTGGATTACGAAGGGACAGTCTTAGCGGAGCCTAGAAATGGGCTCTATCTTAAAAAATACTATGCATGATATTTAGCCAAGGTTGTTTGTTGTATATTATTGTACAGCTTTTTTTCATAGTTAGGTCTTGTTTATCGTGATCGGGTTTGTGATTAGTTTCCATTTCTTGTGGCAGATGTCAATGGAATCTTCCACCTACATAGGATTCGTGGATGGTGCAAGCCGTCACACTCAACAATCAGCTTCAACTGCTTGGGTGATTTATACTCCTATGGGTCATGTACTATCTTCAGGAGGTGTATGTCTACGGCCATCTTCCAACAATGTTGCTGAATATAGTGCCGCTATCAAGCTTCTACAGGATGCCATTTCGCATGGTGTTCTCTCTCTTGAGGTACTTCTTGATTTAGAGTTAGTAGTGTCACATCTCAATGGTTTGTACCATGTTAGAGATCCGACGTTATTGAGGAGATTCTTACGCGTGAGATTGTTAGAACGGCAGTTTGAGAACATAACATATATACACATTCCAAGAAATTATAATCAAATTGCTGACTCATATGCTAACTATGTGTTAGATTGGCATTTGTTTCATTCATTATAAATTAATCATAAACACAATTTTTACACATGTAAATAAATAAACCGATCACCATAAAACTTTTTTATATATACATCAAAAATGTGGTAATACATAGTGTCATAATACAAAATTGGGGCTTTGAAAGCCACCATCATATACACGGTAGTACAAAATAGATACACTCCCAGGTGTCTAGTCCTGTGGAGGTGGATGAGGGTTGTGATCATGATATGTCACCACGGCTGTAGCTAGCCTCCGGAATAAACGCACCCATGCGCATGGTACACCCACCACCTGTCTCTACATAGCCTCAGGCAAGTCCTCGACTTGTGCCATGGGAATCCTGTGAGTCAGTTGCACGAAGTTGGTATGGATGCTTTGGAGCGTTCGCTCCGCATCCACACCGGTGATATCGTCTCCTCTTCCCCTCTGTCTATGACGTGGGAATCCCTCTGTTTGCCGTGGTCCCACATCTGCACATGAATGGTAGATGTCATTATGTATTGTCACCCAAAACCATGTCTTTTTTGTTCCATTAATCAAGAAAACACACAAAAAAATTAAATAATTCAATTTTTTTTTAAAAAGAGTAAGGGTCAAGATGCATTACCTATGTCTCCATATGCTGATCCTGGTGGTAATGGCATGTCCGGGTCTCCCTGGAAGTCTATCCCTGCATAAGGGTAGTCGTCTATGGCAACAATCTGTCATCACCACCATGGAAAAAAGTCTACTGGATAAGGGTTGGCCACCTTACCACCCCCCAGTCTGCGCATCGCGTCTTCCCAACGTCATTGGGCCGGATCTCGAACCCCGTGGAGAGGAACATCCACTCTAGGGCTCAATCCTCGAACACGCTCGAAGAAAAACGTGCTCAAGATACTACTGAACCCGAAGTTCCGTATCCTACCTACCTTGCACTCACCGAGATGATGTTTCATGTTGCTCAGTAGGGAAGTGCTCCAGTCATAGATGTTCGGTGTCATGCACTCCACTGCATAGAACATCAGTGGCCGAGAGGCCTGATGGAGTGATGCTAAGCCTGCTATCCTGCCCAGCATCAGTAGTATGGCCTTTAGGCCCAGTACCTGTATAGAGTTGGTGGGAACTTGGCTCCCCACCTTCTCCGTCTCTGGGTAGGAGTACATAGCTATGTACTCGTCGATAGTCAGCCCATGACCTGGCCCTCCGCGGGCATGAAGGTTCACCATCTCACCTCGTCGTGATAGACCTGTGATAAAGTAGATATCCTCCACCTCAATGGTGAGGGACATGCCGTCTAGCTGGAAGGACTCTGAGTCTAGATCCCAATAGTCTACAAGCATCTGTAGTAGTCCTGATTTGGCCCTCAAGCCACCTAGGCACCAAAACTTGTAGAGTCTGCATCTTCTTAGAGCTTCTTGAGCCATTTCCTTAGCCCTTATTGCTTCCTCTACATCACCATGCTCGCTTTCTCACCACTCTAGCACCTTCCTGCATGAGAGTTGACCAAAATGTCCATTAGATTCTTGTAAATCCTTATGCGTAGCGTCATACGCGGCTGTTTTCAAAACAGCCGTGTATGTACGCGGTTTCTGGTCCCTTTTACACGTATAGCCAGCCCTATACGCGGAAAAAGCCTCGATACCCGCGTGGGCCGTAGCGCTCATGTAATTTTGTCCTTTAAAAATTCATTTGACCATGAAAAATTATAAACATTGTATTGAAATGCAAGCAAAGAACATGAGTAAATACCTGGAAGAATCGGTTGTGAATTCCGTCGGCTGAATCTCCTGGAATTTGTAGTTGAATATCAAAGCTCAAATGGGTAAAAGTTTCAAATGATTTCTATTTTTTACTATTTATAGGAATTTTTTCAAACATTTGAAAATTTTTACCCCCTTTCCTATAGTTTTGACCGTTTCTAACCATTTTGGACCGTTTCTGACCTAATTGGTGATGTAGAAGACCGTTTTCAGCGTCGTTTCAGCCTTTGGATTGAACCGTTCATACTGATCTTAGGTATAATGTCTATACTGGCATATAGGTTAGGTTCACCACCGTTTGCATTTTGCATGACCTTATGACCATGCCACTATATCCTTAGGCACGAACCCACTCTATTATGTCACGGAACCTTCTTGCTGCTATAGAAGTGGTATGATATGAGTGGTAGAGACTCACCTTACATGGGTACCCTAGTTAGCGCCTTATTTGCATTTGGTGCCCTTGCCGATGTTTCCCCCTTTAGGGTGTGGGAGTCCGTTGTATAGTATTTCCATGACATTTAGCAAGAGCCTCATACTCCTCTTGATCTTATGTTGGCCGTGATTCCCCGGACTCCCTTATATCAAGTTGTGGATGCATTATCATGAGCTTTTCCTATCTTATTGAGCTTTATGCCGGCTCCCCTAACATTGCGTTTCAGCCATACAGCCCGAGCTTGTCTCATGTCTAGCCATGCAGATCCTTTATTTATATCCTTCGCAGCTTGATTCCCTTTTACCGGGAGGGGATTTTCCCCCGAGTGTTGATGTCCTACACATGTATCCTTGCATTGAGCATAGGTATGTTCCACTGCTTGGAATTAG
>LPNX010821759.1:430872-513553 GCA_001517045.1 Pseudotsuga menziesii | reverse complement strand
ACTGCTATATGTATTTGCAGTTATATGCAGAGTTGTATTACGGTATTATGCTGATTGGGTGGCTGGTCTTCCATTTGGGTACCTTCATCACTTCACTTCTGGGATTGACTTATAATGTATTTCGGCCATCATATAACCCCTCTGATCTCATACATTAGGGGGCATCTGTTATAGCTGATTTCACCACACTAGGTGAATCACACATTGTATGGCCTTCCCCTGTCCCGCTGCAGACTCATTAGCCCCTATGGACCACTTTTTGTCTTTTGATGTATCATTGACCATCCCTAAAAACATTAGAAAAATGATATATGCGGCATTTTCCCCGATAACCGTGTACATACGCGGATATTCCCTCTATAGTCACGTACATCGAGATGTGTGCATAATCCAAAATCCTTTGGAGCGTTCCTTGACTTGGATCCGACTCATATGATTCCTGGCCTTCCATATGCCTTGAGATCGCACGGATTCGACCTTTCAGTATCCATTTGAAAAGCTATATAAGGAACCCATTGAGACATTGAAAACATAAGAGATAATTGAGAGCATCGAAACTATAGCCCATTGTTGCCAGAACTTATGCTTGAGTCTACATCCCTTTGTCCCTTGGAGCACTGTTGTGTTCTTCCCAAGCTTGCCTTTTTCTAGTAAGATTTCTATCGAAGTGATGGAGGATTGAGGTGGTGGAGGCCCAAGTGGGGGATTCAGTTTCTCCAGTTCACAGACGTGCTATCAGAGGTTGTCACTTGTAATCTCTGATTCATATTAATAGAAATATCTTTTCCTGTCTAGTAATGTGTATTTGAATGAATATTGTATCCATTGGAATATGTCAAATGCTTTTACATTATTGATTATATATTCTAGAATAGATCTAACACCATGAAATATAGTATGCTTGTATTGTTTACTTATTGTTGAGGACGTGATATAACAATTCAAGCTGAAGATTGGAAAGCTCAACGGGGATCTACTTCAACCGTCCGGAATAAGGTACGAGGTTCGATCCTTTAGTGTTAGATGTTTTTATTTCTATTGCATATTGGGAAAGATTGATTTATGGAGTCTAGCTGTCTGTTGTGGTACCCCAAGACATAATAATTTCTCTCCATAACACATGGAATCAAGCTCACCAACCATCAACACCCCGAGACCAACAATCTTCTCAAAACATATTGCCATTTCAACTCTTTCATGATTCTCAGAATCTCTTAGAAGAATAATAGTTTGGGCATTGTCTCTAATTACTAATTCATATTATGCATCTTAATTGGACTAGGAAAGAGGTGTTTATATAGGGTGATGAAGATGAATATGGATACAGAGATGACTGGTCAGCATAATGGCAGCATGAGTGGACACATGGGTAGGGATCTCTATTTTTTGTTGAGAATCCAGTCATGCCGCCTCCTTTGAAGATGTTACATTACTTCCCACATGGATCATGGTGTTTAGACGTGACATTATTTTCCTTTTCACTTACGCTGACAGTGGTGTTTGAAACGGTTTTGGCTAGCCGCATCCCTTTGCTTCGTGTAGAGGCCAGGTTCATTGCTTCAAAGATATGAACTTCATGATCTCCTTTTTTTTTCTACGCAAGCCATGTGTCGGATGTTTGGAATCAGGAAGGCTAGTGAATTGGTGATTCCTTGGACATGATCTTCACCTAAAGCATCTCACAAATGGCGTTGAGGGATATGATTATTGGTCATCTTGTACGCGAGGATATCCTTTATTTACTAGACCTGACCAGGACACCACCTTTACCAGGTTGAATGGCTCCAGAGTCGCTAGGGATCAAATTTGAATTGCAGATCTCATTTTACTTTGAAGGGTTGTGAGAAATTGAACCCTTCAATGTTGACATTTAAAAATAAATCATTCTTTTCATTTGAAAATGTAAGTGTTAAAAAAAAAATCATTATTTATTAAAAACAATGTATAGAAAAAAAATTGACAATAAGAAGAAATCCCAAGTGATTAAACGTTTACATGGAATTAGTGAGGTAAACCATGTACATATGATTTATCACTTCCAGATTCTTTTTATGGGGATTACTGAAGATTTAGTATAGAGGAGGAGAGAGTGAAATAAAGGTTTAAAATGAAGAACATTTAACAGTGATGGAAGATGAGATTGGGAAAAAGCCCATTTAGAAAGAGAATGATGCACTTGTTTTGTGAATGTGAACATAGCCATAACCATTAGGAGTATTGGCTTTTTGTATTGCATGTTCTTTGGCCTATTTGTCTTTTGAAGGGAAATGTTTGTTTCCTATCAAGATAAAGTGATTAGAGTAGTTCAGAACTACTCGCAACCTTATATGAATGCATAATATGAAATTAGGGGTGAAAGTAGGCCCATGGGGTACTAACGCTTATTTATGTCTAGAATTGTTTTGAGAAGAGCCCCACTATTAGAACTGCTGTGTTACAAGGCCAAAATAGATCAGGCATCAAATCCCTAACATTAATAACAAACTAAAAATATGATCTTTGTCCAGTGCCAATGTATCCACCTAAAACTAGTGTACTTCTAACATTGTACATCCCTGGGAGATTTAAAATTATTGATCCTTGTGGTGACCATTTGATCATTGCCATAACTAATGGTTTAAATAAACAACATAAAAGTAAAAAATTGGAAGAATAACTTTTCCATGACATTTTACCTTACCGTTTTTGAAATGAACTTTTCTACATGCTATTAAAAGCATTGTATTATTATATTTCCAGCTAAATAAGTTTTTTAGGATCCAAATTTCCATTAATGGAAAACAAAAAGTTACAAATACCATCACAAAGCTAATTGATATGTTTTTCGATATGGACATAGTTCATGAGTAACTATCCATTCAATTTCAAACTCCACCTATTCCCTAAGCATCGTCTTCACCATAATAAACCTAAGTATAAGACTTAAAAATTTATCTTTCAAACTTTAGTCTTGAGCCTACTAACATCTAGATGTCAAATGAGAGGGATTGATAGGGATTCTCATTTCTCTTTTCAAAAATCGATGCATATAATTATTATTCAAAAACATTGAAAAAAGTATCCTTCGGTGTGCCTACCTAAAAGAAAAACCCCTGAATGTAAACCTAATGCTTTTAGGCAACAACTTTTTTTATCAACCCTAAATTCAAGAACTATTTTTAGAATTGAATCATGTCCTCCCCAGATTCTCAATTCAAAGTGATCAAACAAAAGCCCCAATTTTAGGTGGATTATGGATAGTCTCTGATGTGTCCAAAGAATTTCAGAGATCATTATTTGTTTCGAGAGTGCTTAAGGCACAAATCAGAGAGCCCATAGAAGGAAGAGGAGGAAGAAGAAGAGGACTCATGTCAAAAGGTCAGGCGAGTGAGGAGGGGAGACATAATAGGGGATATCAACACTATCAACCTGCATATCTTGATTTTGGGAGATCAATATCAATTGTCGATGTCACGTCCCCATACCCCATTATTATGCGGAATTAAAAATTTCATCGAGAGCCCTTACTTCTCATCAAAACACAGGGCATGATCGTGAACACATCATGAAATTTCCAACATTATCATGCTCCCTTCCATCTTCCATTTATTGGTTTGATAATCTGCAAGGAAATATCTCAGAGGAGATCGGACGACGGAGAGAAAACGCAATGGAAATCAACGATCCCGTAGACTGGAACAAAATCAACGGTTTTGAATCCATCTAAAGAAATAAACGGTGCGGAAATCCCAAGTTACGGGGTCGAAAGTTACAAAAATTGTGATCTCACTTCCCACATCTTGCATCCTGCATCGAAAACAGATCCACGATGGAGAATCATCCCACAAAGATTGATGGCGTAGAAACTTTGAATTGCGGGATTGGGAATTATGGAAATTTGTGACATCGTGATCCCGCATCCCGCATCCTGCAAGTTGCGAAGAGGAATTTGTGGAAGGGAATCTACAGAAACCAAAATCTGCTAAACAGTATTCCACATCCCGCATCCCGCAAACCTGTTAATTTGCGCAAAGGAAGATTTCTAGCAAAAAACTAGACTTTTCCACTAAATTCTTGGATTGATCTAATCTTTCAGGCCATTACCAATATGTCCAATCTACCCTGTGAGTTAGTTCAAAATGCATTGATAGAAAAACATACACAGATGCCTATAATTGAAACTATTCAAGGAACAATGCATCAATTCAACACAACAACATGTTCATCACACTCCATCAAGCAATTTACAATACAAGAACACAATTGCAGAAAATAACATAGACAAGAACACTTATCTTTAATAGAACTTGTCCTGCAACCAGCTATGTCACTGCAACATTCCACCCAACCATAGCCCAGTGTGCTTCTTAGTCTTTCAGCAACACTTCCACCCTCGAGTTGGGCATGATTTACTCAAGGAATAAGGGAACCCTAGAAAACTCATACATAGCCAAGGTGCAATAACACTCGGCCAAGTCAACATAGTTGGGTTTATCAGGCTGTAAAGGAAAAAAATCCCAAAATATGGGTTTCACAGGCCACTCTACCAAGCCATATCATAGTTGGGTTTCACAGACTGTTCATAGTCAAGCCAACATTCACCTTTAAGGACTAGTCAAGCCATCTCACTGTTGGGTTTATCAGGCTAACTAGCCAAGCCAGCATTCATAGTTGGGTTTATCAGACTGTCCAACCAAAGGTTACTTACCAAGTCAAGCACAACAAGACACATTGTTGGTTCTATGGGTAGACCCGGGTTTAATGTAATGTACCAACAACACCCCTAGCTCACTGGCCCTTTTGGCGAGAGACCACGGAGCGGCCTGAAGTCTCACTCAAAATGATTCTAATGGGTTGGCCAAAGACTCAAGTGTCTTCGACCAGGTTCTGTAGCATCCTGGGGTCTCGTGGCTCTTCTTATCCAGCGAGGTCTGTCTCCACAATGCGCAGTCTCTCTTCCTCGCGGGTTCTGACAGTGGAAGGAATCCTATTGCATCGCAACTACTCTGGCGATGCGCAACTCTCTCTTCCTCTTAACCTACAATCTGCGCTATCTCACACTGCATCTCCTCTGATGGTGCAATATCGTCTACTGTCAATGCAGTATCCACTATAGTATGGCCTACTGCGACCCTCACGGTCCAAAGGCTATCGCACTAGGTGGAATGACTTGGCTAACTTTCAACAAGGTATTAAACACTCTGACGGGAACTTCCACAGTTCAATCCTATATTCCTCAACTATACTTAACTGTTCGAATAAGTATACTTGAAACACTCTAACAGAATGACTTATTACTGTGTGAAGCAGGTACTGATAAACTCATGTGCAGATGCCTGATACATGTAAATCCATCTTTAACCTTCTATAATGTTTTAACTGAGTGGGACATACAGACATTTACTAACTAATATACAACAATCATGTAACAGATAAAAGATATCAACTGAGTAAAGCACAATCAAATGAAATAATCACATAACACACTGGTTTTACATGGTTCACTTCCAGGGTAGAACCTACGTCCACAGAACTGTGTTTATTATATCTTGAGAGAGTACACAGTTCTGCTGCAACCTGATGTGCAGCTAGAGATCTTCTGGGTAACTCCACACTCTCTGCTGGGAGCCCTTCTCTCCTAGATCTCTTCTCTTCCTCTATATTTCCTTCTTACAATATTCTCTCTCTCTCTCTCTCTCTCTCTCTTTGTCAATCCCTGTGGATTGTTCATACAAGCTATATGAGCTAGCTGCTGGTTACAGTAAGATACTACAGACTGAATACGGAACTAGAGCTCAACTCTATTACAATACAAGGTAACTGTGAGCTAACAGACTACTCGCTACAGGTTATCCAACTAGCTAACCTTTTACAATACAGTTTACATCTGACTAGCTAACCTTTACAATACAAAATACATCCCTTTATAGGCGGCCCGGAGGTCTCGCCATTACAACACTGTGGGCCTATCCCAACAATAACCCAAAACCCTAACTAGTGACAGTTAGTCTATCTGTACTCGATCTGCCGCTTTCCATCACACCACAGCTCTCTGCAGTCTTCCATGCTTCCCGGTGCTGACCATGGGTACTGGGCGTCGCTTCCCTTTCTGTCCTTTGTCTTCAATTCCTTGGCCTCGTTGCCCTTTTTCCTTTATGAGGGTAGTTGAGCCCTCCTGTCTTCCACCACTGCCTTGAATGCAATGGGTGAGCTCTCTCTTCTTGGTCGATGCCTTGACTGTAGTGGGTGAGATCTCTCTTCTCAGCCGCTTAAGTACTGTCATCTTCTTTGACTTCTCTGTCTCGATAGTCACAGTTTCTGTCTCTGATCTGCAGCTAGAAACGTGCTACGGCGTCGTATCTTTACCTTATCTCTTATATCTTTGCCAAAAATATCTATCCGCCAAAATGGCAGCTTCTCCTGTAGCTGCGGGACCTTAATCCAATAGTCCCCTAACACTTACTTGTGGCTCGTCCTCGAGCCACTACCAACGGGCTTCTCCTGCTATAGCTTCTCCTTGGCTTCTTGCAAAGTCCGTTTAAATTTGTCCCAAAGTCTTGCGACTTTGTTCTGCATCGTTTCGACACACTCTTGTGTCGCTTCAAGTGTAGCTTGACTAATTCTGGAGTCTTCTGTTGCATCAATTTCACCTCTGCTTGTCATGAACTCTTTAACCTTCTGCTCAACTACCTCGAATAGCTCTGTGATTTGTTCCTGATATGGTTGAAGCAGATTATTGATTTGTATCTCCTTTGCTCTCAACCGCTGCGCTTCTTGTTGCAAGCGGTTCATCTCTGTCGTCTTTCTCATCTTCGCAAGAGCTCCTAAACTCTTGATTTCATCCTTCATTTCTGCTGTGGCATTCTCTATTTGCTGAATGCTTTGCTAGAGTTATACTCTCTCAGGATGCTCATCTAACTCTGACCATGTGTTCGTTGCATCAGCTAGAACTGACTGTGCATTGTCTATGCGATATTTCATCTGTGCAGAAATGAGTCTAAAGGCCTCTACTCTCACTTCCTTGTCTGCCTGGGGGGTGCCCGGTGCTCGAGCCTTAAGCTCAGCAATCTGTGCTTTGTGGTCTTCTTCCATATTGGTTACTATTTCCTCCAGAGCCTTTGCTCTGTCTGCAACTCTTCTTGCCTTCTGCGTGAGAGGCAAGGAAAACGCAATGTTGCATTGGGGTAACTCCAATGCGATGCTCTGTAGGACCTGATTGAGATCATGTTCTCTTTCTTCATATGTTCTTAAATCCTCTGCCTTTGTCTGAACACTTGCAGTGAGTGTGGCAGTCTTTTGTCTCAGCTGTGTGTTTTGTTTATAGGTCGCGAGCTCTCTATCTCTGAGCTCTGCGCTTAGCTGCTGCTGAATCATCTGTAACTGATCAACGTGAAACTCTATGAGGTTAACCTCGACAGGTTGCCTAATCTGTATCTGTACGTCCATCATTGAAGCAGGGAATCAGATGCTCCCTGGTGGTATCAAGACTGTATTGATGCGATCCTTTGCTAAGATTTCCTTGCGAGAAATCGACTGTGTTGAACTTTCTCCTGCGTTCGTCTTGATTAACTGAGTGTGGATAGTGGTAGTCTTCTCGGTTAGTATTTTTAACTCCGCAAGCTGCTGATCTATCGCCCCCTGCAGCTTGCCCTGCGATTCCTACATCACCTGAAATGTGTCATCCATTTCGTCCTTAAGCCTTGCTACAATTTGTTCATAGTCATCATCTGTCAATGCAGTCTTCAAAGGTAACTTGGTGGCTTTCTGCTTTTTTCTCTTCTGTGTCTCTGGTGTCCCTTCTTCTCCATCCTTTGTCATTTGTGCCTCTGGTGGCACTTGCAATGGATCTTTCCTCTTTTCTCCCAGTAATGGCACCTCTGCTGTATCCTACGTCTAGGACCCCTCTTTGTCTTTTCCTTTGTCCGATGGGTCTGTCTGTGCGGTACCTGATGGTGGTACTATGGTATCCTCTAATGCTTGTTTCCACTCGTCGTCGAAGTATTTGATGACGTTTGGGACATCCTGCGATGTCATCCTGAACCAACCATTAGCCCAATCATCCTTTCTAGACCTCTTTGGCCTCAGGTAGATTCTATGGTGGTCTACCATAAAATCAAGCCGGCTATCATATATGTCCACAGTCTCTGTGCTGATCCACGACATCTCTTGGATGGTTCTCTTGAACAGTTTATCATTAGAGGAAATTTCAACTCAAAATGGGCCTTTTAACTTTTATTCAAATTCCATGTCATCATGTGTTAGCCAATGAAATTGATTTAAATTTGAAATACCGTATAGGTCTTAAACACTTTTTTAATATAAATTTGGGGATAGGTATCATAAAAAAAAATACTTTTTTTGTTTGTATTTTTGACATATCTCCCTACGTTTTTACTCAAATTTCGATAGGGAGAGCTCGTTGGATGCGGAATTAAATTCTGCATCCAACGAGCTCTCTCGATCGAAATTGGATAAAAAACATAGGGAGATATGTTAAAAATACAAACAAAAAAGTAGTTTTTTTATTTTCTTCCTCAAAAATTAATAAATATTATTTTATTATTTTAACTATTATTTTATTAGTTCATTTTAGGAGGCCCATTTTGAGTTGAAATTTCCTCTAATGAGTATTCATAGAATACTATCATATTGTTCCTTTTTTTGTTTGGGCTGCTGGTCTCCCATAAGTTGGTATAGCGTGTGCCTCTGAGCTCGCCGCTTGCTAGCTGTCAAAATTGGGTATGGGGCGGGTCCTTCCACCCGATGAATGCACATAGTATAGGCAACCACGAGAAATGGAAGGGGTGGTTTGCTTCATCCTAGGCTGTCAAACAATCTTGCTGAAAAATATTTAACAAAAATAAACACCAATCTAACTGTTCACCTTCTGCAACCTGTATGGCAAGGTGAATTACTGATCCTGTGACTTCCTTTGGGTGAACCTTGGTTAACAGTCTTCCTGCTAGTAGACTGGCTGTAAATCTGAGTGTATCATCTGTTAAGCTTGCGATATCATAAGCTCGTCCTCCTCTTTGTAGCTTATACTTGGTAACTAGGGCTGGTGGTAGCTTGGAATCCTTGGTCTTTCCTGTTATATGTATCTAAGGGTCCTTACTAGTCTTGGACAGCCCGGTGATGCGGTGTATCAGGTCGACGTTCAGGTCGACCTTGTTACCTAGCCAGAGGTAACCTCCATGTACACAAGAAAGTAGGATCTGCACCATGGCATTAACCTCTGCACCTTGTCCAAAATGTGGTATTCTCAACAAATTGAGCAATCCTGAGCGCTCAAGAATCTGGACATGTTCCATAGGAACATATTCATCTGCACCTGTCCTCGGTTTCTTCTGAATCGTCAGATACTGATCCGGCCAGAACTGAGGATATGTCTTACTGTCTCCAAGGTTATAATATACAAATTTAACAACAGAGGCATGTCCTAATATATCTCCATCTTCCTTTACTTGAGAATCAATTGGTGGTATTGGAACAGGAAACTTACCACTCTTGGGAATGTTTACCTCTGGTGCGCCATCCACTCGTGGCACAATGTAGTCTAGTGCACTATGAAGATTCTTCTGTTATCTGATATTGGATCCTCATCCTTGGTAGCTAGCTAGCCTGTGATGAACTTGGTTTCATACTCTTGGGTGGTGTTGCCATAGCGGACACAAGGCCTCCACGCTCGAATCGTCTCACAATGTCTTCTAAAGGTTCTTCCTCGGACAGAACCCACTCGGCACAATACTCTGGATTGGCAATGGCTACAAAATAGGGAAATCACAGCTCTCTATAAATAAATTAGCTCTACACAGGGAAAACTCTGCAACTTACTCTATAGCTCTCGGATCTTGCAAAAGTAACCAACCTGAATGAATGATCTCTGCTTTTATGCTGAAGGCTATAATCCCGGATGCAACTGGTCATCTAGGCTAAACCCGTTGGTGTTATTAATTACATGGATTAGACCACACCCGTCATTTCAATCCTCATTAAAAGATAAAATCCGATCAAGTTTCCCTCGAACCCTGTGTGCAGGCGCCGATCTCATCGAAGATTTACTAAATATGGAAAATTTATTATGTTGTTGCCAAATCTACGGTAAGGTATACCGGTCATTTCTTCATTAACTACCTATCAGAGGGAAAATTGACTGGCCCTCTGTCCTTTTTCAAAACTGGATACGTGACGCGGGGAATCATCGCCTTGCCACGATGTCACACTGCATCACCTGTGTAAAATAAAATTAACAGTTTTTTTTTTTTTTTTAAACTCTCCTCATGTGACTGCTTTTTACTTGCCGGTGTAGACTAACTACTGGTGCGATGCCTCCTTTCAACTACAATGGACATCTGCACTTTCATAACTTTCTGAGTTAAGGTTGGGTCATGGAGTGGCTAGCACTGTAAATCTTAAGCCTACTGCCATTAATAAAAGTGGGAAGAAGCTCGCCATTCAGTTTACTGAGCTAAACGGCTCCTTCATCTATAACTTACTGAATCTGGTATGCCCCATCCAATGCGTCTTGAATTTTCCTGGAAACTTCACAAACTTACTGTCGTAGAGGAGGACTAGGTCTCCTCTCTGAAAAATCGTGTTCTTGACATTCCTGTCATGCCAAGCTTTCTCTCGTGCCTTCTACACTTTCTGATGGAATCCTGCGATGAACCTGTCTTCCTCTAAGGTAAGCAGTTGCACTAGCCTTTCGTTTGTCGTGTCTGTGTCTGTCATCCCAGTGATCTGAGCAATTCTTAGACTGGGCGTAATATACTCCATAGGAATAACAGCCTCTTGTCCATACACCGAGCTGAAAGGTGTATGTCCTGTAAGTTTCTTGCATGTCGTCCTATAAGCCCATAAAATAGCGTTAACCCTGAGGTCCCAATCATTTCTTTGGCTGTTGCAGATCTTAGTAAGAGCGTTTTATAGAATCTTGTTAAAGGCCTCCACCGTACCATTAGCTTGCGGGTGGTATGGAGTGCTCTTATGGTGCTGTATCTGGAATTCCTCTGTTAAGGCCTCAATAGTGTGGTTCAAGAAATGGGTGCCTTGATCGCTCATCAAAATTACTGGACATCCAAATCTACTGATGATGTTCTCAAAGAGGAACTGTGCAACTGTAGTAGCATCACAATTTCTTACTGCTTTAGCCTCTGCCCATCTGGTGAGGTATTCTGTTCCTGTGATGATGTATCTCGCACCAATTCATTTCCCTGGTGGGTTGATAGGACCCACAAAGTCTATAGCCCACTTGTCAAATGCGCGCAGCGTAATCTATGGTCGCAGTGGCATTTCATCTCTCTGCGAAGGTTTTCCTACCCTCTAGCAGATATCGCAACATCTGCAAAATTCTTTAGTATCCTTATGTAAAGTAGGCCACCATAATCCTGCAGTCAGGATTTTCTACGCAGTCGGCTTTCCTGTGAAATGACCTCCTGCGGTACCAGAATGTGCTTCTCTGATAATGGCCTCTTTCTCGTGCGGCATGATGCATCTGCGCAGTACTTCATCTGGATCTAACTTGTATAGTTGTCCTGTGAGCAAGGTGAAGTCTGCTGCTTTAACAACCAACTGCTTCTTCTGATGCTTAGTAAACTCAACAGGTGCCCATCCTGTAGTGAGAAAGTGAATAATATCAGCATAGTACTCGTCTACGATCTGAATAGAAAACAATTGCGCATCTGGCAAGTTGTCCTCTAGGTTACTTGGCTCTTCTCCTAAGTCTATTCTCGACAGATGATCTGGTCCGGCATTTAATTTCCCTGGTTTGATAATAATTTCAAAATCATACTCCTGAAATAGGAGTAACCATCTGCAGATTCGTCCCCCTAACACTGGCTTATTGACCAAGTACTTCGAAGAGGAATGGTCAGTAAACATCTTGAATGAGGCACCTAGAAAGTAGTGCCTGAATTTTTGTAGAGCATACACCATGGCTAATCCTTCTCTTTCCGTAGTGGTGTAGTTCTTTTCTGCGGTGGATAGTTTTCTACTTGAGTATGTGATAGGGTGATCAATACCTCCTTCTCCTGGCTGTGTTAAGATGATCCCCAGTGCGATGTCAGATGCGTCCACATGTACATGAAATGGCTTGGTCCATTCTGGGAATACTAAGATGGGTGCTGTAACCATCTTCTCTTTAAGTGTCTCTAGACTTTTCTGGCATTCATCATTCCATAGGAATTTTACATCTTTCTTTAACAGCTTTTCCATAGGTGCTGTGATCTTTGCATAACCTTTGATAAATTTTCTATAGTACCCGGTATGACCAAGTACTATCCTCAGCTGCTTGACTTAGTTGGGTGCTGGAAGATTTACAATGATGGCAATCTTTGCGGGATCTACCATCAAGCCTTGTCTGCAAACAATGTGACCCAACAAAATACCAAATGGTGCACAGAATATACATTTTTTCAAGTTCAGAGAAATATGGTACTGTCTACATTTCTCTAACATCAGTCTTAAATCTCCTATGTGCTTGTCGATTAATCCAAATACAGTCCAATCGTCAAAATAAACCTCTAAGAATTTATGGATGTATTCTTTAAATACAGCAACTACTACTCTAGAAAAGATAGCTGGTGCATTCTTAATACCAAAGGGCATTACCGTATACTGGAATGAGCCCCATTCTGTCACAAAAGTGGTCTTAGATCGATCTTTTGGATGGATTTTGATCTAGTGATAGCCCGAAAAGCCATCAGTAAAGGAGTAGACCTCCTATCCTCCCACATTGTCTAACACTTCATCAGTGAAGGGTGTCGAAAATGGATCATGAAGTGATGCATCATTGAGTTTACGCAAGTCGACATAGATCCTGATGTCTCCTTTGGTTTTATTTTCTTGCACGACCATGGGACTAACCCATTCGCTCTCTTCTACGGGCTCAATGATTCCTGCTACTAGCATCTTATTGATCTCGTCCTTAACTTTTTCTTTATACCGAGGATTTAATCTGTATGGATGCTGCTTGACTGGCCTAGCATCCTCTTTCAATGGTATCCTCATTACTCCCAAATCTCCAACTATTCCCTTCATTTCTGTGAACTTGGTGGGGAATAGGTCCTGATATTCATGTAGCAAGTCTACAATCTGTCCTACTGTTTCATTGTTCCAATAGTCTCCAATGGATGCAAGCTTTGGTTCTGTGTCTGTGCCAATGTTGATCTTTTTAATCTTGATAGGCTCCGTGATAGCTAGAGTCTCTAGCTTCGGTCCATCAACATCGCGAGTCCCTTCTGACTCTGGAATGTTGATGTTTCGAGGATCCTCATCCTCCTCCTTTGGTTCTGATGCAAAGTTATAACAATCGAGCCCATCTTCTAACTGGATGGCCCACTCGGGTTGAGCTGATACTGATAGGGTACAATCCTCAAAGATCTTAATATTTATAACGTCTAAAGCCTGACTAATGCTTGGGTTCTCAGATTCAAAAGCGAACGTGAGTAGAAATATGTCTATCATAAGTGGCCATGTGGTCGTTCCCTTGCGCAATTCAGTCTCTGTGTACCAATTCTTCGGAATTGGATCTAAGGTGTGAATGAATCAGTGAACCCATTCATCCTCGGGAATGTTCGACCAATTCTGTTCACAAGTATGAATATGTGACCTGGGGTCACTTTCTCCTGTGTATTTTTGCTGGACATATTCTTTGTCAATAAAGAATCTGATCGCCATTAATCTCTTAAGATCATCCCATGATGCGATATTCTCTTTATGTGCATACCACTATCTTGCAGGTGTGGCTCATACTGCAAGGTCCATAGCTGCGATCCTCTGCTCATGAGGAACTTGTTGTTCAAACTGCAGGAGAAAGTCCTGGATATCTGTTAGACCATGAAATGAGGGGGTCTCGTTAGTCTCTACGCAAATCCATCGTAGTGACTTAGTCATAAACGCACATCTGCGTGCTGAGACTTCGTAAAGTCTGTTCTTCCAGTTTTCTAGTCTAACATCCGAATCCGATGCACATGAGCTGTCGCATCGCCAACTAATGTTCCCTTCTGCGGTTGGATTGATGTAGTTGCTCTGGTTCGCAGTCATATGATAGAGACTCTCCATGTTACGTGCCTCTTCCTCTTCTTGGATAAGTTCAATGTATCTAGGACCCTGAAGAGAATCCAACGGTGCAATGACCCAGATCTGCGCATCCTCAAAGGTCATTTGTCTTCTCTTTAGGTCAATAACGGCCATGTTATCAATTGCCCAATCAATACCTAGTAATTCTGGATATGGTCTACTATCACCAATGATTTCTATAACTTCAAAGTCCGTGAAGCTGCAAACTCCGTCAATGTCAACTGGCACCTGCGGTAGTCGACCGAGTGGCGATATCCTCCGTTAATTAGCTAATCTCAAATGGATAGGTGATCTAACTAACTTAGGGCTACCCATCTGTTCCCATGTCTACTTAGTCCGAAAATTTACCTCTGATCCTAAGTCTAGGATTACCTCATCCATTTCAAATTCTCCAACTTGTGCTATAAGTTGCATCTCTCTTCCTTTTCTTGTATGACCCATAATGTTATGAACAGCATGCTGCACACTACTCACGGAAGAATATGGCGGGTACTGATCTATGATGCACTGAATCTCTCTGATAGCTTTCTCATTTCTCATGAGTTTTAGACAACTCCGTAGGAAGTATTGTACGCTTCCTGTCGACTCATCCTCATTGCATCTCCCTGATGTGGTAGCCTGCGATGTATCCACAGGACTAAGGCCACAAGGTGTCTGTTGCGGTACACCCCTAGACGGCTGTACCTGAGGTCTTGATTGTATAGGTTCATCAAATAAAGTTTTAGCTTCCTGAAATGTTTCTTTATTTTTCTACAGGTCGAGTGGTGTTGATTTATTAGTAGCTTTGTGCACCCACTCCGGTCCTGTGTTCTTTTCACTATCCTGCAGTGTGCCACTAGTGGAAGCACCGCTACGAGTCATAATGTTGACTCTTAGTTCTGGCTCTTTCTGCTCGACAGCAATAAGCTGGATGTTCTAATGTACTGTTGGCTTAGGTTCTCTGATATTGGCTATCAAGGTAGGACATTCTTCTATAGCGTGATCGTAATATTTGCAATAATTACATGTCGTAGTGGGGCTCTGACAGTCCCTAGCATAATGTCCTACAACTCCACAGTTGTAACAAGTGAATGGTCCACGACCACGGCCAAATCCTTCACCATGGCCAAATCCTCCTCCACGGCCTCCATGAGTCGGATCATGCTGTTGTCCTGCTGCTGGACCCTGTGTCTCTGATTGGACTATGTACAAATCGTGTTTTCTGTCTAACATGAGATCATAGGCTCTACAGGTATGGTCGTCGTGTCCTACTGACTTACAGAAGGTACAATATAAGTTCTTAGGTGTCTGTGTATAATTCTGAAGCATAGGGCATTGCTGAGGTAGGTGTCCTCTTGTTCTGCATAGTTCACACCATGGCCCTTGAGTCTATGCTAAGGGGTTAGGAGCCCCACTTTCTAAGTATTCAACAAATACTGGACAGTTGTCTTTAATATGGCCTTGTGCTTTACACTTGATACACCATATGTCTTGTGCAATCTCTTTTCCTTTTCTAATCTCATGCATCTGTAACGTGAGATTTGCTAACTGGTTTTGCAGGTTTGTCATACCTGTGCTGGTCTCAGCTAGAGGTGAAGCCTCTAGTTTCATCGCCATCTCCAACGCATCATCCTGCGTCTAGAGTTTCTGCTGCATTAATGGCATTCTGATGTGAGGGAGCAGTGCTGCAATAAACCATTCCTTATGCTGCTCTGGCGCAAACTCAAAGCTGAGTTGGTCTATGAGGGCTTTGAATTTCTGGTCAAAGTCCCAAACTGACTCTGTAGGTAACTATTTAATGTCTTTGAGCTCTGTGATACACTGTGATTCGGACTTAGGTTTCTTAAACTCTTTGATCATGGCGGTCCGGACTTGTATAAGTGTTCTGGGTGTCGCTGAAGTATACTTCATGTACCATGTTAAGGCTCGTTCCCTAAGTGTGGTGACCAACTGTACAAGTTTAATATTATCATCGTGGATTCCTTTAATGGTCCACACGGTTTTGCATAGAAACCAGTGCTGCTCTGGGTCTTCTACCCCTGTACCCTTAAAGGTAGGTAACTTCATATCATCCCCCATTCTATTTCTACATGGTGTATGTTGGTTTGCTGTGTTACTACCACTCGGCGGTGTAGGTGGAGGTGATGTAGCGGTAGTATGTACTATCTGTGAGCTACTAGATGGAGTTCCTGCAGGATTGTTCTGAGTCCTGGTCTGTTTCTGTGGGGTATAAGGGTGGTAAGGGATACCCCCTTCTGTTCTTTCTGTATTACTATGACTCTCTTGTCTAGTATTATCTGAACTATCTTCAAATATGGGAGATCTAAAGTCTACTTTATATTTCTTTCCACTACATGTACGTCCAATGTCATCAAAATCACTCTCAAACTCTTGTGACATCACACTTTCTTAACTTATTGGTCTGAAACTATATCCATTACTCTTTTTTCATATAATAACATCTTAATGGACAAGTTTAAAGAGTTTAGGTACTTACCACGATATCCTTTGAAGAAGTACCACTCAGCCTCGCTGAAGCTTTTTCTCTGTTCGACTGCAAACTCTGTGACAAAGCCTTCTAGCACACTCGCAAGCCAGAAGTCTACAGTCCTCGTAATGGGATTGTCTATGCTCTTCACAGACTGAATCAGATTCGGTGTCCATACTGTTAGAATAATCAACCCATATTTTACCCACTTAGACATTAATTTCATTATTTTTGTCTTATTTGCCTAGTTCATGTGTCCCACCTTGTGCAAGTTGTCATTTACCTATCTATAATGGTCAAAATTGCCTTATTTGACTCATGTAGTGCATGGGAGAGCTAAAGGAATCAATTATGCTTTATTCCTGGCCTCCTAGGTGCCCTTCTTCTTTTTCTGCTTTATTGCCTGCTTTTTCAGTGTTTTAAGGCAAAAAGAAAAGCTAGACTAGGTGAGGTTGACTAGTTTTTTGTCCTACACATCCTCCTCTCTTTTCTCCATGCAAAAGCATGTATGAGCTGCCATTCCACCACTCTTTATCTTGCCTACACCATTTTTCCAATTCGTGAGCTCCATGACATATTTGGGATCAGCTTTTTACACCTATGGGGGATTTGTTTATTTTTGGTAAGCCTGCTTTATGCTAGATTCGAATTACTCCTCATGCATTCGAATACCTAATGTATGTTATTTATTCAGAAGCCTATTATTTTACAGGGTTGGCTATTGTACACTGATTTAATACAATTTAGTGTTCAGCTCCAATTTTCAATCTCTTTGTGAGTGATTTTGCATGATCAATTGTTAATTGTTGTGAGTAAAATTAATCTATCACCTGGTTCAATTTCCACATGGTATCAGAGCCATTGTAGGTTGTTTATCTCCTTCAAAAATTGTTTTGCAGGTTCAACATCAGTGACTGGGATCCTTCTACTAACAGCCGGGACAGATTTTCTAAGCTATGGATCAATCATAGAAAACTATCTTGACTCCTTTCAATTTCTTTGAATGGAAAGCAGAGATGGAGATACTATTGAGAAAGAAATCCCTCTACAGGGTGAATATGGCAATAGAAGTAGAGCCCAATGCATTTGCAGAGAAGATAAAATGGCACAACAGGAGGGATGAGGCTTATGGCCTCCTGTGTCTGAGTATTTCCAGAGACCTCCTTTTCCATCTTGATGGATTGACATCACCGAATGAAGTATGGGAGAATATTTTTGATCTTTTTGGAAAGATAGATGAGATGAGGGGAAATCAAATTGAAAATGAGCTGATTTCTCTGAGTCCAAATAGCTTTGAATCCCTGCAGCTATATTTCTCCAAGTTCAAAGCACTAGTTTTGCAGCTGAAACAGTGTGGGATCTAAAAGAAAGATGATCAGCTTGTACTGGCCATCCTCTCAAATCTAGTCCCTGACTATTCAGTGTTTGTTTTGATCTTCTATGCCACAAAACTGACAGCTCGAACCCAGAAGATGCCTAGCCTTGCATATTTCATGGAATATCTCACACAAGAACAGGACAAGCTGGTGATGATGGGCACCATCAAACCATCCAAAGATCAAGCTTTGATTGCTGGAGATTTGAAGGTGGATTCAAAAGGAAAAAAGAAAGCTAAAAAGCCACCTAAGCAAAAGAGAGACAAGAAACAGTCTTTGGAGGATACACAAGGTCCCAAGAAGAATTACCAGAAGAAGAAGAACAAAGGTGAAATGAACAAGTGCGCATACTGAAATAAGGGCAATCACTCTAAAATTTCTTGTATGAAAAAGCAGATAGACATGCTGACCCAACTCCTGGAGAAGAATGGCATATCCCTTCCAGAAAGCTCAAAGAAGAGAGAAGGAGGATCAAGTTCAGATGACAGAGAGAGAGTTCATGCTCTAGTTGCTGGCACATCAAGCTCACCCAGTTTTATCATTGATTCTGGAGCTTCAAGACACATGGTTTCGACTAAGGAGGCCTTCTCCTCACTGGATATGTCGAAAGGACCATCTATTGTACTAGGAGATGACTCTCTCACTTAAAGTAAAGGCAAAGGAAGGATAGATCTTGATCATGGTCAGTTCAGCAATGTGCTGTATGTGCCTGGTCTCACCTCCAACCTCCTATCAATGTATAAGATGACCCACACTGGGTCTCCAAAGAAGGTCATATTCTCCCCCGATGAAGTTGAGATCACAGAGATCTCAACTGGTAGAGTCATTGCAAAAGGAGTTGTGAATCATGCTCAAAAGGTATACATGTTCTCACACTTCCTACCTTACTCAAACCCCTCTGCTCTTCTCATTCATGCTAATGAATATAGAAAGCTGTGGCATGAAATATTTGGCCACATAAATTACAAGTATCTTTATGATATTAGTAAAAAAGAGATGGTCATAGGGTTTCCCAAGATAAAATTTTCCAAAGGAGTCTGCCAAGGTTGTATCCTAGGAAAACACCCAGAGCACAAATTTGAGAGAGCTAGTCATGAGAGAACCTCTGCACCCCTCGAGCTGATCCAAAGTGATGTTGCTGGCCCATTCCCTCATATGTCCATGAGTCAGGCCAAATATGCATTGACTTTCATTGATGACTTTTCCAGGTATTGCTGGGTTCACTTCCTGAAACACAAGCCTGAAGTTTTTGGCCTATTCAAAGTCTTTAAGGCTTTGGTTGAAAACCAGTTTGGAAGGAAACTCAAGGCCCTCAGATCTGAAAATGGTGGTGAGTATGTCAAGTATGAGTTTATTAATTATTTTGCATATGCAGGTATTCATATGCAGCATTCTATCCCTTACACACCATAGAAAAATGGTGTTGCTGAGAGAAAGAACAGATCACTGAAGGAGATGGCAACATGCATGATGGAGGCCAAAACTTTTCCACCAAAGTACTGCGCCAAAGATATCAAATGTGCATCCTATATCCAGAATAGGGTGTCTCATAAACAGCTTGATGGTATGACTCCCTTCTAAGCATGGAGTGGGCACAAGCCAGATGTGACCCATTTCAGGATTTTTGGCTCAAAGGCTTGGGCTAGAATCCCAACAGAGAAGAGGAAGGATTTGCAGCCCCAAAGCCAAGAGTGTCTTTTTTTTGGATACTCTAAAGATTCAAAAGGGTACAAGTTGATAAATTTGAGCACAAACAAACCCTTCATTGAAAGGTGTGTTCAGTTTGAAGAAGAACCCCTTGCAACAGTGGAAGTTGGTGAAGCCTCTTCACCACCTGAACCTCAAGAAGTAAGTAAAGAGTTTGTTGAACATGCTGATTCTGATTTTTCTGATGGATATGAGTTTATTGCAGACCCTAACAGCCCCACAAGGCCAAAATGGGCATCCAAGACACTACATGTATTAGGTGAGCTAGCTGGGGATCCCAATGACCCAAGGAGGACTAGATCTCAATTTGAGAGTGGTCTGTGCATGAAGGATCCTATGTTTGCTAAAAAATGCTATTTGATGGTGGATTCTAATACTAAAACATATGAAGAAGTAGCAGGAGATCCAATATGGAAAACATCCATGAAGGAGGAGTTCAGCTCACTCCAAAAGAGCAACACATGGGAGCTAGTGGATCTTCCTCCAGGAAGAAAGTTAGTCCATTGTAAGTGGGTCTATAAGACCAAATTTGATGCTGATGGTTCACCACTGAAGTACAAGGATAGATTGGTAGCCAAGGGATACTCACAGGTTCATGGCATAGATTACAATGAGACCTTTGCCCCAGTGGCAAAGATGGATTCCATCAGGCTAGCTCTAACCATTGCAACCTCAAGGCAATGGGAGGTACATCACATGGATGTAAAATGGGCCTTCCTGAATGGATATATCACTGAAGAGATATATATGCAGCATCTTCAAGGTTTTTCTACTAACCCTTCTCTTGTGTGCAGGTTGAGAAAGTCATTGTATGGGCTAAAGCAAGCCCCCAGGGCTTGGTATGCCAAGATCGATAGCTTCTTGCTATCACTGAATTTTGTTCAGTGAAAATCAGATCCAAATGTCTATTTGAAGTTATTTAATGGTTCATTAATGATAATTGTGTTATATTTTGATGACCTCCTCATTACAGGAAGCTCACAGGCTGAGATTGCTTCCTTAAAAGGAGCTATGAACCAAGCCTTCTCCATGACAGATTTGGGGCTCTTAAGTCAATTTTTGGGGCTTGAGATTGCTCAAAACAAAGCTGGAATCAAGGTGCAATAGTCCAAATATGCCTTGGACTTTCTAAACAAATTCAAAATGAAGGATTGCAAAGCAAGCAAAACTCCTTTCCTTTCAGGAGTGAAGCTGGAAGAAGCTGATTCTTCACCGATGGTAAACAATGCACTGTATAGGCAATTGATTGGATGTTTATTGTATCTGACACATAATAGACCTGATATTTGTTATGCAATAAGTGTGGCTTCTAGATATATGGATCAGCCTCATGATATCCATTGGAAAGCAGCCAAAAGGATCCTTAACTTTGTTCAGGGAACAAGGACACATGGGATCTTCTATAAAGCAAAATATGATCTCGATTTGATTTGATTTACTGACAGTGATTGGGAAGGTGATAGCACAGATAGAAAGTCCACTTCAGGATATGTGTTCATGCTTGTAGAAGGGCCAATGAGCTGGTCAAGCAAGAAACATAGTGCCATTGCACTCTCATCTACAGAAGTAGAGTACAGAGGAGTTGTTAATGCAGCAACTCAATGTTTATGGTTGCAAGGTTTACTTGGAGAGTGTGGTTTCGAACTAGAGTACTCAACTACCATCTATTGTGATAACCAGACTACCATTTGAATTTGCAAAGATCCAGTTCAGAAGCAGAGAACCAGACACATTGAGATCCATATGCACTACATCAGAGAGCTTGTGCATGATGGCACCATTCACCTACTCTTATGCTCATCTTCAGAACAAGTAGTTGATATCTTCACCAAAGCATTTTGTGAGAAGACCTTCAGTAATCTCAAATCACTACTAGGGATTGCTGATCATGCTGTGCAAGCATGAGTGAAGACAAGATTCTACAATTTTGTTTAAGTCCATCACGGGGACTTCACTTAGTGAACCTCTTACATAGCACGTGCGATCGTGGAATATTAAATAATACCCTTAATTTCGAGAGATATTGACCCAAACTCTTTTTGTTGAAACCCCCTCCCAATATTTAAAACCTCCTCCCCACCCCTTTTTATACCTCAATCCTTATAAACTACCCTACCCACCCCCACCTTAAATCCCTCGTCCCCCCAATACATCCAATATATTGGTTCGATTTTTTATAATTTTAAAACCCACAATATGAACTAACGTGATAGGATATTGGTCAACAAGTGAAGCCCCCGTGAAGTCCATGTTTAAGGGAGGATTTTCCCAAGTTGGTTTTGCCTCTTTCCTTGTTTAAATGGACATGCAGTATGTAAAGGGTGACTAAGCCTTGTTGCTAGGCCCTATAATTTTCTGATATATTACTCATAAGTCAGGCTTAAGGGGGGGTGTTAGAATAATCAACCCATATTTTACCCTTAGACATTAATTTCATTATTTTTGTCTTATTTTCCTAGTTCATGTGTCCCACCTTGTGCAAGTTGTCATTTGCCTATATATAATGGTCAAAATTTCCTTATTTGACTCATGGAGTGCATGGGAGAGCTAAAGGAATCAATTTTTCTTTATTCCTGGCCTCCTAGGTGCCCTTCTACTTTTTCTACTTTATTGCATGTTTTTTCAGTGTTTTAAGGCAAAAGGAAAAGCTAGACTAGGTGAGGTTGACTAGTTTTTTGTCCTACACATCCTCCTCTCTTTTCTCCATGCAAAAGCATGTATGAGCTTCCATTCCACCACTCTTTATATTGCCTAATCCATTTTTCCAATTCGTGAGCTCCATGACAGATTTGGGATCAGCTTTTTACACCTATGGGGGATTTGCTTATTTTTGGTAAGCCTGCTTTATGCTAGATTCGAATTGCTCCTCATGCATTCGAATACCTGATGTATGTTATTTATTCAGCAACCTATTATTTTACAGGATTGGCTATTGTACACTGATTTAATACAGTTTAGTGTTCAGCTCCAATTTTCGGTCTCTTTGTGAGTGATTTTGCATGATCAATTGTTAATTGTTGTGAGTAGAATTAATCTATCACCTGGTTCAATTTCCACATAGAAAATTTTTCTTTTCTTTCTGAATATTCCCTGATTAGTCAACTTTGATAAGCATTCGTACAGCTCATTTCCATAGGTCGCAAAAAATATTGTATGCAAGTCTGTGTAGATATGTTTTTGTAACCAGTCCTCTGTACTCAGTCTAGGACTCTTGTTCTCTTGTTTAGAAAACTCTTTCTCCTTAGACACAACCCACTTGTTGAGTTCATCTTTAGTAGGATGCTAATAGAACATTAGTGCTCAGTTTGTTCAAAACTGGCAATGGAACCATTTGTTAGTTCTATGGGCAGACCCGGGTTTACTGTAATGTACCAACAACATCCCTAGCTCACTGGCCCTTTCGGCGACAGACCGCAGAGCGGCATGAAGTCTCACCCAAAGTGATTCTAATGGGTTGGACAAAGACTCAAGTGTCTTCGACCAGGTTCTGTAGCATCCTAGGGTCTCGCAGCTCTTCTTAGCCAGTGAGGACTCTCTTCGCGACGCGCAGTCTCTCTTCCTCGCGGGTTCTGACAGGGGAAGGACTCCTATCGCATCGCAACTACTCTGGTGATGTGCAACTCTCTCTTCCTCTTAACTTGTGATCTGTGCTATCTCACACCGCATCTCCTCTAACAGTGCGATATCATCTACTGTCAATGCAGTATCCACTATAGTACGGCCTACTGAGACCCTCACGGTCCAAAGGCTATCGCACTAGGTGGAATGACTTGGCTAAATTTCAACAAGGTATTAAATGCTCTGATGGGAACTTCCACAGTTGAATCCTATCTTCCTCAACTATACTTAACTGTTGGAATAAGTATACTTGAAACACTCTAACAGAATGACTTATTACTATGTGAAGTAGGTACTGATAAACTCATGTGCAGACGCCTGATACATGTAAATCCATCTTTAACCTTCTATAATGCTGTAACTGAGTGAGACATATAGACATTTACTAAATGATATACAAAAATCATGTAACAGATAACAGATATCAACTGAGTAAAGCATAATCACATGAAATAATCACATAACACACTGGTTTTACGTGGTTCACTTCCAGGGTAGAAGCTACGTCCACAGAACTATGTTTATTATATCTTGAGAGAGTACACAGTTCTACTGCAACCTGATGTGCAGCTAGAGATCTTCTGGGTAACTCCGCACTCTCTGCCAGGAGCCCTTCTCTCCTAGATCTCTTCTCTTCCTCTATATTTCCTTCTTACAATATTCTCTCTCTCTCTCTCTCTCTGTCAATCCCTGCGGATTGTTCATACAAGCTCTATGAGCCAGCTGCTGGTTACAGTAAGATACTACAGACTGAATACAAAACCAGAGCTCAACTCTATTACAATACAAGGTAACTATGAGCTAACAAACTACTCACTACAGGTTATCCGACTGGCTAACCTTTTACAATACAGTTTACATCTGACTAGCTAACCTTTTACAATAAAAAATACATCCCTTTATAGGTGGCCTGAAGGTCTCGCCATTACAACACCGTGGGCCTATCCCAACAGTAACCCAAAACCCTAACTAGTGACAGTCAGTCTATCTGTACTCGATCTGCCACTTTTCATCACACCACAACTCTCTGCAGTCTTCCTTGCTTCCCAGCGCTGACCATGGGTACTAGGCGCCACTTCCCTTTCTGTCCTTTGTCTTCAATTCCTTGGCCTCGTTGCCCTTTTTCCTTTATGAGGGTAGTTGATCCCTCCTGTCTTCCGCCACTACCTTGAATGCAGTGGGTGAGCTCTCTCTTCTCGGCCGCTGCCTTGACTACAGTGGGTGAGCTCTCTCTTCTCGGCCGCTTAAGTACTGTCGTCTTCTTTGACTTCTCTATCCCGATAGTCACAGTTTCCAGCTCTGATCTTTAGCTAGAAACGTGATACGGTGTCGTATCTTTACCTTATCTCTTATATCTTTGCCAAAACTATCTATCCACCAAAATGGCAGCTTCTCCTGTAGCTGTGGGACCTTACTCCAACACACATCCAAGCCAACATATGGGTTTATCAGGCTACCATCCAAGCCATCTTTCCTGTTGGGTTTATCAGGCTACCGAGGCAATGGGCAGGAATAACTGCCAAGCTAGTGAGCTCATCTACAGAGCTAAGAACACCTTCACAAGATCTATCTGGCATGGCTTCCCTACTACCTACACACCCAACACAAGGAAGTGTCCCCTTCTCTGCTCCACAATCCCTCAAGCTACACCTTCCTTCTAGTGCTATTCAAGATGTGCATAGCAGGTTTACCAGCCACTCTTATCTTATTGTGAGGTTCCACACTAGGTTTATCAAGCACATTCTACGTCTCTCCAATTCCTAAGTATTGTACATAGCTCAGTCCCAAACTAGGGTGCACAACACAACAATCACAGGGAGACTCTACAACACAAGTTTACTTTGGAACATGAGTAATAGGGTCTCATACACTTTGTAGTCTCATACAACACTGCAACGCAGCAATCACAGTCTTTCCAATGGAAATACACTCGCAAAATGGGAAGGATACATAGGTAGATCTCTGCTGCTACCACAATGTCACTAAACACTCATAGAACATGAAGGATACACATAGGAAGAGCTCAATTGTTGAAGATCTTCTCGTGAATGGAGAATGGAGATGGATAATGAGCCAGAACGTCCTGCAGCTCTCAAAATTGTGACAGTAAATACCAAAAACGTGAACTCGTGGGTCAAAAATGGCATACAATTTTGGTGTTTTCTTGTCCATGTAAGTAAAACATGATATCCTAAAACTGGGTGCTCTGCCCAATTTGAAATTTCCCATACTATTCCCTTCCAAGCAATAACTACCTCAACCACCTTCTGGCAAAATAAATGGTTGGGAAGAGAAGACAAGAAAGAGGGTAGTTTGACAGTTCTGATGGGTTCTCCCCATGACACATGGATTTTCCCCAAACATGCTCAAGTTTAACATTCCCACCCCCTTATCCTTTGGAAAATCATGCCCCCATCTCATTATTCGTTTCATTGAAATAGATGGCTGTGGGTTTTCATTATATTGCATATTTACATGATGTTCACCACGTGCTTGACTCAGCACAGAAACCATAGGTATCAACCATGACCACCTATATACCAAACATTAATCAATGACAACGCCTTGGACTTGAGCTCCTTGTCATGATTCGATATAATATTTACATCATATACATTAATGCAATGGGGTCAAAACCGGGGTGTTACAGTCAATCTCTAAACTGCCTTCATCGAGACCGCTCAACCTTGAGAACTTTAACATTCTGCTAACCCTTTTTCATATGAAAGAGTGAGAAACTTCTAATTGCATAATGCTTCTCACCCGTTGATCTACCCAACATCTTGTTCCGAACATATATCTTCGCAGCCCCTACCACTTTCCGCAGATCGACCATAGATGTTGATTAGGAAGAGGCAGATGATGATGATGATGATGATGATGAAGATGTGATGACAATATCTTTACTTTGGTATTCACTAAATTGTTCTGAGCTTTTCCAACATTATAATAGAATGGTTATAGTGATTATTCACTCCTATAAAGAATGCACTTTATGGAACTACCAAACTTCTCAATTTGGACCTTCCTCTTTTAAGACATCGGACTAGGTCCATAAGTCTTGATTCTTCATGTGCACAAATATAAGAACAGGAGGCTTCACAGTGCCCAAAAAGTTGTATTTTCTTTTTTACTACTTCCTTGGATCATATTGAATTGTCAGATTAGTCCTTGGAATGGGTGTTAGGAGCAATCCTTAATTTTTCACTCAATTGGCTGCTCCCCCTATCATGTAGACGTCTCCATTCACTTAGCTCCCCCTAAAGTTGCGATGATGAAGATGATGATGATGATGATGATGATGAATATGATGATGATGGTGATGACGAATATGATGATGATGATGAAGATGATGACAATGATAATGAAAATGATGATGATGATGATGATGATGATGAACATGATGATCATGATAATGGAGATGTTGATGAATTGGATGACGATGATGTTGCTGATGAATATGATGATGAAGATGAAGATGATGGTGATGATGATGATGAATATTATTATGATGATCAAGATGATGATGGTGATAACGAAGACGTTGATGATGAAGATGATGATGATGATAAGGAAGATGACAATGATGAACAAGATCATGATGACGACGACGATGATGATGATTATGAAGATGAAGATGATGATATTGATGAAGACGATGAAGATTATGGTGATGACAATGACAAGGATGATGATGATCATCATCGTTTTTGTCATCATCACCATCATCTTCGATGTCTTCATTGTCATCATGATCATCATTATCATGATCATCGTCATCATCATCGTGTTTGTTTTTTAAGGGACTTATGTATAGGATCTCACTATAAGAAATGCAACCAATACAAATTATGACAAAATCCTAGTTAAATTAAATTAAATTAAATTAAACTACACTAAATTAAAAACATAGAGTTGTTTAACTATAATTAATTTAAAATGCAACAAAATATAAAATGCAAATAAAAAAACCCAAAATAAACTAAACAAAAGATAAATATGCAAAATAAAAAGAAAAACAAAACACCGAATATAAAATATGCAAATAATCAAACAAAAAACGCAAAATTCAAAAACACCCACGCACTAGCTCGTTAGCATTCAAAAACACCCACGCAGGATCTGGTCCGGCTCCCATTTTGGGGTTTTCGATTTCAAACTTTCACTGAAGGATCTAGAACAGGCTATGAATTTTTTTTTACAAGAAGGGTGGGAGAAGGACTTTTCATATTAGTGCATCATCCACTCCCTTCACATGTCATCCCATGCTTCTAGAACCACCTGCCCCACCTCCAGAATGGAAGCAATGTTTAGACCTTTAGGTTTGTTTCATTCTATGTTTTTCTTGATTTCCTATTGTTTTTTCATTTTATTCATGGTATTTTTCATTGTTGTGGATGTGGTGGAGATGAAATGGCTCAAATATCCTTGCAAGCATGAAGCACAGGCTGTCCAGGTGAACTTGGGAAATTCAATGTGAGAAATAAAACCAACAGTTATCGAGGAAAAGGACGAAGGGAATGTGGAGCTATATGATTGCAGGGTATGCTCTAAATGGGAAAGATGAAGAGGATTTTGATTTTACTTTCTCGATGGTGCTTCTGATTTGTGCAAACATCACGGCTTATGATCAGGGTAAGCAAGTTCATATCCTCACTATAAAATATGGATTTGATCCATATGATTTTGTGGGTATTTATCTAGTTGGCATGTCTGCAAAATGTGGGTTTGTTTCTAGTTTTGTCCATTCCTTTTGGGAATGATGTAAAAATTACCATGAATTGACAGTTCAAATCTAGATTGTGAATGTTTTTAATAGTATGGTTGTTATTTTTTCTTTGATAATGGAAAATTTTTGGAGTTTGAAGCCCGAATGTTCTATAAAAAACTATTTTTGCTTTCTCATAGTGGTTTTGAGGCTACTGAGCGGAGATTTGTAGCAATTGAGGAATTCTAGAGCTTTTCTTGAGTTGTACATGCATAATTGCTTTGATTAATTAGTGAGGCATCGACCCCAGCCATAGAATTTTCTGTGTAAACTAATGAAATCACGTTACATGCATCAATTCTTGCAAATTCTAAGTGTAGGAAAGCATTGCAATAAAAGAACACAATATTCCCTCTGTGGTTTTCATTTTCTTGTGTCCAAGATGGCAGAATCTTCTACCAGGAGGAAAAGAAGCAGCAATGAGGGATACCTTGGAGTGCTTCCTAAGAAGAAACGCAAGCCTAAACCTGAGGAGAATAAATTCATGTTCAGGGTTTTGCTTCATAATGGTTTGAATTTAACTCTGCAATTGGAGGATGTCGTTGAAAAGATTTCAGTCGCCTAGTTTGTAAGGACTATTGGGAGAAAAGATGAGAAACAAATAATACAATAGGGGCCAAGAAAAATCACCATACACCAAACTTTAAAATGAAATATTTGAAGGAATGCATAATAAATTATGAGCAAAAAATAGTATTGTTAAATTTGCAAAGTTGTTTTTATACAACATATTTCTTTTTTAGTTCATGTGTATTTAATTTTTTTGTATTTCCTTGCAGATAATTGAAATTTATGTTTACTAAAAATATATTTATATTTTGATAATGCTTGCAGGGTGGCTCTTTGCGTTCTGATCATTGGAGAGCAGAGGTGGATTTGGTTCAGAATACTGTGGCAATGAATTCTTCAATTAATTCGTCAATCCTACGGTTTTGTGATGAGGAAAATATCTCTTGTTTTGAAGACACACCATCTTTCACCCCCTTACCTATCTCAAAGGATTGCACTATTTCGTAAAGGTCTCTCTCTTCCTCTCTCTTTATATGACATATACACACATGGTTATAGAATGCATGTTGATGGGGTGAGTCTTAGAGTCAACAATAAATTGAAGTATTCTCTTATTAGTAAAAATAAATGTATTAATATGTGCGCTACAAAATAATTCCATGAGCTCCTCAAAGTGCATTCTGTTGGAACAAATATTTCCATATCTAAATATTATTCACTGGAAATATTTTTTTTAGTAACTAGGGGAATCAACAACTAGAGCTGGGCTGGTACTCACGTGACACGGGATCCAGGGATCCATTCCCTCTACCACTATACCCCTAGGTTCCCACAACCCTTCGCAAGACATGGGACACAAGGAAACCTGGGTGGGATTTGATCTCACGACCTCCAATTTACAACAAGTGACTTCATAACAACTGAACTGCCAATGATCCACACCTATGCAGGCTATGATTTACTGGAAAGATAACATTTCATAGATAACAAAGATTTATCCGGAGTATTTAGTGACATTTTATTCATATATTAAGACAGCATGACTCTTTCCTCTGTTTTCTGTTTTATATTATTTGACAAGATGGTGGTATTAACAGTGTCCACACATTTCCATTAAAAACCTATTTATATGTGTATTTAATATAGTTATTTATTAAACTTTAAAATGTTTGTGTTGTTTTCATTTTAATACAATGGATAAATAAATCTTGTTGAATACAAACACAAGTTTCCACATCAGTAAGGCAACGGTATTGTAATATATCATTTAAATGTGAGTTGATATTCCGATGGAAAATGTGTGGGATAGATTGATTGTTGATTTGCTTCGCAGTACATGTGGAATGTGACTCCAAAACCACATCTCTTGGTGGAATTACCCCAAGAACACACTTTCCATATAGCGTCAACTGATTTAATTGTATGCCCATTTTTTATTTCATAGAGTATTTTGATATTTTCCATGCCTAGAAAAATGACCACTTGTGTATAGGTCTAGGAATGGATTATTTATTTAATTTAGAAATTTAATTTCCAACCAACACAAAATTTTTCCATTTATTAGGACAACTCTTTGCAAGCGGTATGGGCCAATGGACCCGGTGAAAGGCAATTGATAAGGTAAGGGTTCTTGAATTGCCTACATTCTCCCTAGGCATTAATATTTTATATGGCTTGCTTGTGCCTATCGTATAGTATAACTTTGTTACTTTAATTTCTATCCTCTTCATCATGCTTCATATCCAATGTTTGTATAGAAACATAAAAATAGTATACTTATCTGTCTTTGTTTTGTTCTTGCTATACCATTCCCTACTTTTCCCTAGGTTTTAGAGTTCCTGCCTCATTTTTCCATTGCATTCTTAGGAGCAGTGTAGTAAGTAGTACTAGTGTTATGTTGATCTATTCTGCAGTGCACCATGCTCACATTTTGGATAGGTTTTCCCTATGTTCAACTACTAAAGTTGACTATTTGTAGCTTTCCCTTGGTTACCATCTATTATGAGGTTCTTTTGCACTAAGAAGTTCTAATGATAGTGGTGCATGGTTTGTCCTCTTTTTGTAGAGAAATTGATGAATAAATATCATCCTTGGAGATTTTAGCAGAAGTGCACATAACCTGATAGTCTCAGTCTTGCAGAATACCCTCTCTAAGGAGAATTTGTTCAACATCAATTGCAATTGCCTTTGTGGCTGCACTACATATCCTGGTGTTTGGTTACATACAAGCTTGATAGAACCTCCTGGACTTGAATTATTGGATTTTGAGTCACGAATGTTCTATAGCAAACTGTTTTTGTTTGCTCAGAGTGGTTTTGAGGCTACTAAGCGAAGCTTTGTAGAAATTGTGAAAATCCAGAGCTTGTCTTGAGTTGTACATGCATACTTGCTTTGTGAAATTAGTGAGACATCGAACCCAACCATATCATTCTATGTATAAACTAACTAAATCCTATTGCATGCATCAATTCTTTCAAATTCTAAGTGTAGGCAAAAGTTGCGATAGAAGAACACAATATTCCCTCTGTATTTTGCCATTTGTTGTGTCCAAGATGGAAGCATCAATGAGGGCTACCTTGGATTGCTTCCTAAAAAGAAACCCAAGCCTAAACCTGAGGAGAACAAATTCATGTTCAGGGTTTTTCTTCTTAATGGTTTGAATTTAACTCTGAAGTTCGAGGATGTCGTGGAAAATATGTCGGTCATCAAGTTTGTAAGGACTATTAGGAGAAAAGCTGAGAAATAAATAATAGAATAGGGACCAATAAAAATCCATTGGGGTCCCCAAGTCTATGTGGAATATGAAATGGGAGAACGAATAAAAATGGAAACATCATATGTAATGATTCTCACAACAAGCCCATGCTCGTAGCTCTGCAGGTTCATCCCCGAACTTCCTACCCTAAACGGTTTCTTTACTTTTTTTATAAGTCAAAAAAAATGTATTTATATGTGTGTTGATGCAATCCACAAACAAATCCTCATCGACAAGGGTTCCAACTTTGTCGACATCCTACAGTGCAATCTCCCTGAGCACCAGCCCGAATAGGTTTTACCTTGCCTAGAAACGTATGCGAAGCAGAAGAGGTCTCACATGAGGTGTTCAAGGGAGACCTGTTAGAACTGAGTTTTTGACAGTGGGAAAGGAGGACATGGGGATCTGACTGGGGGGAACCATGGCTTATGTGATCACCCTATCTTATCATAACATTAATCATGAAACATCATACTTTTAGATTTTTATCATTCAAGCTAGCATTATGATCTTAGGATCTTATCTGAGAGAATAACGTGCACAACAATAAAACACAAGAGACAATGAACACAAAGATTTTCCTTGGGGAAACCATAAAGGAGAAAACCCCACAACTTCCTTAGAGATTGAATCAGCACCAAAAGCAAAACCTGAAAACATAAAGATGATCTCTCGACAGCAGTAGTCTCTCTCTTGTCCCAGCAACTTCTCTCTCACTCAAGCGCCCCAATGAGTGAATGTGTGTGTGATAAATAGAGAGGATCACTCTCTATTTATATTCTTTCATTCACTTGAAACCCACTCCAACATGTCGGCCTCACTTAACAATTACTTACTAGATCCCACATCTCTAGGAGTGTCTAATAACCCTAGTGCCCCACAACTTGTGGGGACTTTGCCTCCTCTGACCAACAAGGAGATTTATCCTTAACACAATAGTGGGGACTATTGCCCCAACTTAAAATGACTCACCTAGGATCGACTTCTCTAGGATAGTCTAATAACCCTAGTGCCCCACAACTACAGGGACTTTAACCCTTAACCAATAGGAGGGTTACCCACAATGACTTGACATGACTTGTTTACATTATAGAACCTATCAATAGGAACATCGAGGTATGACATGACTCAAATACATTACAGACACATCCTAGAATAAACATTGGGGTACAATACATAAGATATATGGATGAATACATTTCAATGTTACAAAGGCATCAACACTCCCTCTTAACTAGGAAGGTATTCTCTCGACACAATTTATCAGCACAAGTCTTCTTCTCTGTATCATCTGTATCATCATTGAGTTCTCGTCATCTTCATCTAGATATGGATCATCACTAGAACTGGATCATCATCACTAGATCTAGATCATCACTCGATCTGGATCATCATCACTAGATCTGGATCATCACTCAATCTAGATGATCACTGCTGGATCATCATCACGGATGCTATCTCATGATTCTTCTCATCATAGGAAGTTCTACAGAGCCAGTCCTTTTTCATGCTGGTTGTAGCCCTAGCCTCCATGTAGGTCTTCTTCAACACTTATGTATGACCCTAAGTCATATGGCCCGCCCAGCACTTACAACTGACCATGAGAGGAACACATCCAACACCATGTCAAAAAGGCACACCCAACACTCACATCTGACCATGATAGGAACCAATCCAGTCATGTCAGAAAGGCCCAGCACTTACATTCACTAGCATGATAGGACACACCTACTATTATCTTTGAAAAGGCATAGCACTCACATTCACCAGCATGATAGGACACACCTACTATCATCTGTGAAAAGGCTCAACACTTACAACCACCAGCATGATAGGACACAACTACTATCATCTGTGGAAAGGCACACTGACTCACATCCACCAGCATGGTAGGACACACCTACTACCATATGTGGAAAGATGTTATAGCTGATTTTACCACACATGGTGGACCACACATTTATGGCCTTCCCTGTCCCCCTACAAACTCTTTGGACCCCATGTACCATTTTTGTACCTTTGATGTTTCCAAGATCATCCCTAAAAACATGCATTAGTTTCCATACACGACTTTTAAACCTATTCTCGCGTATATACGTGGATATGACCCTCAAAACCATGTACATCGAGATGTGTGCAAAAGGCCAAATAGTTTTGGAGTTTTCCTTGATGTGGATTCAAGTCACTTGTCTCTTGGCCTTCCATATGCCTTGAGATAACTTGGATTTGACCTTCCATTACCCCATCGAAGCACTATATAAGGAACCCGTTGCATACATTGAAAAGGAGAAATTGAAGAGCAAGAAAACTATAGTCCATTGCTGCTGGAGCTTATACTTGAGTCTGCATCCCTTTGTCCCTTGGAGAAATTTGTGTTCTTCCCAAGATTTCCTTTTCTTGTGAGATTTCTATTGAGATATGGAGGATTAAAGTGGCGGAGGCCCAGGTGGAGGACTCATTTTTTTACGATTCGCAGACGTGCCGATAAAGGTTGTCACTATTGTAATCTCTGTTTTATATTAATAGAAATATCTTTTCCTATCCATTAATGTATATTTAAATGAGTATTGAATCCATGGATGCTTTTAAATTCTTATATGTTATTGATTATATATTCTAGAGTAGGTCTAACACCATCATATATAATGCTTGTCTTGTTTGCTGAATGTTGAGAGAGCAAATTGCTAATACAAGAGAGAGTGGAAAAGATCAATGAGGATCTACATCAACCGTCTAGAATAAGGTATGTTTCGAGATCCTTTAGTGTTAGATATTTGGTTTCTCTTGCATATGGGAAAGTATTGATTTCTACGGTTACTCTATCTGTTGTGGTACCCCAATCTATAGGAATTTTTCTCCATAACAAAAGGCATAGCACTTACAATCACCAGCATGGTAGGACACACCTACTACCATCTGTGAAAAGGCGCAGCACTCATATCCACCAGCATGATAGGACACACCTACTATCATCTGTGGAAAGGACATCACTCACATCCACCAGCATGATAGGACACACCTACTATAATATATGGAAAGGCTCTGCACTTACATCTGATCATGTGAGAACACATCCCACAGTAACATGAGAATGGATCTCAGTCCCAGACCTAGGATTCTTGGTAACTGACCAGGTGCCTCCATTCTCCCAGAGAATGGAAACAACCCTTATATTTGATTAAGTGGGAACACATCCCTCAATCACATCAAAATGGCCATTGACTCACATCTGATCATGTAAGACTACATCTAACATTCATATCAGAATGGCCCTCGGTCCTAGACTGAGTATTCCTAGTAACTGACCAGGCACCTCCATTCAAAGAATGGAAATAGCCCTTATATATGATCATGTAGGAACCAATCCTACAGTCACATCAGAATGGCTCAGCAATCATATCTGACATGGAAGGAACCAATCCTCTCACCATGATAGAGTGGCTCAGCCCTTACATCTGACCATGGAAGGAACCAATCCTCTCACCATGTCAGAATGGCTCACGGTCTCATCATTTCCCCTTAGAGGGAACCTCGATATGGAGAACACCAAGATTCTCCATGAAGTACTCAAACTTCACTTTGGCCATTTCTAGCATAGAATCACATCAGGGCTGATTACGTCCAAGGATGACCTATGAGCTTCTCCAGTACCGATTACATCTGGGGACCACCTACAGGTCTGTTTACATCTAAGCAACCTATGAGCTTCACCAAGATTTATGCTCAGAAAACCTATCTCACCGACATGCTAGAACTCCCTCTTTTGAGAGATATCGATCTGGATCACATAGTGGAGCTTCATTGCTCCTCTCTCCCAAATAGCAAGTGGCAACATATTTTTCCTCAGCTTTACTTAGTGCCATGTAGGACTCCATCCTACCAAACCAGGAGATCACTCTTGATCCCATAATGAAGTAGCACCTTGAAGTGCTCTTCCTATCAATGGCACTACCTGCCCAATACAAATCCACATAACCCTCCAACTTAATATTCTAATTCACCTCATACTTGATCCCATACTCAACTATACCCTTCAGGTACCTCATAGCATGATTTGCAACCATCAGGTGAACATGTCTCAATGTGTTCACAACAAAGCAAATATCTGGTCTCGTATTCGTCAGGTACATCAAGGAACCAATCATCTGACAATACATCATAAAATCAACCATCTCTGGTGAAGAAAAACTCAATAGCTTCAGCTTTGATGCCATAGGTGTGGTCATGGCCTTGCATTCCATCATCCTAAACCTCTTCAATATCTCTACTACATACTTCCCTTGTCCACACCTCCATGCCTAGAATGTAGTGCATCATCCCCATGTCCTTTATCTCAAACTCGGCAGCAAGTCTTATTCTTGAAATTTTAATGAGTTACACTTTTCTTTCAGGAACAAGTCATTGACATATAACAGGAGCATCACTGGTCTTATGCCTTCAACCTTGAAGCAAAGGCTGGAATCATTTTTACTCTCAGTAAATCCTAGAGTCATCAGTGATCTGTCCTTCCTGTTGTACCATGTCGAACCTCAAGATATTATATAGTCACTCCCTCTAAAGCAAAGAATCATACTCCCTCTATCTTTCGTACTCTATGCACTGAAACATTCTGTATCGAAGTGAGAAGTAGCTACCTATGCTACTAATATTCTATGTTTCCATCTATTGTATAGAATTTCATCTTCAACATTGTAGCAAAAGTTTAAGATCCTCATCAAGCTCATCATGTATGTGTTTCAACTCCCACTGGCTGCAAATGTCTCTTCGTAGTCTATGCCTTCTTTTCGTGAGAAACCTTGTGCTGCGAATCTTGCTTTGTATCCCACGATGTTTCCATCTACTGCATGATGGAACTACGAAATTCCCTTCATGTATCGATACTGAATCCTAGACATCATTCTTCTTGAACTGGTCTTCCCTTTCTTCTTGGTTACTTCGTCATAGCTGAAAGGTTCTACATCAATGATGTCGCTGCATTCGTCATATTATTCTTCATCTTGAACTGTCGTCACTTGTTCTTTGGAACAAGTCTCATCCTTCTTTTCTTGTAGGTGATTATGTATGTGATCTTTCCTACAAGTCAAATGCATTTGTATGGTTAGAAACATTTCATAAGGAATATTCATACTGGAAAATTCTTATTCATAAATATATGGTCACGCAACTACTTTAGCCAATACAACATTCATCCATATCTCACAAAAACTTTTCTAGATGCCTTCCATCTCCACCAGGACATCATTGAGATTGTGCACTAATCCAATATGTCAAGAAAGAGGTTTCATTCTAGATAAGTGAGTTGTATAGCACCATGATCTACTTACCCATCACATGCATATTAGTAGTATACTGTCATTAATGCAAACATTCTATCATGCATAATACATCAACTGAATATAAACAAATGCATAACAAAACAATATCATGAAATGACAATTGAATACTTATCTTTATTTGTTTCGTGGGTGGACTCCTTCTTGAGCCTTCAGCTTCATCGTCTTTTTCATTCATAATAGCATCATTTCTTATCCAAATGCTAATATGTATAATAGGTTCTCAAAGAGTTGAGATCTTCATATTCCTCATCGTTTGAGGTATCTTCTTTGGATGGTGAGAGCTTGATCTTCAGTTGCTCACATCTTCTCTTTTCTTATTATGAGTCAAGCTTCTTATTCTTCCCAGAGTCTGCTGAAAATAATCACTTCCTTCTGGCACACATTTCTTGAATGAATGAATCCCATGATCCTGGGAGTCCATTCAAGGTGGCTATCATCACTACTGCATTCTTCACTTCTTCTTTTACCACTTCAATTTGTTCTTTGATTTGAGAGACCCTTGCAAAGTATGACTGTATGGTCTCTGCATTCTGGATCGCCACATTCTTCAACTGGTTTCTTAAGGTCATATCCTGATTTATGTTCTTCCCTTCAAATATCTTGGTCAAGGAATCAAACATATTTGGTGTCTTTAGGGAAGACACTTGTGGTACAATGTGATCCGTGATAGAATCAACAATGATCTTCTTGGCCTTGACCAAGTTCTTATGGTGTAAGGATTTTAGCCTTATATCCCTCTAGAACTAGAACCTCTCTACTCATGTAGGTGTCCAATTCATTTTCTTCAGAGAGATCATATACTTCTGTTAACACTCCATTTTTAACAGTTGATTTAAGGGCCTGACGAAAGTTCGGTAAGGGTCCCAACCCATCGAATTTCATGTGACCACCCTTCAACAAGGAAAGTGGCAGGTGTATTGTAACATTGGGCATGATTCATATTCAAGGGTTGCGATTGGTTGGAGGTGGATCAACAATTCTGAGCCGCTTCGTGTGAGCAAACTTGCATGACTAAAGTTTCTATCCCAGATTGCAAAACATGTTAAAGACCAGTGGATTTCGATGGTTGAGATGAATTCTGGGGAATATCTACGACCTAAAGTAAGTTTGCAATCCATAATTGTGTGGGTAAAACCACAATATCACGTCGCGAAAAGGTGTAGATATCGCAAAGATCAACAGCCACGATGAAGAAGGAGATAGATCTACGGTTGCGGTTCATTTCGCAAGGCGAACTAGCATGGACGAATACCTGAGTTCCCCATTGCAAAAATGGCAGGGTCCACTCTAATCGATGGCTACACGAAGGGTCAAGCTTGACTGGTAGCTCAGAACGTGTCATGATCCCAAAACTGCCCGCGATGTTCACAAGAGAAAGTTGGTAGCAGAAGGCATGGGACGTGGATGACAGATATAAAGGATTCCTCTAATTTGATAGCTGAGGAGACTCCTAAGGTATAGAATTCCCATCCAGTGTGGAGATGACAGTGGAGGAGGTGCTCATGCATGTAATATGTGCTCTCGTAGATTGGTTGATTTCTCTGATGCCATTTGTAGCACACTCAGCAGTGGAATCATCCCTGTGGCAATGCCATATCATGAAAGGATAGGTAGATTTTATGTGAGCTGATCTACAGAAATGAAGAAAGTAGCCAGTGAATCTGCGGCTCACACGAGGCAGAGCCAACGTGGCATAGAAGACCATGCCATTTCCCACTTCAAAGGAATGGGGAAACATGGGAGCTTCCACTTCATGAAGTATGTAGCATGGATATACTGTACTAGATGGCATCCACAACTGCTCCCCACAGCAGACAGTAGGGAACCATGGCTGATGAAGTCGAATGACTAGATCCCCAGTATGTAAAGGATCGCCCTACTCGCGTCTTTGCACATGCTGAGATCAAATACACTCGATGACAGAATGTGCAAGAATTTTGGCTAGCCTGTGCAAACATCAATCCCGAAGCTCTATAAATAGTGACTTCGGTTCAACAAGAGTGAACTAACATATCTCTAGAATCCAAGTTATACTTCTCCACAAAATTTGCAGAGGCTTGATAGAGTTTGAGGATGAAGATCTGGTTTGAGAAGTTCGTCTGAGGGTATTGATGGTTGGTGAAAAGGTTCTTCACTCACTCATCGCCTTGGTATTTGCATGCAAATGGTGACACAAGCCATCGGGGCCTAGACGTGATGCCTGCACCTCCAACGATGCGAGTCCTGGACACTTACATCCCGTAAGTGTTTTTCCAAGAAACCTTGATACCGTCGCACCCACCAAAGCCTTCACAGAGGACGACAGTCATTGACTGTTCCCTGTGTAAACATTTGTTCAGTTGGGAGCATTAGGGGCTTAAAGCCCTCATCATTCTTATTGTGAAGTACACTTGACAAGGGTGATGGGGCTCGTGTAGATCTTCTACACTGTATTTCCTGTGAGAGAATTCACCTCACTAGAGGTGAGGAGTATAAGAATGATAAGCCACCCCGCAGGTATATATCAGCCAAAAGCCATGTGACACTTCTTCCAGAGCCCACGTATAAGAATGTTACCCGACAACGAAGGAGGTGGCAGACGTGACTAGAATGGAGAAGGATGCTGAACACCTTGACAGTGTGTGCCCATGCGGAAAGCTGCATTTGAACACGGTGGAAGCACACACCTCATAGTATAGAAGCAGGCATCATACTCATCATCCGTTGTGGTAGCCGAACGTGTCGAACTGTTAACCAGGATGAATAAAGCCAATAGTGCCATAATGTTTGTTTCTATTTGTAAAACGTTGTGATAGTCCAATATTTTCATAGTTAGTACCTGATGGTGACTTGTAACAACTTTTTATTTGGTAGTCTTAGCAATAGGATTGTATTAAAATACTCCCGATAGAGGGAGAAAAGAGGTTAGTGAATTGGATTGGGAAATAATCTCGAGCTGAGGCTCCCATTTGTAAAGCATAATACCTATGTATGAATAAATTACAGTGAAAGACTGTTACTCACAGTAGAGATTCCTATTTTGTTGTTTTTCCCAATAAGTAGTTTCTTTTACCTGTAAATGTGCTTGCTGTTTCCACTCCTTTTTGTTTATTGCTTTTCATGTCTGCAACATAGGGTATAATGGTTCAGAATTCATACTTGTTATGCTCTAATTGTTGTTCAAGGAATTCAACAATCGTTCTTCTAAAGTTGCATGGAATTCATCTCGCCAGTGCTCCATGCAATGGTTTGTCCCTCCTTGTCCTCTCAATCGCCCGCTAAAATCTTCTGATTGGGAAATCAGTGGATATCTTGCCTCCGTTTGCTACCTTTCGTCATTCTTTCCATTTGTAATTGTTTCTTGCACAGGTTTTGACTCCATTTTCCCATGGTCCCTTTCCCCCGATAATCCCACCATGCACCTTCCTCAACATACTTTTCCCCATTCAGGATCCTAGCCCCCTGATTATGCTGATTGAAAATCCTATGCGGAGTAGACTCTGGTGACACACAAGATTGAAAACCTTATGTGGAGGTAATCCAGCAACCAACGAAAGATCCCTCTTTGACTGCACAGGGCCAGAGGCGCAGCCTAAAGTGGTTATGTTGTTACCTGGGAGTGAGCCTTCTACAACCTTGGGCTCAATTCCGGTGCTAACAAACTAGCACTATTGCTGGGGATGAACTTGAAGATCCTCCATGGGAAGAACGACAAAGATTTAGATCTGACTATTGATGGTGAACAATCGGTCAGACACCAAGAAGGTTGAGCAATTTTCACCTGGCGACTCCACTCTTGAAGAATTCAAACTTCAGTGACTCCACCGGTGATGTGATCCAGAAAATCTAATGACCAAGGAAGGCTGGCCGATCCCGCCTAGAAAATGGACCCATCGCAAATCTCAGAAATGCACGGTGGAAGGTCCTAGCACTTGAGTCTACGTTTCTTCCAGGATTCCTTATCCTATCTTGTAATTTTGCTCATCTTTTCTTAAATTTATCAAAACAGCCTTCTATGGCCCAGCTCATCTTGAGCAGAGCCATGAATGTATTCCTATTTATCCATATTTATGAACCGAAAGCATTGCATCATCTTGTACACCTGATTTTGGCCTAGATCTTCATCCCGGGGCGCCCGATGTCAAAGGAAACCCCTATGAAATTCATGAAACCTCAGACAATATTTTAGCTATCGTACCCAACCTTATCTCCCCCATTTCTCCAAGATGATATAAACCACTGCAATTACCTCCTATCCTCCATGATTTTCCCACAAAATATTACAAATTCCTCCCCAAGTTCGACAGAGAATCTGAAAACTTGACTGCTAAGAAACATGTACAAGCCTTTGAGCTTTTCTATGACCTTTTCGAGATAGAACATGATGATGTCTGCATGCAGGCATTCACTCTATCCTTGCAAGAAGATGCCATAGTCTGGTTTAAACATTTGCATCCTAAGTCCATTAACACTTGGGAAGAGATTTCTTGCACATTCTTGAGGTTTTCGGCTAGGAGCTGGCCACTGGAGCAAATACTTTCAGAGTTTTATTCTTTGAGGAGACATAAAGGTGAGGCCATATCCAATTTTAACAGAATATTCACAAGCTTTTATTATAACATGCCTAAGGAAGTTCAACCTCTTGATAACGTTGCTAAGATCTATTATACAACCGCCTTCCCTCCTAACATGTCCTTGCTTCTTTTGGAGAGAAAATCGACCACCCTACAGTGGATGTTTGCTGATTGTTTGGAGGTTGAGGAAAACCTTAAGATGTCTAGGAAGTTATCATATTAGGGCAGTGGTGTTGAAATAAAAGATACCTACAAATTGGTTGGGACCTACAAGCAAAAGAAGGAATCCTATAGCCTGTCAAGGATCTCTCATGATATGCAGAAAGATGACCGGCCCAAGGCTGAAATAAACAGTCCTGCAGGGTTATTCTCTGAAGATGGCGACCTGCCCCGCTCCTGGTCAACTAGGGAAAATTTTAGGAAGGATTTTGGTGTGCCAGTGTATGACGAATATAAAGAGGAGTACCTGCAAGATATACCTGATGAGCCAGCTGTTGAAATGATGCCTTCTAATGAAAGAAAGCAAAGCGCAATGCAAAATTAGGAGGTTAGAGTGAGAAAAGATGATGAGGGCACTGGAGGTGATATATTACGCTTGTGTTATGCCTCTTTTGAGTTGATACAGCATATAATTAAGGCCTCCAAGAAAAGGCAAAAGGAAATGGAGGTGGTGCAGGCCGGGAACCTGTACAAAAATGAAGACGGATGCAACGGCTTACAGATAAATGCTTTTTTCTAATACTCCACCTTCAGGAACGCCGCCTCACATGGACGGAGTATGCCTACTCAGTTCCACTGGGGAAACTAAGGACCTCCATCTTAAAGCACATCAAGCCCTTGTTACAGAAATTTTGGGTGGAGAAGTGGATATTCCGATAGAGAAGGATTCTATGGGTCCTCGTCTGCAATCTTCCAAGTGTTAGCCTGACGACTCCCTAAAAGTAGGAAGCTTCGAGCATCTTTCTCATGAGCAGGTGACAGAATGTGATGGAGTTTCCCATGATTTCTATGACCCCATGGCCAAATACATGGAGGTTCTGGGTGAAGGCAATGATGGGTCACATCTCTGCCTTAAAGATCAGTTTGTTTATCATTCCCTTCTCCCATTATCTGTTTCATTTTGGTCCATCAAGCACCATACAAGAACAAGAATATTAGGCAAGTTGCTTGATTGGCTTCATTGGAAGTCTGATTTCACTTAATTGGACTTATGTACAAAGTTAGGTAGAGTAGGTAGGAGAAAATAAGCTCAGTTGTTATGGAGCATTTCCTTCATTGCCATTTTCAGTTTGTTTTCATTTTCAGTTACCAACACAGGTTTACAGTCACCAGCATGATTTGCAAGAGTGGCATGAATTCGCTGAAGCAGTAACATGGAGTGGAATGAATATGTCCAAGGAAGACTAAAGGCAGCCCAATGGTTTCAGCACTTGGTCTAAGGGGGTTCTTTTCTACCTCGCTGGGAGGATAGCATCCCTCATGGAGCCAATTGTTAACACTCTATTTTTAACAGTTTATTTAAGGGCCTGACCAAAGTTCGATAATGGTCCCAGCAAATCAGGTGTATTGTAGCATTGGGCATGATTCATATTCAAGGGTTGTGATTGGTCGGAGGTGGATCAACAATTCTAAACCAATTCAACAAGGAAAGCGGTAGGTGTATTGTAGCATTGGGCATGATTCATATTCAAGGGTTGTGATTGGTCGGAGGTGGATCAACAATTCTGAACCAATTCGCGTGAGCAAACTTGCACGATAAAATTTTATGTCCCGGATTGCGAAACGTGTTAAAGACCAGTGGATTTTGACAGTTTAGATGAATTCTAGGGTAGATCTACGGCCTAAATTAATTTTGCAATCCATACTTGTGTTGGTAAAACCGCAATATCAAGTCACGAAAAGGTGTAGAGGTCACAAAGATCAACGACCGTGATGAAGAAGGAGATAGATCTATGATTGCGGTTCATTTTAGAAGGAGAACTAGCACGGATGAATATTTAAGTTCTCTGTTGCAAAAAATGGTAGGGCCCACTCTAATTGACGGCTGCAAAAAGGGTCAAGCTTGATCAGCAGCTCAGAACATGTCATGATCCCAAAACTTCCCGCGGTATTCAGAAGAGAAAGTTGGCGGTAGGAGGCATGGGACATGGACGGAGGATATAAAGGATTCCTCTGATCGGATGGATAAGGAGACTCCCAAGGTACAGAGTTCCCATCTAGTTTGGAGATGACAGTGAAGGAGGCACTCGCACATGTAATCTGCGCTCTCATAGATTGACCGATTTCTACGACGCCATTTGTAGCACACGTAACGGTGAAATCATCCCTGTGGTAGGGTCGTATCATGAAAGGATAGGTATATTTTGTGTGAGATGGTCTATGGAAATGAGGAAAGTAGCTAGTGAATCTGTGGCTCACACGAGGCAGAGCCAACGTGATGCAGGAGACCATGTTGTTTCCCCCTTCAAAGGAACAGGGAAATGTGGGAGATTCTACTTCATGAAGTATGCAGCATAGATCTACTATACCTGATGGCATCCACAACTGCTCCCCGTAGTAGACAGTAGGGCACCACGGCCGATGAAGCCAAATGAATAGATCCCCAACAAGTAAAGGATCGCCCTCCTCATGTCTTTGCACATGTTGAGATCAGATACACTCAATGACACAATGTGTAAGAATGTTGGCCATCCTGTGCGAAGATCAATCCTGAATCTCTATAAATACCGCCTTTGGTTCAACAAGAGTGAACTAACATATCTCCAGAGGCCAAGTTCTACTTCTCCACAAAATTTGTAGAGGCTTGATAGAGTTTGAGGATGAAGATCTAGTTTGAGAAGCTTGTCTGTCTGAGGGTGTTGATGGTTGGTGAAAAGGTTTTGCACTCACTCATCGCCTTGGTATTTTCATGCCAATGGTGACACCAGCCATCGAGGCCTAGATGTGATGCCTGCACCTCCAACAGTGTGAGGCCTCGACACTTACGTTCCATAAGTGTTTTTCCAGGAACCCTTGAGATTGTCGCACCCACCAAATCCTTCGCAGAGGATGACAGTCATTGACTGTTCCCTGTGTAAACATTTGTTCATATGGGAGCGTTAGGGGCTTAAATCCCTCATCATTCTGATTGTGAAGTACACTTTACAAGGGTGATGGGGCTTGTGTAGATCTTCTACACCATATTGCCTGCGAGAGAATTCACCTCACTAGAGGTGAAGAGTATAAGAATGATAAGCCACCCCGCAGGTCTATATCAGCCAGAAGCCATGCGACACTTATTCCGAAGCCCACGTATAACAATGTTATCTGGAGGGGAAGGAGGCGGCGTACGTGACTAGACTGGAGAAGGATGCCGAATACCTCGCTAGTGTGTGCCCATGTAGAAAGATGCATTTGAACGTGGTGGAAGTACACACCTCAAAGTATAGAAGCAGGCATCATACTCATCATCCATCGTGGTGGCTGAACATGTCGAACTGATAGACAGGCTGAATAAATCCACTAGCGCCATAATATATGTTTCTATTTGTAAAATGTGGTGATAGTCCACTCTTTGCATAGTTAGTGCCTGATGGCGACTTGTAACATCTTTTTATTCAGTAGTCTTAGCAATGGGATTGTATAAAAACACTCCTGATAGAGGGAGAAAAGTGGTCAGTGAATTGGATTGGGAAACAATCCCAGGATGAGGCTCCCATTTGTAAAGATTGATACCTGTGTATGAATAAATTGTAGCGAAAGACTGTTACTCACAGTAGAGATTCCTGTGTTGTTGTTTTTCCCAATAAGTACTTTCTTTTACATATAAATGTGCTTATTGTTTCCACTCCATTTTGTTTATTGCTTTTCATGTCTGCAACATAGGGTATATTGGTTCAAAATTCATACTCGTTATGCTTTGACTGCTGTTTCAAGCATTCAACAATGGTAATTCTAAAGTTGCATGGAATTCATCTCGCCATTGCTCCATGCGATGGGCTGTCCCTCCTTGTCCTCTCAATCACCTGCTAAAATCTCCTGATTGGGAAATCAGCAACTATCTTGCCTCCGTTTTCTAGCTTTCATCATTCTTTCCATTTGTAATCGTTTCTTGCGCAGGTTTTGACTCCATTTTCCCATGGTCCCTTGCCCCCAATAATCCCAACATGCACCTTCCTCAACATACTTTGCCCCATTCAGGATCCTAGCCCCCTGATTATGCTGATTGAAAATCCTATGCGGAGTAGACTCTGGTGACACACAATATTGAAAACCTTATGTGGAGGTACTCCAGTGACCAATGAGAGATCCCTCTCTAATTGTGCAGGGCCGAAGGCGCAGCCTAAAGTGGTTTTGTTGTTACCTAGGAGCGAGCCTTCCACAACCTTGGGATCAATTCCAATGCTAACAACTTCCATTCTTGGAAGTTTTCAACTTCACCAATCTTATTATCAACCTAATGTGATAGATCAATTTGAAATGAGAATCTCAAATGAAAATAGCAACGGATTAGATCTTACCGATTTGAGGTGTCCGTCCTGGTTCCGGAGCCAGCTGATCTAGGGTTTGTCAGAGAAACCATAATTTTCAAAACTTGGAATATTTTAGATATGATTGTATAGAAATATATATCTCTTCAAATTGAGCTATCGAATGTACTCCTTTTCTAAAAATAGTGGAGTGAAGCTCCCAGAACAGGAAGCCCTAGTTTTCCAATTTCTCCTATATAAATTCCTTACACTATTTCTATGGTATCTCTTAAAATACTAATCCTATGTATTTGAAACTTTTTACTAAGGTATCCTCGCATGTCCCTATTCCAACACCATAGGTTTCATCAGAATTAGTTTCACCAATTGGGACTTATGAGCATTTTCCCAAGGTGACTTGTTACAGGACTATTTAGAAAAGCGAAGTTGTATGGACTACCACATGTCACTGTGTCATATTTTGGGTCTAGAACTTGGACCATAGAAATTAAATTCCATGCCCTTTCTAGAACATCTTTAGAAGTTTCATTTGGACCTTTGTATCCCAAGATATAGCAATTCTCCCTAGGTGTCCTGTTTAGGGATGAATTCTGGAAGAGGCTAGAACCCTAACTTGGAGGGATTATATCTCCCAGAATATAGTGAATATGAGGCTAAATTTTGGACACATTGTAAATCAGGATTTTTTATTTGGGTTATGAAATTTTTAGCTCCTGAGCCTTCTCCAATCCCTCAATATAGCGAATGTACCAAAACTTAGCATTTTTAGTATTTTAGAGTTTTTCCAGCTTGGGGTCAAACTAGGGTTTGACTTTCCTGGAGTTATACCCAACCAAAAATCTCGACCTAGGTCTCTAAACTTCGATTTTGATGAGGAGAGCAATCCTATGCTAGGCTCACTCAAAAATTCCTCTCCTATAAGAAGCCCTAAATTCCCTCACCAAAAACTGAAAATGCTCGAAATCGAATTCCGCTTTGACAGAAAGATGCGCCCTTCAATGGAGAGTCAACCTAGCATACTTTTGCTAATGAATTGTGGGGAGAGACCCAAAAAGTAATAATCCCTAGCTTCTATAGCTGCACAATTTTTTCTTCTCAGGTTATCTCTGATACCATGTTATATTTTTATCATTTAAGCTAGCATTATGATCTTAGGATCTTATCTAAGATAATAACATGCACAGCAATAAAACACAAGAGATAATGAACACAAAGATTTTCCTCAGGGAAACCATAAAGGAGAAAACCCCGCAACTTCCTCAGAGATAGAATCAGCACCAAAAGTAAAACCCGAAAACATACAGATGGTATCCCGACAGTAGTAGTCTCTCTCTTGTCCCAACAACTTCTCTCTCACTCATGCACCCCAATGAGTGATGTGTGTGATAAATAGATAGGCTCACTCTCTATTTATATTCTTTCATTCCCTTGAAACCCACTCCAACATGTCGGCCTCACTTAACAATTACTTACTAGAGCCCACATCTCTAGGAGTGTCTAATAACCCTAGTGCCACACAACTTGTGGGGACTTTGCCTCCTTCAACCAACAAGGAGGGTTATCCTTAACGCAATAGTGGGGAATATTGCCCCGAATTACAATGAATCACCTAGGGTCGACTTCTCTTGGACAGTCTAATAACCCTAGGGCCCCACAACTGCAGGGAATTTAACCCTTAACCAATAGGAGGGTTACCCATAATGACTTGACATGACTTGTTTACATTATAGAACCTATCGATAGGAGCATCAGGGCATGAAATGACTCAAATACATTACATATACATCCTAGAATAAACATTGGGGTACAATACATCGCATTGCATCATTATAACAAAAAGAAATACTACCGCATCATAACATACAATAGATAAATATTGAACCATACTCAACACATATTATATTAATCTTGCGCAAATATGCCACATTACACCACCCTTCTCCAAAACCGCAGAGTGCATCAAAAGAAACCCAGAAAAAATCACAGTCAAGATGGAACAATCCCTAGCACAGAGTGCGCCAGTTGCAATTCCAAAATCATGTATGTTTATCGTTACAAAAATGGATCTATAAATAGGCTTACACCTTCACCTCAAGGGTCCACTATTAACTAATTTCTAACTGCTACTGACATATTGCAACAAAATTAGGCCCATGTATACATAAAATATACAAAAAGTGGTTACTGCGTTTATCGCCCTAAACGGCCCTTGCATGGTGCCACGTGAGCTAGCACAATTGTCGCGACGTTGCGGAACTCACTCGCCCCAACCCCTTGCCAACAGGTCCCCAACATAGTTTTGTGGCTCATCCTTGAGCCACGTCAAGTTGACAACGTGTTATGGAGAGAAATTCCTATGGCTTGGGGTACCACAACAAACAGCTTGACTCCAGAAATCAATCCTTTCCAATATGCAATAGAAATTAAATGTCTAACACTAAAGGATCAGACCTCGTACCTTATTCTGGATAGTTGAATTAGATCCCCGTTGAGCTTTCCAACTTCAGCTTGAATTGATAGATTACTTCCTCAACAACAAGTAAACAATACAAGCATTCTATATATCATGGTGTTAGATCTATTCTAGCATATATAATCAATAATGTATAAGCATTTGACATAATCCAATGGATAAAATATTCATTCAAACACACATTATTGGACATGAAAAGATATTTCTATTAATATAAATCAGAGATTACAAGATATAACCTCTGTCGGCACGTCTGCGAACCGGAGAAACTGAATCCCCCACTTGGGCCTCCACCACTTCAATCCTCCATCTCTAAATAGCAAGCTCACAAACAAAAGGCAAGCTTGGGAAGAACACAAAAGTGCTCCAAGGGACAAAGGGATGCAGACTCAAGCATAAGTTTCGGCAACAATGGACTATAGTTTCTTTGCTCTCAATTCTCTCTTATGCCTTCAATGTACCAAGGGGTTCCTTATATAGCTTTTCAAGGGGGTAATGAAAGGTCGAATCCGAGCGATCTTAAGGCATAGGGAAGGCCAGGAGTCAAGTGAGTCGGATCCATGTCAAGGAAAACTCCAAAAGGATTTGGATTTTGTACACATCCCGATTTATGTGGTTTTAGTGGTCAAAGCCACGTATATACGTGCTTATAAGTTTAAAATTTGCGTGTATCATTTTTCACATGTTTTTAGGGATGGTCAAGGAAACATCAAAGGACAAAAAATGGTCCATGGGGTCTAAGGAGTCTGCAGCGGGACAGGGGAAGGCCATACAAAGTGTGATTCACCTGCAGTGGTGAAATAAGCTATAACAGATGCCCCCTAATGTGTGAGGTCAGAGGGGTCATACGATGGCCGAAATACATTATAAGTCCATCTCAGAAGTGGAGTGATGAAGGATCCCAAATGGAAGACCAACCATCCAATCAGCATAGTACAATAATACAACTCTGCAAATAACTTCAAATACACATAGCAATCCCAGATACATAAGAGTACAATGGCCATGAATAGGCATGATACAAGATATCACATATGTGGTCATCGCCATGTACAATATACATAGATCAGAATCTCCATGATGAAGATATACAAAGGACCATGATCTCCATAATGGCTGAAGATATATAACAGATCAAGATCTCCATAGTGGCTGGAAATATCTGACATATACTGGAATCAAGTCACGAGAGCTGAAATCTCATGAACACTGGCACGATCAAGGAGGTAGGATATAAGAGACGCCACCAATCTAAAAAGTTTTCTACACAAACTGCTACAAGTACATGTCCTACTATGTGAATAGAGGTGTCAAGGTCGAACATAGTAGTCCATCGTCTGATTACCGGTCATTAATGTATACCATTAACAGACGCGATATCACCCACCAATGATGAAAATGGGAATAAAGGTACTAGAGTGCAAACTAACAAGTGTGAATAAATGTGTTGAGGTCGAACACTTGAGAGGATCCATCAATCAGGGAACATTGATGTATTCCCAAAAATTGTCGATGGCGAGAGAACCTGCCACTGATGACTGCAAGTCTCAAGGCACTCAAAATGACTCTAGATTCCAATCCCAAAATAAATGATCTGAATTCGATGGGATGAAATCCACTGGAAGGATGGCATTTAGGCATCCCCCATCATCCAACATGAGGTACTCAGCAAAGCTGTATAATGTGGAAGGACTCGATCATAAGGTGCACGAACCAGTAACTGTACCGGGAATGGCTGGCATGCAAAGTCAAGAGAACTGAGGAATGGTCGACTCATGCTTCAACTTCCTTCGAACAAGAGAATAACAGCGTATGGTAACTGAAAAATGGTAGCACAGACTTTATATACAAACTGGGACATCTCTACAACACAGGAGGCATCGACAGAGGCTCCATAGGGACTAGAAGCTTAACCAGTCGGTGGAGATAAACTTAGATAAATGAGTACAAATCCTAAATTCAAACTATAACCCAACCAATGGATATGATATACAATGCTCTGTTCGAAGGAGACACAACTCGACAGCTACCATAGATAACATCTTTCCTTGTCCAGCTTTTTGGTTTTTTTATTTTTTTGGACTTTTTCAGTTATTTAAAAATCTTGAAAAAATAATAAAATAGCTTTATAGTTACATACTAGGAGGAGACGAGTGTCATAAGGGAAAACAAACTAGGAGATGAGGGGAAGTGGTGAACCTTCGTTCTCGTGGTGGGCCAGGAGGTGGCCTGACTATCAACGAGTACATTGTGGTGTACTACTATCCAGACACAGAGAAGGTGGGGAGTCAGGTCCCTACCAATGCTATACAAGTGCTGGGCCTAAAGGCCATACTATTGACATTGGGCAGGATAGCAGGCTTGGTATCACTCCACCAGGCCTCGTGGCCTCTGATGTTCTATGCAGTGGAGTGCATGAGACCCATGATCTATGACTGGAGCACTACACTATTGAGCAACATGAAACATCAGATCAATGAGTGTAACGCAGGTAGAGTGCAGAATTTCAGGTTTAGCAGTATTTTAAGCACATTTTTCTTCGAGCATGTTCCAGGATTGAGCCCTAGAGTGGACGTTCCTCTTCACGGGGTTTTAGATTCATCCCAATGGCGTTGGGCAGATGCTATGCGCAGACTGGGGGGTGGTAGGGTAGCCAACCCATATCCAACTGACTTCTTTCCATGGTGGCGATGACAGATAGTTTCCATCAATGACTACCCCTATGTAGGGATAGATTTCTGGGGGACCTAGACATGTCGCTACCACCAGGATCGGCATATGGCGAAATAGGTGACGAATCTCGACCCTCTCTTTTTAAATTTTGAGTTATTTAATTTTATTTTTTTTGTGTTTTCTTGATTATATGGAATCAAAAAGACATATTTTTGCGTGATATTCATAGTGACATCTACCATTTGTGTGCAGATGTGGGACCACAATGGCCAGAGGGATTCCCTCATCATAAACGAAGGGGAAGAGGAGATGACATCACGAGTGTGGATGTGGAGCGGACGCTCCAGAGAATTCATATCAATTTTGTGAGACTGACACATAGGGTTCCCATGGCACAAGTCGAGGACTTGCCTGAGGCTATGCAGTGGCAGGTGGGGGGTGTACCACGCACATGGATGCGATTATTTCGACGGCTAGCTAGAGCCATAGTGACCTTCCATGATCACAACCCTCCTCCTCCTCCACAGGATTAGACACCTGGGAGTGTATACATTTTGTACTACCATGTATTATGTGCTGGTGGCTCGAAAGCCCCAATTTTGTATCATGACACTATGTATTATCACATTTTGGATGTAAAAAGTTTTATGGTGATCAGTTTATTTATTTACATGTGTAAAACTTGTGCTTGTGATTAATTTATTGTGAATGAAACAAATGCCAATCTAACACGTAGTTAGCATATGAGTCAGCAACTTGATTATTATTTCTTGGAATATGTATATATGTTATATTGTCAAATTGTTGTTCTAACAATCTCACACGTAAGAATCTTCTCAATAACGTCATATCTCTAACATGGTACAAACCATTGAGCTATGACACTACTAACTCCAAATCAAGACGTACCTCAAGAGAGAGAACGCCATGTGAAATGACATCCCGTAGAAGCTCAATAACGGCACTGTATTCAGCAACATTGTTGGAAGATGGCCATAGACATACACCTCCTGAAGACAGTACCTGACCCATAGGAGTATAAATCACCCAAGCAGCAGAGGTTGAGTGTTGAGTGTGACGGCTTGCACCATCCGCGAATTCTATGTAGGTGGAAGATTCCATTGACATCTGCCAAAAGAAATGGAAACTAATCACAAACCCGATCACGATAAGAAAAAAACCTAAGTATGAAAAGTTGTACAATAATATACAATAAGCAGCCTTGGATGAAGATCATGCATAGTATTTCTTGAGATAGAGCCCATTTCTAGGCTCTGCCAAGGCAGTTCCTTCATAATCCACTAACTCATACACACCCTTCTCTAACACACGCTTGACCACGTAAGGACCACACCACATAGGATTAAATTTCCCTGCCCCCCAAGGGTTCTTTCGATTGGTCCCACAAAAGGACCAAGTCTCCTTCACTAAACCTCCTTGGACGGACATACTTATCGTACTAGACCTTTACATGATGTTTATTGACTTCTAGAGCCACCAAGGCATCCCGACGCTGCTCATCAAGTTGCTCAAGGTGAACCAAATGCTCCTCCAATGGGGAAGTGTCCGATAAGAGTTCTATATCTAGCTTCAAAGAAGGAATCTCGCATTCAACCGGCAATATCGACTCCACTCCATGTACAAGTTGATATAGAGAAAAACTAGTGGCAGTCTCAAAAGTGGTTTGATATGCCCACAAAGCAGGATATAACATGATGTGCCAATTATTCTTGCTTTGTGCAATGGTTTGTTGGAGAATGGATTTGAGTGATTTATTCACTGCCTCTACTTTTCCATTCTCTTGAGGGTAGTAAGAAGAGGAATGCTCTTGCTTATACCCTAACTTGGATGCCAACTCTTCAATCATATGGTTCTAAAAGTGCGAGCCATGGTCAGTGACAAGCTCTTTCGAAATCCCGAACCGAGTAATAATTTGGTTGAATACAAAGTGAGCAGCTGTCTCACTGTCAGATTTTACTGTAGGCATATCCTCAACCCATTTCGTGAAGTAATCAACAACCACTATAATATGATGGTGCCCCCCAACTGAAGTTGGGTTGCAATCTATAAAATCGAGCCCCCACTTAATGAAGGGACTGACGATGATAATGGGATGTAATGGGGCAGGTTTCGAGCACATATTACGTGTGGAAACCTGGAAAGGGTGGCACCTCTTGACCGCATCAAGACAATCCTTAAATATCGACGACCAGAAATAACCCGCTCTTAAAATATTTTGAGCTATAGAAATCCTAGATAAATGACCACCACATGCCCCTCCGTGGCAATCATTCAGCACTACCTCAGCCTCTTCATGAGTTAAACAACATCGTAAAATGGAATCTACCCCACGGAGGTACAAAGTGTTATCCACCATGAGGTAGTTCTTAGAGACGTGACATACTCGTCATCATTCATCTCACGAGAGGTGAGTAGGGGTCTTCAATGTTTGTAAATATATTATGATATCCCCATACCATTGGTCTAACGTTGAGATTAAGAATATGTGTTCATCGACAAACGTATCTTCACAAACCAACTCCTCAGTCTCGCTTGGGAAATCTGATATAAGCTCTGCAAAAATTAAATACTTCTTCGATTTTGCCGAAACAAACTCGAGATCGAATTCTTGCAGAACGACAATCCATTTATTATATTTTCCCCCAATCATCCTTCAGGTGAGGATGAATTGAAATGGATTGACATGGGATACAACCAAGGTCTAGTGAAGGAGAACATAATATCTCAACCGCTGAACCGCATGTACGGTAGCTAAAGCAAGTTTCTCGACATGAGAATAACGAATCTTTGCGTCAATAAGGTTCCAGCTCAAATAATATATGACATGCTCTTGGAGCTCCTCATCCTCTTGAAACAAAACCATACCAACCGTCTCTAATGATGTGGCCACATGTAATAGAAAATCATGGATATAGTCCAGGGGACTAATCACCAGGGCCGATGCTAGGGCTCGCTTGAGTGCATCGAAGGACTCCTGGGCTCACTCATCCCAATAAAAGGGGGTGTCCTTCTTCAAGAGACGCATGAAGCCTCTAGTCAAATTGGCAAAGTTGACAACAAATATTCATAAGAAGTTTTCCATGCCTTGCAAACACTGAAGATGACGAATATTCTTCGGGGGAGACAACTGAGGTATTGCCTCAACCTTCAAAGGGCCGACTCTTATACCCTCTTTAGAAACGATGAATCCTAACAAATGCCCTGACTTCACACAAAATATTCACTTATGAGGATTTAATCTAACCGAATAGTGCCAAAATCTTTCGAATACCAATCTCAAGTGATAGGGATGACGCATTCTCATGCGAGAATGAGCAGCAAGGTCATCCAAAAATACTTCGATAATTGACTTGAGATCATGGAAGATCAAGGTCATTTCCTGCTGAAATGTAGCTCCGGCATTTTTAAGGCCGAAAGGAATTTTTTGATATGCAAACGTTCCCCAAGGACAAATAAATGCAGTCTTATGTTGGTCCTTAGGTTTAATCTGTAGTTGATTATATTCGAAAAAGCCGTCCATGAAGGAGAACACCTCGCTACCTACACACTCATCCAAAATATGATCAATAAATGGTGTGGGGAAATTGTCCTTAGGACAAGCACGATTCAAATCACGGAAATCAGTACATATGCGGATCGCTCCCTGCTTCTTATCTATCGGAACAAGGTTTGAAACCCACTCTGTCAAGGGAATGGGATAGATGAAACCGGCTCTCAACAGCTTCTCTATCTCTTCCTTAATCGCTGGTGCTTTCCTAGGATTCACAACACATAAATGTTGTCGAACAGGCTCAGCGTTGGGGTAAGTATTAATCTCATGCTTGACAATACGAGGGTCAATCCCTGGCATCTCGTCGTAAGACCAAGCAAAAATATCACAGAATTCCTTAAATAGCTCGGTGTATTCAAGAATCTCAGCATGGGAACATTCCACCCCAATATGGACATTCTCTATCGTGCCAGGATTGTGAGAGATGTTGATAGGAATAGTTGAAGATATGTTTGCCATGTTTCCATCAGCCATCGGACTAGGAGAGCTTAATGGAACCATAGGACTACCAACTCTCTGACTAAGAACCTCCCTAAAATCCTCATGCTCCAAGTGGTCAAGCTCTCGAAGAAAGTACGATCTATGATGGAGTTCCTCCCATGGTGGCTCAACTCCCGACATAGCCTCAATAATTGCTTCATCTGAAGGGAAAACTGTATCAAGGTAGTCGTGTGCGTGAGAAGACTGTACTGCCCATGCCGACAGCACATAAGGGTCCTCCTCCTCCATCCGTGAAGAGGAAGGACTAGGCTCTGCAACACACTTGAGATTAGCTTGATAAGCCATCATAGCTGCAGGCAACGACACGTCCATCATGACGGGCTCACTCGAAGTACTCGGTGTAGGAAGAATCCAAGGATCTTCCATATGGCTTGTGTGAAAAGACACTGATCTCATAGATTTTGAAGCCTCATCGGAAGTAGATCCTATCATAAGGATTGGTGCAAGAAAACTAAAGCTTCCCATGAGGGATGGATACATGCCTACACCCACACTCCCAATTGCCAGCTAAGAGTGCTCAACGATTGGGATCGAAGCTCCTGAAGATGCAGTAACAGACGAATTCTTGAATTTCATTTGATCAATCATTACGATCTTCTCATTATGTGGAAAGCATGCAACACAGAACATGGAAGAAGTAATGGCTTGCATACTGTACATCCAATTCCTACCTAGAAAGAGATTGTAGTCAAGGGGTTCATCAACCACCTCGACCTCTATCGCAACGGTCTTCCCTCCCAAACGGACTTTAAGGGAAGGAAGGATGCCGTGTGGCCTAAAATATCTCCCATCGAACACAGTTAACATGGTTGCTGATTTAGACAGCTTAGGAGAACCCAGACCCTTCCAACAGGATAAATACATCACAGAGGCAGCAGTGCCCTCGTCAATCATAGTGTGCTTGATGATCATATTAAGACATTCTACATGAATCAAAAGAGACACATAGTAGGGAAAGTGAGGCTAAAGTCCTACTGTTTCAAATTTGATCACAGAGGAAGAATCATCATCATTCACACCAAGGGAAGAAAGCAACACCTTCCTTTGCGACAAACAACTCTGAAGCACTTCCAATGCAAACATCGAACATGGAGTGTGGCCCAAATCCTCGACAACTTAATATTTCTAGGCGACTTGGGAATTTGTATTATTTCCTGAATGCTTAAGGATTCCCTTAGGAATGCAAGGTGTAGTCTCAGGTTTATCCATAGGCTTCTCAATATGCAAAGGGGACCCTGGTGGATCAGGCTCTTTTCCTGGGCTGGGTTGTGACGAACCATAATCTTTCACACGGGTCACAACTTTCACAGCACGGACCATGTTAATGCACCCACGACCACTACTCTCCGGCGGATCATGATCATCACCAGACTAGTCATAGGACTTCGAGTTCATATTTTGATTATGTGGTAAAGGGTTAGTTAGCACAGTTGGGCCTTGTGCCAAGAATCTCGAAGCTTCCTCAATACGAGGGCACAAGTAAGTGAGGTGATCGTCCTTACATAACTTGCAAGGGAAATTAACCTTACGTTTATCTTGCTTGTCCCCCCCAGCATTTCGGCCATTATTTTCATTACTATTAGCATTCTCATTCTTATTCCCACCCTTACAATTATTTTTACCCTTTTTTCTATTCCGTTCGGGCTGTTGGTTACCCTTCTGGTCTGACGATTGTACAGAAAGTACACTCGTCATTTGGGCGGGTTGAGATGAATCCGTAGCTTGTCCCGAAGCATATTGATTGATTGACAATTTAATAACTTGTTTTGCAACCGAATCCATAGGTTTTGCACTTGCACAACCCACAATGCCATCGACATGTGGTCCAGGTTTGACTTTGGGGTCGAAACTGGAACACAAAGCATTGGGAATAATCTCATATAACAAACCAGACTGAGCATAGATCAAGTCCATTTCTTGTGCCCTAAAAATCACTTGTTCCTCATTCTGCACTCCGTATGTGGAAACACCCTTCGCTACATACATCAATAACGACTTGAGGAACCACTCGAGGAGGAACTCTGGTGGTATAAAGGCTTTAATTAACCTCTTTCGTCTATGCCACTCTTGAATATCATCAGAGATATGTGTGTGTTGGGAAATAGGGTAGACCCGGGTTTAATCCTTTTATGTCGCACCAACAAAATACCCACAGTGTTGGCCCTTTCGGCAACAACCTGCGCGCAGGTTGCAGTCTCACCCGAAACAGCTATGGGGTGCCGCAGAATCAGGTTTCTGCAAGCAGAGAGGGATATTACTGTACCTTAGCCTTAAATAACTTATTAATCAACAATTACATAGCTCTGTCATTCACTTATATACAACTTCGCAGCATAGATAAACAACCGTGACTTGCTTAACCCACTACAGGGAATTCACAGCAAAGCTTGTTATTAGCAGTGATCTAAGTTATCAAATGTATACAGTTATTAATGCATAAAAGACAACATAAATAGAAACAACACAAGTAACCACAACACTAGATTTAACATGGTTCACCCCTAGTGTAGGGGTTACGTCCACAAACTGTGTTTTATTCAACTTGCTACAAAACCATAGTTTGATCTGCGCACTCAGCCGCAGATCCCTTCAGTCCTTAACAGCCGCGCACATAGCAGCAGGCCTCTGTGCACACAGCTGCAGATCTTTTCTCAATCTTCTTACAAAACCCTCTGTGCACACAGCTGCAGAGGTCGTCCACGCACACAGCTGGGACTTAACCTTTCCTTACAAAATCAGCCTTAGCTTTGCCTTAATATTTCTTACATCATAAAACCTAACCTTTCTTGTTTACACAAGTGCCTATTTATAACGCACTATTTACAAAAACATGGATTCAATACCGTGGGCACCCAAAACCCTCAACCCTGGCCTTAAGCCGCGGGTTTATTACAATAGAAGACTTTGACTCAACCCCCGACACCCCTAAGACTATTTTGAGTCAAACCCGTGGAGTTTCCCATCTTAAGGATCGTTGAGGTGCGCGCCCTAACAGGCCCCTAAGACTCACCAGTGTCCCGTCTTGGGGCACTTAACTGCTCGGCTGGTGGTAAAATTTGCTTGGCGAAGTCATTGTGCACTGGTTCCTGGAGTCCTTCCTGCTAGTGGCCGACTGCCTGCTTCGTTCTGCTGCTTGATATTAATGCTGAATAAGGCCTTGTGGGTCCATCTGCAACCCCATCCTTTAGTCGGGTTGGTGGCACTTAACCAACTACAGCTTGGGGTCCCCTGGAATTGTGTGTCACGCTGCCTAAGACAAACAGCTGCCACAGTTCTGCTATGTCGGAAGGTTTCAGGGTGGGGCTCACCTGAGTTGTTTGGCAAGGTCTTATGGCCTTCGTGGCTCCATGTTAGAGAAAATTTGTACCTTCCTTCGCCTAGTTTAGAGCAAACTTCTGCCTGCCTGTGTACATAAGTCGAATACAACTGTACTGGCATATTACTCAAAAGGTTCTGCAGACCTCTCTCTCTAAACTCTCGTACTAGCTCCTGGACTTCACAATTGTTTGTCATGGCTCCAGTTGAGCAAACTCCAAGAAGTGCTTCTAGGAAGATGCCACAAGCCAATGTAGCTTACTTATAGAATTTCGTTACAGAATCTGTCATCATAGTGTAGTAATGACATCAAATCTGCTTGAATACCAGAAATCTCGTCACACCCAGCCTGAGATTTTCCCGAAATCTCATAATTACGGTTATGAAGAGTAGCTCACGTGCCGCCGCCGTCAAATGTATTTTGTCCCATCCATCTCATACTAGGCTGCGACACAGTTCCAACCTACGACATAACAACCACTTTCCACCTCGACACAGGATGAACCTACATCCCCTGACCAACCTTCGGCGTCCCATACTTTATCCTTCGAATTACGACCTTCCACAGTTTGGCGAGCAGCTGTGCTGGGTATGTAGACTTTACATTCTTGGTGCTACCTTCAATTCTGAGGACTTGGCCTATCCCTGTACTTCTTTAGATGACTCCCATTTATCATCGAAGGGAACTTCATAAATTTGCTATCATAGAGGAGCACAAGATCACCCTGCTAGAATTGTTTCTTCTTAATGTGTCGGTCATGCCACCCTTTTTCTCGAGCTTTCTGCACCTGTTGCTGGAAACCTGCAATAAATCTATCCTCCTCGAGTTCTAATATCTGTTTCAGTCTCTCTGTTATTATGGCTGGGTCATCCATCCCGGTGAAAGCAGAGATTCTGAGGCTGGGAACAATGTATTCCATGGGCATGACGGCTTCTTGCCCATAAACCAATCGGAAAGGTGTTTGGCCTGTCAACTTTTTGCAAGTAGTTCTGTAAGCCCATAGCACTGCTGGAATGCGAAGGTCCCAATCATTTCTATTAGCATTACAAATCTTTGTCAAAGCATGCTCTAGGATCTTATTAAAAGCTTCGACAGTCCCATTTGCTTGTGGATGATAGGCTGTACTTTTCTGATGGTATACTTGAAATTATTCAGTCAGCACTGCAATAGTTTTATTTAAGAAATGTGATCCTTGATCACTCATAAGGACGTGAGGACACCCGAACCTGGACAGGATGTGTTCGAAGATGAATTACGCAGCTGTAGCAGTGCTACAGTTCTTGACCGGTTGGGCTTCAGCCCAACGGGTAAGGTAGTCAGTTGCTGTAATAATATATCGCGCGCTAGACTTCTTCGCAGGGGGGTTGATGGGGCCGACAAAGTCAATAGCCCATTTGTCAAAAGCTTGTAAGGTTACCTGTGGAACTAGGGGCATTTCATCCCGCCGGGATGGTTTGCCTGTCCTCTGACAGACGTCGCAGCTGTGGCAATATTCTCGTGCATCCTTGTGAACGGTGGGCCACCATAAGCCGGCTGTCAAAATCTTCTGTGCGGTAGCTTTCCCTGCATAATGACCTCCTGCTGCGCCAGAATGGGCCTCGGCCAGAATCAGGGGTCGTTCATGCTCCAAAACACACCTGTGCAGTATTTCATCTGGTCCCATCTTGTACAGCTGGCCAACTATTAGGGTGAAGTCTGCTGCGTGCACTACCAGCTACTTTTTCTGTTGTGTCGTCATTTCAGCAGGTGGAAACCCTGTAGACAAGTACTGAGCAATATCCTGGAAGTAGTCATCGACTATCTGTATGGTAAACAGCTGCGCGTCAGGGAGGCCCTCATCCAAACCGGTGGGTTCTTCGCCCGTCTCGAGCCTCGACAAGTGGTCAGGTCCTAGGTTCAATCTCCCAGGATTAACTGTGATTTTGAAGTCATATTCTTGGAACAGAATCAGCCATATGCATATTCTGCCTCCTAGCACAGGCTTATTAACCAAATATTTCAAAGTAGAATGGTCAGTAAACATCTTAAAATGAGAGCCTAACAGATAATGTCGAAACTTCTGTAGTGCATACACCATAGCAAGACCTTCCCGCTCAGTTGTAGTATAATTTTTCTCTGCAGTGGATAATTTTCTACTAGCAAAAGAAATAGGGTGGTCAATCTGACCTGCGCCTGGTTGAGCCAATACCACCCCTAGAGCAATGGAGGATGCGTCGACATGCACATGAAATTCTTTGTTCCAGTCAGGAAATACTAGAATAGGGGCAGTGACCATTTTTTTCTTCAAAATATCTAAGCTTGACTGGCACTCCGGTGTCCATTCAAACTTATTATCTTTCTTCAACTGCCTTTCCATCGGAGCGGTAATTTGAGCATATCCTTGGATGAATTTTCTGTAGTAACAAGTGTGACCGAGTGTCATGCGCAGTTGTTTGACGGACTTCGGGGGTGGTAGATTGTCAATAATAGCTATCTTCGCAGGATCCATCATCAATCCTTTCTTACAGACAACATGACCAAGGAGAATTCCAAAAGGGGCACAAAAGATACACTTTTTTAGATTCAAAGCAATCAGGTGCTGTCTACACTTGTTTAACATAAGTCTCAAACTAGTGAGGTGGTCTTTTACTAGCCCAAAAATAGTCCAATCATCAAAATAAACTTCTAAGAATTTATGTATATATTCCTTAAACGCAGAGATGACGACTCTAGAAAATATAGCAGGTGCATTCTTCAGCCCAAAGGGCATGACAGTATACTGAAAGGATCCCATTTCAGTAGCAAATGTTGTCTTATGTCGGTCTTCGGGAGCAATTCAGATCTGATGGTAGCCAGAAAACTCATCAGTGAAAGAGTATATTTCTTGACCTCCAACATTGTCGAGCACTTCGTCTGTAAAGGGGGTAGGAAAGGGATCATGCAGACAGGCATCATTTAATTTCCTGAGGTCGACACAGATACGGATTTCACCCTTAGTCTTCTTCTCCTGGACCACCATAGGACTGACCCACTCAGATTCTTCAACAGGCTCAATTATTCCTACGGCGAGCATCTTATCCAGCTCCACCTTAACCTTTTCTTTATACTTCGGATTCAATCTATAAGGCCGCTGTTTCACAGGTTTTGCATCAGGTTTCAAAGGGATCTTCATTAGGCCAATATCACCCAAGATACCCTTCATTTCGGAAAACTTTGTTGGAAAGAGATCTTGGTACTCGTGGAGAAGCTGGGTTACCTTGCTGACCATTTCATCATCCCAATAGTCACCAATTGTGGCGAGCTTAGGCTGTTCTTCGGATCAAATGTTACCTGTGCATGTCTTCAGGGGCTGATTTACTTCCGAGGCTTCAATGGCTGGTCCTTGCACATCGCAGCGTCCTTCTGACTCAGGGATAGCGATATTGTGTGGGTCCTCATCTTCCTCAATGGCGAAGTTATAACATTCTAGTGCGTGGGCTTCCTGCACTGTCCAATCCGGGCGCTGTTCTACTGGTTCTCGGTCATCAAATACCTTGGTATGGATGATTCTGATAGCTGCGTCTAGAGCTGGGCAGACATAATTAGTAGAAAAAGTATGTATAAAACTATGGGCAAGACAATCCCAACTTACAGTATCGAGGCGGAGCTCAGCTTCCTCATACCAGGTCTGAGCTATCGGTGCCAGTGTATGGACGAATCTATGTGCCCATTCATTCTAAGGTACATACCTCCATGCCTCATAGCATTTTTCCAAATGTGCTTGTGGACTAGATTTTCCATCAAACTTGCTTCGCACCTCCTCAGGCTGGTCCTTAAATATCAGCCGAAGGAGCCTCTGACAGACTTCCCAGCTAGGAATCTGTGGCTTATGGCTCTTCCACCATCTGGCTGCTGTGACTCTGAGCGTAGACTCCAGAGAAGTCATTTTCTATGATTCTGGTATCTGACCTGAAAATTGTACGATAAATGGGTCAGGGTCTATCGAACCATCAAAAGTAGGGAGAGTGCTTGGTTGTGAGCTGAGCCATCTGAGAGATTTAGTAGGTCTGGTACTGCTATGTCCATGGAGCTCATGTAATTGGTTCTGCCAACTCTCTAAGTCATCCTCCGATTTGGTCATACAGGAGCTACCAGACTCCCAACCTGTGGTAGGAGGATCCTCATAACCTCTGTCCCACGCGGTGATAGTGTAGATGGGCTCCACATCATCCTGATCCTTTTGTCGGAGTGGTTCTGTGTACCGTTCCCCTTGTGAGGGATCCAGGGGTAGGATGACTCTCACGTCTTTCCCTTCGAAGATCATCTATCTCTTCTTTAGGTTAATAACTACAGTATTTTCCATTGCCCATTCAATTCCTAACAGGGCTGGGTAGGGGTCGCTGTCATCAATGATCTCAATTACTTCGAAGTCCACGACAATACCGACCTCGGCAATATCTGTTTGGACACTTAGGAAACTTCCTAGAGGCACAATCCTTTGCTGGTTGGCTAGCCGCAACTGGATAGGGGACCAGGAGAGGGGGGGTTTTCCCATGTGTTCCCAGGTTTGTTTAGTTAACACATTTACATTGGACCCTAAGTCCAATATAACATCAGTCAGATTATATGCCCCTATCTGAGCATTCAATCTCATTTCCCTGCCGATTCTGTTCACTCTATGAACAGTTTTGTCTTGAGCGGGACTGTGGTGAGGTCCGCAGGAAGCAATGACTTTTTGTAGCTCAGTCAGAGCATCCTAATCTCATAACAGTTTGAGGCAACTCTGTAAAAAGGAGGATAGGGTACTTATATTAGCCCGCGGGGCTTCCCGGGGCCACGGAGATAGTTGCTGATGTTGGACAGGTGTAATGGATGTGCTAGGACCAGCAAAATCTTTCTTAACTTCCATAAATGTCTCTCTTTCTCTTGTGATATCAAATGCTGGGGTTGCACAGGAGCCTTACGAACCCGAGCGTCGATGGGCTGTATTTCTGTATCCTGTGGATGTGTCATAGCTCCACTCCGTGTGACAACATTGATATTTACGGCAGGTCTAGGCTTAACTGAAATCATCTGGATGTTTCGTGTAGGGGCACTCTGTCGTGCTTGAATCTTAGCTATGAGCTGTGGGTACTACTCAATCACATGATCTACCACGCGGTAGTACCGACATGTCGTAGTAGGATTCCGACAATCGCGAGCCAAATGCCCAGCTTGGTTACAATTGTAACATACCAACTGGCCTCGGCCTCTGCCGTCCATACCACCATGGCCTCTAGAAGACCCTCTACCAGAGGCACCCCCCTGGTAATCGTAGCTATCACTACTGGGGCCTTCATTACGCACCTGGTAGGCATCATAGGTGCGGCACTCATCCTCATTATGACCTACAGACTTGCAGAAATTACAGTAGGGGTTCTTTGGTCCCTTCCCGTACCGTTGCAGCAGGTGACAGTTCTCGGGTCGATGCTGACCTGTTGTTCTGCAGAGCTCACAATATAGGACTTGTGGTGGAAATGGGTCCGACGCACCTTTATGCAGGTACTTGCTTACTGGAGGGCACCGTTCCTTGTCATGACCTTCGGTCCGACATTGCATACACCAACCGCTTCGCGATCAGGTTTTCCCTTCTTCATCTCGTGAAGTTCTAGGGCCATCGCTACTAGCTGCGCTTGTATTTGAGCAATACCAGAATCATCTCCGACGGGGGCAATCTCGAGCTTCATTGCGATTTCCAGAGCCTCTTGCTGGTCAGCAACCTTCTGTTGCATAAGCGGAGTTCGGATATGTGGTAATAAAGCCGCGATAAACCATTCCTTGTGCTGCGCAGGACTAATGGTAAAGCTAACTTGGTCGAGGAGGACTTTGAATCTTTGGTCAAAGTCCCACACAGATTCGCCACGCCGCTGTTGAATCTCTTAGAGTTCGGTGATGCTCTGCGATTCCGATTTAGGATTTTTAAATTCTTTGGTTATGGCTGCCTTAATCTCATCTAACGTAGGTCTCTGAGTACTGGAGAACTTCATGAACCATGTCAAAGCCCTATCCTGGAAAGAAGTAATGAGCTGCGTGGCTCTCACATCTGGGTCTGTAATTTTCTTCGCATTCCATACCGCTTCACATAAAAAATAGAACTATTCGGGGTCCTCTGAGCCCGTGCCTTTGAAGATGGGGAGCTTAATGTCATCAACCAGGTGGGCCATGGCGGTTCTGGGAGGGGGACATGACGTTGATGGGGAGGATTTACAAGGATAGGCTGGCCGGTGGCTGGAATACTTGGACTTGGTTGACTGTCAGACTGCGACGGACTTTCAGGGGTAACAAGGCTTCGCTGCGGGGTGACAGGAGGGTTTCCAAGCGAAGGGATTTCTTCAAAGCCTGACTCTTCAGAATTGACGGGGGAAGACGCGGTAGCCTGACCTAAGGAATAGGAGTCAAAATCTCTTTGGTACCTTTTTCCACTTCGCAGCAAACCACTTTGCTCGTCGAAGGTATTATCACTTGAAAACATATGTTAGTACGACTAAGCTAGCAGTCTGATTCAAACCACAATATACCCTTTTCATCCAATAGTATTTTAATCCGCAAGCTTAATGAATTCAAAAACTTACCACGGGGACCTTTGAAGAACTCCCGTTCAGCTTCGCTGAAGGAGGTACTTGTGTCAATGGCAAACTCTGTCACGAAAGCTTCCAATGTGCGCGTCGTCCAGAAATCAACAGCGCGGGATACCTCGTTGTTCACATGTTGCACAAGATTGACCCTTGTGGGGGTCCACGTGGGAACCCATTGAGCTTGGCAGTTCGTCCTTCTTTCTGTTAACATAGACAACCACTGGTGCAACTCTATGTGGATATTACCAAATAAAATTTCATAAGCATCACAAAAAACATACCTTTGTAAAAAGTCACGTGCACTACAACGCGGATTTGTGTTCTCTTGGTGCGCGAATTGTAGATAAGTCGCAGCAAACCAATCACCGATCTCCATCACATAGGGCCTCCAGAACATAGCCCTCAAGGTATGACGTAAACCACTCTTGAGAAGATACTGAGTTCAACCGGAAACGGAACCAATTTGTTGGGCAATAGGGTAGACCCGGGTTTAATCCTTTTATGTCGCACCAAGAAAAGACCCACAGTGTTGGCCCTTTCAGCAACAACCTGCACGCAGGTTGCAGTCTCACCTGAAACAGTTATGGGGTGCCGCAGAATCAGGTTTCTGCAAGTAGAGAGGGATATTACTGTACCTTAGCCTTTAATAACTTAAATCAACAATTACACAGCTCTGTCATTCACTTATATACAACTTCGCAGCATAGATAAACAACCGTGACTTGCTTAACCCACTACAGGGAATTCACAGCAAAGCTTGTTATTAGCAGTGATCTAAGTTATCAAATGTATATAGTTATTAATGCATAAAAGACAACAGAAATAGAAATAACACAAGAAACCACAACACCATATTTAACGTGGTTAACCCCCAGTGTAGGGGTTACGTCCACAAACTGTTTTTTATTCAACTTGCTACAAAACCACAGTTTTATTTACGCACTCAGCCGCAGATCGCTTCAGTCCTTAACAGCCGCGCACACAACTGCAGATCTTTTCTCAATCTTGTTACAAAACCCTCTGTGCACACAGCTGCAGAGGTCGTCCATGCACACAGCTGGGACTTAACCTTTCCTTACAAAATCAGCCTTAGCTTTGCCTTAATCTTTCTTACATCATAAAACCTAACCTTTCTTGTTTACACAAGTGCCTATTTATAACGCACTATTTACAAAAACATGGATTCAATACCATGGGCACCCAAAACCCTCAAACCTGGCCTTAAGCCGCGGGTTTATTACAATAGAATACTTTGACTCAACCCTCGACACCCCTAAGACTATTTTGAGTCAAACCCGTGGAGTTACCCATCTTAAGGACCGTTGAGGTACGCACCCTAATAGTGTGAATTTATCTTACCGAAATGTCAATAAGAGTTTATTACCAACGTCATAACGCACTGGTATCTGGAAGTTATTAAGAAAATTCATCACAAGGTCATCGAACAAAGTGAAAGCTCCCCTAGGTAACTCTATATACCATTTCGCGGCAAGCCCTGTAAGGGTGCATTGAAATAGTCTCAAACGGATTGAGTCCTGATGTAAGGAATTCGAAGAGCACCATAGGTGAAACATAGTAACGTGTTCGCTTGGTTCCTCTCTCGATTTTCCCTCGAACTTAGGTATGTCCGAAGGAAGCTTGGTAGGGACAGCTAGTCAAGCTGGGTCATGAGCTACAAGATCGTTCGTCAATATTGACAAGTCAGGAAGATTGAGCATCATGAGGAAAGGGAGCCTAGGATGATGAGGTCGATGGGTCGCTCCTAATTCATATAGGTCTGATTACCACCATGGCCTTGGCCATAGTGCCTTCCTCCCGTATGACCCGTATAGGGTGGCGTGGAAGCACCATAGTGTGGTGGACCTTGACTAGTAGGAGCTACAAAGCCGTAATTAAGAGAGTAAGTAGGTTGTTGATACCCACCCCCATAAGGTGAAGAACCCTATCCATATTGCATCCCATAATAGGGTCCATAATTCATCGCATGCGATGCACCATGAGACACTCTGTAGGTAGGAAGATACACTCTAGAAGTAGGAATATACATACCAGAAGTAGGGATATACACCCCGGAAGTAGTAACATTACCTCTAGAAGTATGAACATAACCTCCCGAAGCAACGGGTGGTATGTAAAACTGAGACACAATTGGTCTAGTAACTGTAGTATAGACCTGACTCGTAGCCATGTGCTGGCTCGAAGGACCACACGAATAAGGTGGAGGATGAGCATTTGAAGAACTAGGGACCGAGGACGAAGGAATCTGAGTATCAATGTACGTTCTATTCCCTATCGTCACTCATCTCGAATCTCGTATCCTAATCGGATCGCTAACCCTAGACCTAGGAGGGATATGTGATGTAACTTCCACCACCGGGATTAAAGGTGCAATGTGACTAGTGCTCCCAAACCTCTTTGCATGGTAAGGAATGAGAGTGCCCCTAAGCATAGTGTTAGGCTCAAATTCGAATTCGACATGAAATTCCAAATCATGCGTAGGAAAACCAGACATTCTATAACTACCATAACTAGTGGTGGCGGGTTCAAAATGAGTCTCAGCATCCTATGACATTCTGTACCAATAACACGTCAATGGGGAATCAACCCTAGATTGAGTAGGTCTACCGTGCACGGTTCCTATAGCCAAGTCGGGTGAAGGATCGTAAGTAGGAGTAAACTCCCCATCGTCTACACAAATGGGAGAAGGTGGTTCACGAATACCTTCTAAATGGTCTCCCATGGTGTGTGAATCAATGTGCGAAATAGTCCGCCTAGACTGTCTAGGTCTCTCTCCAAAAGGAGGAGGAGAAGTAGAAGGCATAAATCCTACTAAATGATGAGAACGACGAGGAGTTGCACCTGAATCCACAATGCCTCAAAAAAATAGAAAAGACTCTCTATTTACGTAAACCCTAGGCCAACTATCATGCACAGAGAAATCACTAATAAAATCTAAAGCAAAATGCAAGAAAAAAAGGGCTAGATAAATGAGCTCCCGAATGAAGCAAGTATGTCTCGCCTAGGAGAGGCTTGAGACTCCCATACACAACAAGCGGAGGTACGTAACCAATTATTGTATCCCTCAGCTTCAACGTGTAAAGCAACTATGTTTTCCAACCCCAACCTAGCCGAGACACCCGCAGAATAACCCCTGCAAAGTACCCCCTCTATATCCTAGGTAAGGCTACTAAGGTCACCTCAATATAATCAATGCTCAGGCAGACAGTCGCAGGCGGGATTGACCATATGGGCAGGGTAGCAAAGCCCAAAACTTTCAAAAGAGCCCCCTGATACGAATACAATCCTGGAAATATCTCTGGTGCTACTCAGTTATGACTAGGGGTCATTCCAATCAATAACCGCTCACACTGCCTCGTGCATAACTCCCTTTTGAGAGGAGGATCCTGAGAACACTATTTATACCAAAGATTTCACACACTCACCTGGACAGACACATACATGTTTTTGTTTAGTGATCTTGGAGAATTAACTTACAATGAACTATTCCAAGATCCTAAAACCTAAGCTTGTTGGTGCACCCTATAAAAGAAAAGAGTGTAGTTCATTTTAATTTAGCGTTGATTTTAATTGGCTTTATTACTCAAAAAAGGGATACAGTCATGCAACTAATGGTATTATGACACAACATGAGGTAAAATTCACACCTAACAATCAATGCAAATGCATTGTGTCCATGAAAACAGGGTATGCTACTACGTGAAATGCACAATTTTTCTTCAAATGATGAATGCAAGTTTTCCTATATGAAGTCCTAACTAATACTCCAAAGCAAATCTAGTGCAAGTACAATGCAAAAATGCAAAATGCAATGCATGATGATAAGCAAATGTTTTTGGATTTTTTGAAATAAAATGAGATGCAAAAAGCAAAAGAATGATTCTGCAACCCCTAGACTCTACAAGCACACACAAAAAACACTCAAGCAAAGCACTAAGGTAAAAGAACTCTAATGCACTAATCTCAAACAAAAAATCGAAAATGCCATGACAAGAACCTTCTTAAAAAAAAATTTATCCTAAAAAAATGTTTCTGGTCAGAAACAGGGGTATAAACAGACTCAGGCAGTGCCAAAGGAGACTTAGCAAATATCAAAATTCACCCAGCAACCAATTAACTCCCACAAAAAAGCAAAAACAAGGGCATACGTGACTATCCGTAATAAACCCATGTGTATACGCGGAAATCGAAGAGAAACCCATGTGTATACGTGAATATGAATCAAAAACTTGCGTACAGGAAGAAAGGTGCATAAAATCAAGGAAAACAGACAAGCTAAGACAAACTTCACACCGATCAGACACTACTAGGCATACATGCCCCCAAACTCGACACAGAAACAAGAGAGAAAGAGCAATTCAAATTCAATGAATGCTGATAAAACAACCCCCAAAGGACAACTACTAGGAACTCCCCAGCAGAGTTGCCAATTCTATTATGGAGAGAAATTTCTATGTCTTGGGGTACCACAATAGACAGCTTGACTCTAGAAATCAATCCTTTCCAATATGCAATAGAAATTAAATGTCTAACACTAAAGGATCAGACCTCGTACCTTATTTCGGACGGTTGAAGTAGATCCCCGTTGAGCTTTCCAACTTTAGCTTGAATTGATAGATTACTTCCTCAACAACAAGTAAACAATACAAGCATTCTATATATCATGGTGTTAGATATATTCTAGCATATATAATCAATAATGTATAAGCATTTGACATAATCCAATGGATAAAATATTCATTCAAACACACATTATTGGATAGGAAAAGATATTTCTATTAATATAAATCAAAGATTACAAGATACAACCTCTGTATGCACGTCTGCGAACCGGAGAAACTGAATCCCCCACTTGGGCCTCCACCACTTCAATCCTCCATCTCTAGATAGCAAACTCACAAACAAAAGGCAAGCTTGGGAAGAACACAAAAGTGCTCCAAGGGACAAAGGCATGCAGACTCAAGCATAAGTTTCGGCAACAATGGACTATAGTTTCTTTGCTCTCAATTCTCTCTTATGCCTTCAATGTACCAAGGGGTTCCTTATATATCTTTTCAAAGGGGTAATGAAAGGTCGAATCCGAGCGATCTCAAGGCATAGGGAAGGCTAGGAGTCAAGTGAGTCGGATCCATGTCAAGGAAAACTCCAAAAGGATTTGGATTTTGTACACATCCCGATGTACGCAGTTTTATTGGTCAAACCCGCGTATATACGTGCTTATAAGTTTACAAGTCGCATGTATCATTTTTCACATGTTTTTAGGGATGATCAAGGAAACATCAAAGGACAAAAAATGGTCCATGAGGTCTAAGGAGTCTGTAGCGGGATAGGGGAAGGCCATACAAAGTGTTATTCACCTGGAGTGGTGAAATCAGCTATAACACAAGGTGTATGCAACAGTCTTATCCTTAAAATAGGCAAATTACTGGGCAACATCCTGAACCTGGAACTGCACTCTAGCAATTGTATTCTTATAATTACTCACCATTTGCTTGACCGGGTGCTCCTTAGTAGCCTTGTTGTCGACCATTTGTCAAATCTCCTGACAACTTTAATAGCCAATTGACCACCAAGATATTTGAATTCATCGAGTTGCTCATGATGCTTTTGCTGGCGCTCTTAGGCATAGGAAGCGCATTGCTAGAGATCCTTCAATTCAGCGGCCCGGGTGATTTGTACCATCAACGGCATGGCCTTAAGCGCAGACTTCAAAGTTTCCAATTGACCCTCTACTTCCTGCACCTACACAGTGAGTTGGTCTAGCTGCTCATCCTAAACAATACTCTATCAGAATTGCGTGCTTTCCTCCATAATAGCTTTGGCCTCTTGCTCCATGTGGCCAAACTAAGTCGCAATTTCCTCGATGGAGGCCTTACGCTCAGCAACCTGCTCTAGTGGGGTAGTGAGCTATGCTTGAACCTGGAGCAATAAGTTATGGTCCTAAAGTTGAATCAAGGTATGCCCTAATCACCGGGCCTTCTTGATTGGGGTGACCTCGTTGGTGGCATCAACCATGTCCTGACAGGCCGCAGAGATAGCCTGCTCCAATTCTCTATACCGCGCACATAGCTGTGCTTGCTCCATAATCAGGTGATCTTGCACCTTCTTGAGATCTGTAATCTCCACAGCAGCCTTCCGCTCCATCTCATCCTGTGTCATCTTGAGTGTGTTGATTTCTTGTAATTTTTCTTCGACTAACTACACCAAAAATTGGTGCAGCTCCACGACATCCTTCTTTAGCTGCTCAGCAGAATCCCAAGCTTCGATATAACCCGCCGTCAATGCCTGCTGTTGTGCCACCAAATCCAATGCGGCACCATGTTGCAACTCAACCAATTATGTAGTGGACAACTTGTTCAGGTCTAGATTCACACTCTGGATTGGGTGCAATTACTGAGAACCTTCTACATTTCCTGCTTCAATCGTAGTTGGGGGAACTTGCACGTTCCGAACCCGGGGCTCAGTGCTGATCGACAGGCTATCCTACAAGAGAGGTTGTGCCGATGGTTGCTTGGAAACAATATTAAAGATGGATTCTAGCTTAGTTCTTACTGTAATTAATTCTGCTTGGTTCAATTCATGGATTGTCGTAGTCGCAACTGTAGATGAATCTGTGATGGCCTTGATAAGCCACTACAATTTATATTTTAAGACATATTTAGTACCATTTCTAGCCTTGTACTCCTGTTTCCATTTGGTGCAATACTCCTCCTACATCCACTGCACTACATCTTCAGGGTCCCTGGATGACTCATTGTCAGAGTCATGGGTGCTTAATTCCAGCGGGATAGGGTCTTCAGGGGCTTCTGGGGGTATCTCCTTATCTAAATCCTCCTCACTCATTGGGACGCGCCAGTTGCCTAGCCATTCTTGCACTATCGCATCCAAATCTTCTGTGGTAATATTGTAAGGCAATGGCAGCCACTAATTATTGGGATCTTGCCTAGCCTGATAATGAATGGAGTGGGGTCCAACAGCAAACTGAATGATCCTCTAATACTTGGCCATGGTGTAGGGAGAGATCCTTGGAACATCTATAGTGGCCACCTGCAGTGGCTCCCAATAGATCCAAAAATGAATTGCACAATCTGTTTGGCAATTGGGTTCTTCAACCCACCACAATTTTTGATAGCACGCACCATAGAAAACCTTGGTTGCCTCAACCGTCATTGGCTAGTAGTCCTCTGGCTCCATCCAAGCAACCAGGGTGATGAGAATGAAAAGCCAACTATAAGAAAAGGGTTTCTCACTCTAAGCAGCGAGCGCATCATCGAGCAAATGATTTAACAAAAATAAAGACCAATTCATCTAAACTCCTTCTGCACATTTCTTAGCATAGGCGACAACTCATGAATTGCATTGCACAGGTCGATTGCTGCGAACAACTTTGCTAGCCAGAATTATGGTGCCAATTCGCACTGTCTGTGAGTTGATACTGTCGATGTGATAGGAACGACCATCCCATTGTAACCTAAAGCACTCCTTCAGCTGCTTCGTAATCCTTTTGTCTATATCTTGTCCATGAATATATTGCGTTGGGTCCTCCCTAGCCTTAGGCAACCCAGTAGTGCTGGCAATCAAGTCGATAGTAACAGGGATCGATGTAATCAGCCAAAGCATCCCTCCATGGAAGCATGCCAAAATTTTCTTTACACATGCGTGTTCTTCATTTAAATGGCCAAAGTGGGGCATATTTATGAGCCCCAGCAATCTAGATTTCTCTAAGCCACTAGCCCATGGTTTCAGAATTTGCTGAACGGGGCCAATAGGAGCGGTCGTAACAGACTCGTAGGTCTCGTCCTGGACATATTTTATCAAAATAAATTCATGGTCATCGAACTTGAGCCTGATCAACACGGGGATGATATCTAGAGAGCATGTCATCCCTTCTTACAGTGGTGGAAACTTGGGCGGGTACTTCTGGTTTTTCGACAGCTGTCGTGGCTTAGCACCTGGATGTGTGGGAGCAACATATCCCAAAATTTCATTCACCAAAACACCCCGGGGTATCATAGACTCAACCGCTCCTAAGCTCGATGGCCCCATCTAGGCAGTGCCTTCTCCCCACATTCACATAGAGGTGCGAGTTTGTCACTTCTCATGGGGTGCCAGACTGGGTCACTGAGCCTGTCGTTTCCTCTTTGGAATGGATGAAAAACCTACTGGCATACTCATAAATTCCTCTTTCACAGACATGGGCCAAAGAGGGGACTTGTATTCACTCAAAATTTCAATGGATTCAATGCCACTCAGCATCCCTTACCCCACAAAACCAGAATATACACTCAACAACACAAACTATGCTCAACACTTAGCTCAATACTCTGCACCAAATTCGCCTTCTACTTTGGCTCTCACAACTAAAAAATTCCAACAAACAACTCCTACGCATTGTTTTATAATCACCTCTAAATCCGAATCCATCATTACCAAATCTAACTGCACCATTATTTCCAAATCAGGTATTAATGACGCCAAATCCGCTAGTGATCTTATGCGGCTAACGATCAGATCAGCCATTAATGTGGGTCACTTCAACAAGCACCGCCAACCAACTGGTTTAACTACCTATATTTATTACCCGATTTAACCATCCTGCAGCTCGACAAATATCGCTAATGGTCGACCACTACTACCAACAACTATATCTTCTTTGTGTAGCCTCGCCCCCGGGGCTCACCGCTTTATGCTAAACTCAGAAATGTTTTTTTTTTAGCGCTTCAGGTTGTGTGCATCACCGGCCCCATTCTATAGGGCTTCAAGTGACTCCCATTAATGAGCTTTAGTAACATGACACCATCTAATTGCTGCAACTGCACGGTGCCTCCAGAGGTAATAGACTAAACAAGATAGGGACCTAGCCGGTGCATCTGTAACTTACCTAGATGCTTGATAAACGTACTGTCATATAACAACACCAAATATCCTACCGTGAACTATTTGTGATTAATATGGTGATCATGCCATGCCTTCTGCCAATATTTCACAACCTGTTGCTAGAATCCTGCAATGAAGTGATCCTCGTCGAGCTGAATCAGCTGTGAAACTCGTTCTTCTAATGCCTCTGCATCCGCCATGCCCATTTTCACAGAAATGCACAAGCTAGGAATGATTTACTCCATCGGCATGAATACCTCTTGTTGGTTTTGGATCCTAATATTCTAGATCCAGAGATATTATTCAGTCGTGTTTGTAACCTAGGTGTATTGTACACTCATTCCCCCTGCCTTGGGGTTCAGGGGCAGCCCCCCGAGACATGGGGATTGGTTGGTTTGGGGGGAATGTGTGTTGGCCAACAATTTTATGGACCCATGGTATTGGTTTAACCCTAGGATTTTCCCATTGTATTTCCCATATAAAAGAAATCATTGTAAAATGACTGAGTATGGTATTATATTGTATTGGAAGAGAGACTGTGAGAGCGTGGAAAGGAAGTGCAACGGTTTTGCTACAGGGTGTATCTCTTCATCTTTCTAGACTGTAATAAAAGGACTGGCAATTTATTTGTGGACGTAGCCCATCATTTGGGTGAACCACATTATATCTGTGTCTCTCTATAATGTTTTAATGTGTTTTGCATCTTGTTTATTGATTTAACTGTATATCTATTATTGCTCTGCAGTCCTATTTTCTAACAATTGGTATCAGATCCAAAAGGTCTATTTGGTTGGTAAACTCGCAGGAAAGAAGTGTTCCTGGTTTGAGTGGGAGCAATGGCGGAAGAAGGAAAGTTCAGGGTCGAGAAATTTAACGGCCAAAACTATCAGTTATGGAAGATGCAAATGGAAGACTATCTGTACCAGAAGGATCTGTACCTGTCGTTGGTTGGAAAAGCAAAACAGCTGGTGGCTATGAAGGATGAAGAATGGGAGGTTCTTGATAGAAAGGCACCGGGAACAATATAGTTGTTCCTGGCTTCATCGGTGGCCTTCAATTTTTCGAAAGAAAAAAAAACAGCGGGTGTGATGAGCACATTAAGTAAGCTCTACGAAAAACCCTCGGCTTCTAACAAGGTATTTTTAATGAAGCGTTTATTTAATATGAAGATGTCGGAAGGTGGATCTGTTGCTGACCATTTAAATTATTTTAATACACTTACCAGTTAGTTAAGTTCTATAAAAGTGAACTTTGATGATGAGGTTAGGGCTCTTCTAATCTTGTGCTCATTACCAGAAAGCTGGAATAGCTTGGTCATGGCTGTAAGTAACTCTGTCCCTAGTTCAAACACTCTTAATTTTGATGATGTTGTTGGTGTTGTTCTTAGTGAGGAAATGCAAAGAAAAATCACAGGTGATACATTAGGTAATGTGTTGACCATGGAGAGCAGAGGGAGACAAAACGAGAGAGGAAGGAGCCCAGTAAATCACGGCAAGTCTAAAAAGGGAAGATCCAAGTCCATATTCGAAAAAATAGAGTGCTAGAACTATGGTAAGAAAGGACATCTGAAGAAAGACTGCAGAGCTCCAAAGAAGAAAGGAGATAGACAGCAAGAGACTACTCAGGATGCAAATGTAGCAGGTGATGTGCTACAAGATACTTTGATTCTTGCATTAGATAATACTAGTGATTACTAGGTAGTAGATTTAGGGGCTTCATGTCATGCTACACCCCATAGGAAATTCTTTCATGATTATGTTCAAGGTGATTTTGGGCATGTGTTATTGGGGGATGATGAACCATGTAAAATTGTTGGAAAGGGTAAGGTAAGGATTAAGTTAAATAATGGAAATGACTGGCTACTAAAGGATGTAAGGCACATTCCTGCTATGAAAAGAAATCTGATCTCAACAGGGCAGTTGGGAGATAGCGACTGTTTGTCTATGTTTGGAGAAATGAGGTGGAAGATCACTAAAGGATCACTGGTAATAGCAAAAGGAGATAGGGTAGGTACATTATATTTATGTCCTCATAATACTGATTATTCTATCTTTGTAGCTTCCACAGAAACAAGTGTGGAGTTGTGTCATCATACGCTTGGCCACATGAGTGAGAAGGAGATGCAGATTCTCCACTCAAGGAAACTGCTTCCAGATCTGAAGCAGGTAAGTTTGGAATTCTGTGAGAACTGTGTTTATGAAAAATAGAAGAGAGTTATATTTATTAGGCTTAGGAAACGAAAGAAGAGTGAAAAGTTAGAGCTTGTCCATATAGATGTATGGGGACCAGCTCAGGTACAATCTCTTGGTGGCTCTCGTTATTATGTTACTTTTATTGATTATGCAACTATAAAAACTTGGGTTTATTGCATTAGACAAAAATCTGATGTGTTTGATACTTTTAAGAAATGGAAAGATTTGGCTAAGAATGAGACAAGAAAAAGGTTGAAATGTCTCAGATCTGATAATGGAGGCGAGTACTACAGCAAGGAGTTTGAAAGTTATTGTTCACACAATGGGATTCGCAAAGAGAAGACAGTCCCTGGAACACCACAAGAAAATGGTGTGTCAGAAAGGATGAACAGAACGACCATGGAGCATGCAAGGTGCATGAGATTGCATTTAGGGTTGCCCTTACAGTTTTGGGCTGATGTTGTAAACAATGCTATTTATTTAATAAACAGAGGGCCTTCAAGCACTTTGGATGGTGGCATTCCAGAGGAGGCATGGACATGTAAAAAGGTAAAATACTCATTTCTGAGAACTTTTGGTTGTGAAGCATTTGTCCATATTGATAAATATGATAGAATAAACCTTGAGGCTAAATCCAAGAAATGTACCTTTATTGGATACGGGGTTGCTGATTTTGGTTATCACTTATGGGATCTTAAAAATCACAAAATCATTAGGAGTAGAGATTTAGTATTCAATGAAAAGGTCATGTAAAAATATCAGTTGCAGGGAAAGAAAGAAGAAAAAGAAAACACAGAGTACACAGTGCTTGATGAAATCAAAGAAAATGAAGCTCCAAAGGCACCAAAAAATCAAGAGCAGCAGCAGGTACCTGAAACTCCTGCAACTGTAAGAAATTCTACCAGGGTAAGTAGACCCCCTGAACGATTCTCTCCTTCAAAATATTATTTATTGATGACTGATTCTGGGGAACCAGAATGTTATGAAGAAGCAATGTAGGTAGAAACTAGAAAGAAGTGGGAGCAAGGCATGGATGAGGAGATGGACTCATTGGTAAGAAACCAGACTTGGGATTTGGTTAAGTTGCCTGCAGAAAAAAGGGCATTGCAGAATAAATGGGTTTACAGGTTGAAGGAAAAATATGGAGGAAAGAAGCGGTACAAGGCTAGACTTGTTGTAAAGGGGTTTACACAAAAGAAAGGTATAGACTTTGATGAAATATTTTCTCCTGTTGTTAAAATGACTTCAATTAGAACTATTTTAAGTCTAGTGGCGGTAGAAATGATTTGCATCTTGAACAGTTAGATGCAAAAACAACCTTTCTCCATGGGGATTTGGAGGAAGAGATTTATATGCAGCAGCCACAAGGGTATGAGGTCAAAGGGAAGGAGAATTTGGTTTGCAGGTTGAAGAAGACCTTGTATGGCCTGAAGCAAGCTCCAAGGCAATGGTATCATTAGAGAAAATTTCAACTCAAAATGGGCCTTTTAAATTTAACTCAAATTCCATGTCATCATGTGTTAGCCAATGAAATTGCTTTAAATTTGAAATACCGTATAGGTCTTAAACACTTTTTTAATATAAATTTGGGGATAGGCATCATAAAAAAAAACTACTTTTTTGGTTTGTATTTTCGACATATCTCCGCGTGTTTTTACTCAAATTTCGATCGAGAGAACTAGTTGGATGAGAAATTAAATTTCCCATCCAACGAGTACCCACTCGACATACTTTTGGTGGACCATGCTACCCCAAAAACAAGAAATACCTAAAGAAACGTGATGATGACATCATCATCACGTTTCTTCAGGTATTTCTTGTTTTTGGAGTAGCGGGGTCCATCAAAAGTATGTCGATTGGGTATTCATTGGATGCAGAATTTAATTATGCATCCAATGATCTCTCCCGATCGAAATTTGAGTAAAAACATGGGGAGATATGTCGAAAATACAAACAAAAAAGTAGTTTTTTCTTTTCTTCCTCCAAAATTAATAAATATTATTTTATTATTTTGTTAATTTTTTTTAGGAGGCACATTTTGAGTTGAAATTTCCTCTAATGTTAAAATTTGATAAGTTTATGACAAAACAAGGTTATGATAGATGTCATTCTGACCACTATGTTTATTTGAAGAGGCTAGATAACGGAAGATATATTATCTTGTTATTGTATGTGGATGACATGCTTGTTGCAGGGTCTAACATGCAGGATATAAATATGCTCAAAAGAAAAATAGTTAAATCATTTGCAATGAAGGATTTGGGTGCTGCAAAGCAAATCCTTGGTATGAGAATAACAAGAGACAGGAAAAATTGCAAATTGATGTTGTCTCAATGTGAGTACATATAAAAGGTGTTGCAGAGGTTTAGATTGCAGAATGAAAAACCAGTCAGTACACCTTTGGACAACCATTTCAAACTAAGCAAGGATATGTGTCTAGAGACACAAGAAGAGATAGATTACATGTCCAAGATTCCCTATTCATCATTAGTTGGAAGCTTGATGTATGCCATGGTGTGCACAAGACCATGTATTGCACATGCAATGGGAGTTGTGAGCAGGTATATGAATAATCCAGGTAAAGAGCATATGAAAGCAGTACAGTGGATTCTCAAGTATTTGAGAGGTACCACTTCACATGCATTATGTTTTGGAGGTTCAGACACTGTTCTACAAGGATATGTTGATGCGGATATGGTTGGTGATAAAGATAGCAGGAGGAGCACCATAGGGTATTTGTTTACTATGGGTGGAACAATAGTAAGTTGGATTTCAAAGCTACAATAGGTTGTTGCACTTTCAACAATGGAAGCAAAGTATGTTGCTGCTACAGAGGCTAGTAAGGATATTATTTGGTTGTAGAGGTTCACGGAAGAATTGGGTAAGAAGCAGGAGAATAGTAGGATGTAAAAAGATAGCCAAAGTTCCACTCATCTTGCAAAGAAATCAGCCTTTCATTTGAGGACTAAACATATAAAACTCAAGTACCACTTCATAAGATCTATTCTAGATGAAGAACTGTTAAAAATGGAAAAGATACATACTAGCTAGAATCCTGCAGACATGTTGACAAAGGGAGTAACCAAAGAGAAACTAAGTTCCTGCTTGGTTTCTGTTGGCCTTCAAGCATGAAGGTGAAAATAAGAAATTTTCCAAGTCCAAGGTCCAAAGCATAGTCTAGAAATTGCAGTAGCGGTGGAGTTGCTATGATCAGTCTCCAAGTGGGAGATTGTTGGTTGTGGAGCCTAATATTCTAGATCTAGATATATTATTCAGTCATGTTTGTAACCCAATTGTACTATACACTCATTACCCCTGCCTTGGGGTTCAGGGGTAGCACCCCTGAGACAAGGGGGTTCGGGGGTGGAGCCCCCGAGAAATTTTTTTTGGGATGTGTGTTGGCCAACAGTTTTGAGAACCCATGGTATTGGGTTAACCCTAGGATTTTCCCATTGTATTTACCCTATAAAAGAAATCATTGTAAAGCGACTAAGTATGGTATTGTATTGTATTGGAAGAGAGACTGTGAGAGCGTGAAGAGGAAGTGCAACGGTTTTGCTGCAGGGTGTATTGTTAGTTTTCAACATTTGAGCTAGCATTATGTTAGGATATTTTCACTGAGAGAATAAAAAGCACAGCAACAAAACATAAGCACATCAAAAGAGACAAGAGACACAAAGAGTTTTGATCGGGGAAACCATAAATGGAGAAAAACCCGCAACTTCCTCAAAGATAGAATCACCACAAGATGTAAGACCCCAAAACAGTAAGATGCACTCCCAACAACAGTAGTCTTCTTCTTCTGTCTAGCCCCAGTATTTCCTTCCTCACTAATGCGCCACACTTGAGTGAGTGAGTGATGTACGAGTGATAAATAGAGAGACTCTCACTCTCTATTTATATTCTTCCATTCACTTGAAATGCACTTAATCATGTTGGCCCAACTAACAATTACTTACTCGAGCCTACACCTTAATTAGTGTATAATAACTCAAGTGCCCCAAAACTGTGGGGGCTTACATAATGACTTGACAAGACTTGTTTACATTATTAATCCTCCCGATCGAAACATCGGGGCATGACTCAAATACATAATATACATACAAGAATACATTCTAAAGTTACATATACATCAACACTCCCTCTTAACTAGGAAGGTATTCTTTCGACACAATTTTCAGCGTTGGTATTCTTCTCTATATCAACTGGATCATCTTTGTCTTCAATTCATCTTCGTCTTCAAGTCATATTCATTATCAGATCTGGATCATCTCTCGATCTGGATCATCATAGAACATCATTACTGGATCTGGATCATCATCACTAGACTGGATCTGGATCATCACTCGATCTAGATCATCACTGCTGGATCTGGATCATCAATCGATCTGGATCTCTCGGAGTCATCATAATTGGATCTGAATCATAGCTCGATCTGGATCATCTCTGGTCATCATCATGTGTGTACTATCTTGTCGTAGGAAGTTCTACAGAGCCAACCCTTTTTCATGCTGGTTGTAGGCCTAGCCACCAGGTAGGTCTTCACCCAGCACTTACATCTGACCTGCTCATTAGAAAGGCCCAGCACTCACATTCACCAGCATGATAGGCACATCAACTATCACCTGTTAAATGGCTCTTCACTTATATCTGACCTACTCATCAGAAAGGCACAATTCCATCCAGGAGGGAACACATCCTTCTCACAATGATGAAATCTTTCCACTGTTTCACCCAGGATGGAATTGCATCCGGCTCACAATGATGGAAGACTTCTATCCAGGCGGGAACACATCCTACTCACAATGATGAAAGGTTTCCACACTTTCACCCAGGCTGGAATCGCATCCTGCTCACAATGATAGAATATTTCTGCACTTACATCTGACCTGGTAGGAACTGAATCCTACACCCTCGTCAGAATGGCCCCTAGTCCCAGAATGAGCTACCTGGTAACTGACCAGGTGCCTCCACTCTCCTAGAGAGTGGCAGTAGCCCTTACATCTGTCCTACTCGACAGAATGGCTAGCACTCACGTCTGACATGGGAGGAACTTAATCCTTTAGCCATGAATAGAATGGCTCAGCCCTTACATCTGACCTACTCATCAGAATGGCTCTCTCAGTCCCAGACTGAGTGTTCCTGGTAACTGACCAGGTGCCTCCATTTCCAGAATGGTAGTTAGCACTCATATCTGACATGGAAGGAACCAAATCCTCTCACCATGACAGAATGGCTCAGCCCTTACATCTGACCATGGAAGGAACCAATCCTCTCACCATGTTAGAATGGCTATGGATCTCATCACTTTCTCTTGGAAGGAACCTCGATCTGGAGAACACCAAGTCTTTCTATGAAGTACTCAAACTTCATCCTAGCCAATGGCTTCGTCAATACATCAGCTATATGTTCCTTCGTCGCAACATACTGGAGATTCACTACTCCTCTCTGCACCATATCCCTGATATAGTGATACTTGATCTCGATGTGCTTCGACTTGTCATGGAACACTAGATTCTCTAACAACTTCATGCAACTCTGGTTGTAACAATGTATACAAGTAGCATCCAACTAGAGATCAAATATATTAGACATTAGATTCCGCAGCCATACTACCTCACAACTAGCTGAACAAGCTGCGACATACTCTGCTTCAGCTGTACTCAGTGCCACACAGGATTGCTTCCTGCTAAACCAAGAGATCACACCTGATCCCATACTGAAGCAACACCCTGAAGTACTCTTCTTGTCGATGGCACTTCCTACCCAATCTGAATCAACATAACCTTCCAGGTTAATCTTTTGATTCACATCGTACTTGAGCCCATAATCAACTGTACCCTTCAGGTACCTCAGAATATGCTTTGCAGCAGTCAAGTGAACACTTCTCGGATATGTCAGGTACTGGCTCAAGGTGTTCATAGCAAAGAAAATGTCTAGTCTCATGTTCATCAGGTACATCAATGATCCAATCATCTGACGATACATCGTAGCATCAACCGACTCTGATGAAGCATCACTCAATAGCTTCAGGTTCAATGCCATAGGTTTATCCAAAGCCTTGCAGTCCATCATCCCAAACCTCTTCAGGATCTCTACTGCATACTTCCCTTGTCCAAGGAATATTCCATCCACACTATGCCACACCTCCATACCTAGAACAATAGTGCATCGACACATAACAGGAGCATCATTGGTCTTCCGTCTTCAATCTTGAAGCAAAGGTTGGAATCCGCTTTACTCTCAGTAAATCCTAGAGTCATCAGTAATTTTCCCATCATTTCGTATCATGTCAAACCTCAATATATTCTGTAGTCACTCCCTCTAAAGCGAAGCATCATACTCCCTCTGTCTTCCATACTTTATGCAATGAAAACATTATGTACCGGAGTGACAAGTAGCTTCCTATGCTACTAGTATTCTATGTATCCATCTAGTGTATAGAATTGCATCTTCAACCTTGTAGCAAAGGTTAAGATATTCATCAGGCTCATCATGTATGTGTTTAGACTCTTACTGGCTGCAAATGTCTCTTCATAGTCTAGGCCTTCTTTTCGTGAGAAGCCTCGTGCTACGAATCTTTTCTTTGTATCCCATGACATTTGCATCTACTGCATGATGGAACTATGAACTTCTCTTCAAGTCTCTATACTGCGCCTTGACATCATTCTTCTTGAACTGGTCTTCCCTTTATTCTTGGTGGCTGGAAGGTTCTGCATCAATGATGTCACTGCACTCGTCATATTATTCTTCATTTTGAAATGTCATCACTTTCTCTTCGGAACAAGTCTTCATTCTTCTTTGCTTGTAGGAGATTATGTATGCGGTCTTTCCTACAAGTCAAATGCAATTGTATGGTTAGAAACATTCC
>LPNX010821759.1:279901-430077 GCA_001517045.1 Pseudotsuga menziesii | reverse complement strand
TGGATATTGGTAGTCATCTCCTAGTTTCACCTTGTGAGGTGATTCATGTTCTGACAGTCTTACAAAGGATTCCTTGAGTCCCATCATATGTTTGGAAGCCCCACAATCTATAATTCAATCATCACTTCCATGAGTAATGTTACTAGTGAGATCTGATATCAGAACATATTCATCCTCACTTGAAGAATCTTCACTTTCATATCTGGATCTCTTTCTGGATGGTTCATCATCCTCTGCAGCATGAGCATGATGTCTTCTTTGGCCTCGCCTCCCTCTGAAACTAGAACCTCTATACTCATGTAGGTGTCCAATCCATTTTCTTCAGAGAGACTAAATACTTCTATGCTTGGAAGTTGTCAACTTCACCAAGCTTATCATCAAGCTGTTGTGATAGATCATATTGAAATGAGAACCTCAAATGAAAATAGCAAAGGATTAGATCTTACCGATTTGAGGTGTCCATCCTTGTTTCGGAGCTGGCTGATCTAGGGTTTGTCACAGAAACCCTAATTTTCAAAACTTAGAATATTTCAGATATGATTGGATAAACAGATAGATCTCTTCAAATGGAGCTGTCCAATGTACTCCTTTTCTAAAAACAGTGGAGGGAAGCTCCCAGAATAGGAAGCCCTAATTTTCCAATTTCTTCTGCAGAAATGCATGTTACTGTTTCTGTGATATCTCCGAAATTACTGCTCCTCTATGTCTGAAATTTTGTACTTAGGTAACCGCACATGTCCCTGATCCAAAACCGTAGGTTTCATCATATTTGGTTTCACCATTTCGGATTTATGATCCTTTTCCCAAGGTGACATGTTACAGGACTGTTCAGAATAGTGAATTTGTATGGCATGCCACGTGTCACTGGTTCATATTCTGAGTCTAATATTTGGACCACCGAAATTAAATTCCATGCCCTTTTTGAAAAATATTCAGGAATTCCATTTGGACCTATGTAGCCCAAGATATTGCAGATCTCCCCAAATGTCCTGTTTATGGATGAATTCTAGAAGAGGATAGAACCCTAACTTGGAGAGATCATATCTCCTGGATACAGCGAATCTGAGTCTAATTTTTGGACACAAGCTTAATAATGATTTTATCTTTGGACCCTGCAATTTTCAGCTCCTGAAAATTCACCAATATCGGAATAAAGCGACTGTACCAAAACTTAGCAGTTTTAGTATTTAGGGTTTCTCTAGCTCAGGGTCAAACTAGGGTTTGACTTTCCCGGAGTTTCACCCAACCAAATTTCTTGATCAAGGTCTCTAAAATTCGGTTTTTATGAGGAGAACAATCCTATGTTGGTCTCACTCAAAAATTCCTCTTCTGTAGAAAGCCCTAAATTCCACATCGAAACTGAAAATGCTCGAAATCGAATTCCACTTCGACAGAAAGATGCGCCCTAAGGAGGAGAGTTGTTCCACCTTAATTTTGCTGAAAATATGTGGAGGAAGGTCCACAAACTAGGAATACCTAGTTCCTATAGCTGCATAGTGTCTTCTTCTCAGGTTAGCTCTGATACCATGTTAGTTTTTCAACATTTAAGCTAGCATTATGTTAGGATCTTTTCACTGAGAGAATAACAAGCACAGCAACAAAACATAAGCACATCAAAAGAGACAAGAGACACAAAGAGTTTTGATCGGGGAAACCATAAATGGAGAAAACCCCGCAACTTCCTCAAAGATAGAATCACCACAAGATGTAAGACCCCAAAACAGTAAGATGCACTCCCAATAGCAGTAGTCTTCTTCTTCTATCTAGCCCCAGTATTTCCTTCTCCACTAATGTGCCACACTTGAGTGAGTGAGTGATGTACGAGTGATAAATAGAGAGACTCTCACTCTCTATTTATATTCTTCCATTCACTTGAAATGCACTTAATCATGTTGGCCCAACTAACAATTACTTACTCGAGCCTACACCTTAATTAGTGTATAATAACTCAAGTGCCCCAAAACTGTGGGGACTTACATAATGACTTGACAAGACTTGTTTACATTATTAATCCTCCCAATTGAAACATCGGGGAATGACTCAAATACATAATATACATACAAGAATACATTCCGAAGTTACATATACATCAACATGTATCCCTTCATCTTTCTGGACTTTAATAAAAGGACTGACAATTTCTTTGTGGACGTAGCCCATCGTTTGGGTGAACCACGTTATATATATGTCTCTCTGTTGTGTTTTAATATGTTTTGCATCTTGTTTATTGATTTAACTGTATATTTGTTATTGCTCCGCGGTCCTATTTTCTAACACCTCTGGCCCATAAACCAACTTAAACAGTGTGTGACCTGTGAGCCATTTGCAGGTAGTATAATAGGCCCATAATAATGTAGGAATTTTTAGATCCTAGTCATCGCGGTTGGTGTTACATACCTTGGTCAGCGCTGTCTCCAAAATTTTGTTGAAGGCCTCAACAGTGTCATTTTCCTGCAGATGGTAGGGAGTAATTTGCTTATGTTGTACCTGAAGCTCCTTGGTTAGTACTTTTATCATTTGGTTGACGAAATGACTACCTTGGTCACTCATCAGGGTTCGAGGACACCCAAAGCATGTCAGAATGTTCTCAAAAATAAACCGTGCTGCTGTCGCAGCAATACAATCAACAACTGGTGTAGCCTCTGCACACCAAGTTAGGTATTCAGTTGCAGTGATAATATAACGTGTGCCAGTGCACTTACCTGGTGGATTGATAGGACCCACAAAGTTGACGAGCCATTTATCAAATGCTTGCAAAGTCACCTGTGGTACCAGTGGCATCTCATCTCTCCGTAATGGTTTACCAACCCGTTAGCATACATCACAGCTCCTGGCATAGTCTGTGGCATCATTATGCAATGTGGGCCACCAAATCCTAGCATGCAGCACCTTTTGGGCAGCGACATAGCCTCCACAATGACCTCCTACAATACTTGTGTGCGCTTCCTTCAGAATGGGGCCTTGCTCATGCGGTAAGATGCATCGTCGCAATGTCTCATTTGGTCCAAGTTTATAGAGCTATCATACAATGAGTGAAAAATCAGAATCTTTGATGACCAGCTGCTTCTTCTGGCTATATGACATATCTGCAGGGGCAAGGCTAGTAGATAAAAACTGAACAATGGGGCCATAGTAATTGTCTGTGACTTCAACTCAGAATAATTGTGCATCAGGCAGCCCATCGTCAATATTAGTGGGTTCTTCACCATTCTCAATATGTGACAAATGATCTGGGCCAGCGTTCAACCATCCTGGATTTACCACTATTTCAAAATCAAACTCTTGGAACAAAAGCAGCCACCTACAGATTCTCCCCCCCAACATAGGCTTATTTACTAAGTATTGCAAAGCTTAATGATCAGTGAACATCTTAAAGTGTCCCCCCAACAAATAGTGTCTGAAATTTTGCAGAGCATATACCATCACCAGTCCTTCCCTTTTAGTCGTGGTGTAATTTTGTTCAACAAACAATAACTTCCTACTAGCATACGCTATGGGATGATCCAAGTCACCTTCACCTAGTTGCACAAGAACAACCCCCAGCGCAGTAGAAGAGGCATCAACATGCACATGTAATTCCTTAGTCCAGTCAGGAAAAACTAGTATGGGTGTAGAGGCCATCTTGGCCTTCAAAGTGTCGAGGCTGCCTTGAAATTCTTGAGTCCATTCAAATGCAGCATCTTTCTTTAGCAGTTTCTCCATAGGAGCGGTAATTGTAGCATATCCTCTAATAAACTTGCGATATTAGCCTGTGTGGCCCAGTGTTTCTCGGAGCATTTTTACATTCATCATTGGTGGTAAACTGAGGATCAACGCAATCTTTGTCGGACCTACCAATGGACCTTCTTTGCAGACGATGTGCCCCAAGTAATATACCAAAGGGTGCATAGAAAATACATTTCTTGGAATTCAATGCAATCTACTGCTATCGACGACGTTCCATCATTAATCACAGATTTTGTAGGTGGTCTTTACCCAAACCATAGACGGCCCATTCATCCATATAGACCTACATGAACTTTTGAATAAAATCCTTAAAGACTGTGACAACAGCGCGGGAGAATACGGTGGGGACATTTTTCAGCCCAAATGGCATGATGGTATACTGGAAACAACCCCACTCGGTGACGAATGTAGTCTTATGGAAATCCTCCTTCGCGATCTAGATCCGATGGTAGCCTGAAAAACCATCTATGAAGGAATATACCTCATGGCTGCCTACACCTTCCAGGACTTCGTTTGTGAACAGGATCGGGAACGAATCATGCATACATGCGTCATTCAATTTTCTTAGATCGACATTGATGCAGATTTCTCTTGTCTTCTTGTCCTTGACCACCATAGGGCTTATCCACTCTGATTCTTCTACTGGCTTGATGATCCCAGCATCAAGCATTCGATCAAGCTCATTTTTCATGCGATCCTTATACCATGGGTTCAATCTATATGGCCTCTTGTGGACCAGTTTTTCATCTGGTTTGAGTGGAATCTTCATTTCTCCCAAATCCCCAAGGATCCCCTTCATCTGGGAAAATCATGTGGGGAACAGATCCTAGAATTCATGCAGTAGATCTATGATTTTGGCTATCGTCTCTTTGCACCAATAGTCCCCAACATTGGAAAATTTTAGGTTTTCTGCAGTCCCAATGTCAATTTTCCTAATGTTCAGTGGCCAGTTCATCGGTATGTTGGGAGCTGCGACACCGCAACTTCCCTCAGACTCTCGGATATTAACATTATGCAACTCGTCTTCACCTTTAGGTTCCCTAAACAAGTGGTAGCACATAATCATGGATTGGACGGAGTAATTTGCATGGGGATCAATCGGGTATGCGACAGGGGTGACTTTTAGTACTATGTCACGAATAATGTGTAAAGCATTACATACCTCATCATCACTGTCATGGAAGTTAAACATCTGCATAAAGTGAACTGACAACTCCTCCCAAGTGGTAAGGGTTTTGCACAAATCTTATGCTATATACCAGACCATGGCATTTCTTCGAGAGTATGAGAAAAAGCATGAACCCACTCATCTCTGGGTCGCGATGTCCATAACGTCTGACATTTGATCAAATGACTGGTGGGGTCATTATGTCCATCATATCTCCCAACATGGTAAACCTCTACATCACTAAAATGGACCATCATCAATCTTCTCCATTGCTCCCAGTCGTGGATCATCCGTTTGTGTGTCGCCCACCAACGGGTCAAGGTAGCCTTTAGTGCTACGTCAAGAGCTAATATCCTTTGCCATTCCAACACTTTCTTTTCAAATTCTTGAAAGAAATCACAGATTCCTGGAAGTCCTTCATAAATGGGAAACTCGATCATCTCAATTGCAACATGTCAGAGAGACTGCGTAATTAACCCACACTTTCAGAATGATACCTCATGCAACCGATTCTGCCAATTTTCTAGAGCATCATCCGAATCTGAGGACGCGGAACTTGCGTTGCGCCATCCAAGTTTGTTGTTGACAGTGGGATTTATGTAGTCCTCGGATATGTTGTATGCTTGATCTGAACTTCTCCCGACTTCATCCTTCACTGGTTCAATATAGCGTCATCCTTCCTGAGGGTCCATAGGAGCAATGACCCTAACATCCTGGTTCTCAAATGTCATAACTCGGTTTTTGAATTTGATAACTGTGATGCTATCATTATCCCACCCAATTCCTAGTAGCGATGGATAGGAACCACCATCCTCTACAACTTATATCACATCAAATTCAGCATGCATTCTCATGCCTTCAATGTCGACAACCAAATTTGAAACACGACCAATGGGTTGAACCTTCGCCTAATTTGCTAACTGTAGTTGCACTGGTGACCATCCTAGCATTGGCTTCCCCATCGATTTCTAATTTTGCTTTGTCAGAATGTTGACATCATATCAAAGGTACAGAATGACCGAGTCAACCTCATAATCCCCAATCTAGATATTCATCCTCATTTTCTTTCCTGTCTTTCTTTTTTGCAAGGAATTCATAGTAGAATCTGTCACTGTCTTATTTGGAAGGTGCAACAATGTCTCAAGCTCAACAAGGGCATCCAAGTCCCTTGCTAGCGATAGAAAAATTTCCAAAAAATTACACAGAGTGCCATGCTACCACGATGGTCCTGCTTCTACTAATGGGTCAAAAGCAAAAGGCATGTCAATAATTGGTATCTTACCCGGATTCCTTCCAATCGCCTGCTTCGCTTCAAAGAAAGTGTTTCTATTGCAATATCAAATGCAACCTTTTTCTTTCCAGAAAATAAAACAAGTTTATGTGGTCCATCATCACCAGTTTTTGTGCCAGCACGAGTGACAATCCCAACATTGGAATCCTTTAGCCTTGGTTATGCATGGATTGTTGCAACTGTCGGTCCTTGATGCAAGTTATGGGCTTGAGCTCCCGGCTAATTCTTAGCTTGATTCATTGGTATATTCTGAGCATGGGATGGATTCTAAGTCAGAGTCTAATTTTACAGTGGGATCTGACCTTACAGGGGTGGCTAATTCTGTACCTCAAACAGAGGCTGGTTCTGATTCTAGGTGTTTTGTAACTGGGGAATATGGCTAGCCTACCATTTCACGATCAACGGAGCACAATTCTTGATGTTATGATTACTAGTTGCACAGTATGTACACTACACATGAGGACATTCTCTCTAATAGTTGCTGAATATCCCACATGTATAACAATGAATGGATTCTTGACCTCAACCAATTCCTCAACCAAATCCGCCGTCGCAGCCCCTAAAGCCTCCATGGAATCCTCCTTAGGTTCCTCCCTGTTGGAATTGCAGTTGAGCTAGCTGCTACTATGGAAATTTTTGCTGAACACATTGCGCAGCTTGTGGTTGATTATACTATGGTCACTGCACCTGGATATACTATGGTTGTATGACAATGTGTAGCTGTAGTGCAAACTGCGGTTGTACTACATATTGCGGCTAGGGTTGTGCAGGGACAACTACAATGGGTGTGGCGGTGTGTACGGTACCTGTACTGATGGCTGCGCTACTTGCGGTGGTGCTTGTATTTTTTGGGGTTCCTCCCTTTTCACAAAGTATGAATCGTATGTCCTCTCTTGGAGCAAATCATAAGCGTGGCAGCTCATGCCATCATGTCCAACTGATTGAAAAAATGTACAATACAATATCTCTGCTCTAGTAACCATATTCTGCATGTAATCACAGTTCTCATGTCGATTCCCATAGACTTGGCATATACGACACCACGGTGCACCAGCACTACTCAATGGATTAGGGGCTCCTGATAGCAAATAATTTTGAAATGTCGAACGTGTATCCTTGGTATGTCCTCCTGCATGGAAACGGGTACACCAAATATCATCATGATCCTCCTTGGCCTTTTTATGTCTTGTAGCTACAACATTAGATTGGCCAGCTATACCTAAATCTGATTCATTCCAATAGTAATTTCTCCTACTGGTGATGCTTTCAGTTTCATCGCGGTCTCCAGAGCCTCGCTCTGTGTAGCAATGTTTTGCTGCATTAATGGTTGTCGAGTATATGGGACAAGCACTACAATGAACCATTCCTTGTGCTAAACATTGCTCATCTGAAAACTGACCCGAGCCATCAACGTCTTAAATCACTGATCAAAATCCCAAATCATTTCGTTGGGGAATTGTTTGATTTCTTTCAGTTCAATAATGTACTAAGCTTTGGACTTAGGCTTCTTAAATTCCTCAAATATCCCTATCCTGATCTCATCCAATGTTTTTGCAGCACCTCCTTGAGGAACTCATGTGAATCTCATAAACCATTCTAATGCGTAGCCCCTCAGAGTAGTGGCCAGCTAACTTTTCTTGACATCATCATCGGTGGTTTATCGAGCAGTCCAGATAGCTTCACATAAGAACAAGTATTGTTCTTGATCATTAGTGCCATTTCCATTGAATATTGGAAACTTCATCTTGTCACCCACCATCCTGGGCCTTCTCCCTCCTGTTGGTGCTCTATTACTAGACTGTTGCTGACACGTTGGGCAATTCGACGTAGAATGCATGTTCCTTCCTTGTGGTGGAGTAGTGCACAGAGGGGTAGGCATGCTACCGCTGGGGTTCGATCCTCTCATTCTTTTGGGTGTAGTGTGGGATTTTATATCCTCATCATCACAGAAAGGTCGCTTCATCCCATGTCGTTTTTCTTCACGATATTGCACTTTGAATTTAGCAGGACCTTCTCCCGTCCTCTGCCTCTTTTCACGAAACCTTGCTCCCCCCCTCATACAACCACTTATTTCTTCAACGACCTTTATATTCTCACCATAACTCATGCCCATCTACCCCTTATTTCCTTATGCATTTCCCCCCTTTTGGTCGCAGTGCCTACATTATCCACACACCAAAGGTCCACTACTCTTTGTCCATATTTAGGATACCCTTTTCACATACTAGTTGCTTAATCAATAGTTGTAGCGACAATAAGAACCGGCCACGAGGTCCACTGAAAAATTCCCTTTTTGCTTTGCAGAAAGATTTATTAGTATCAATAGCAAATTCAGTGATGTATCCCTCTAAGATACTATCCAACCATACCTCAACTCCCCGTGACGCCTTGCTGCTAGTTTCTTGCAATGCCTAGATCAATTCTGGGGTCCAGGATGTCGGCTCTCCTCCTTGGAAATTCGTCTTCCACTTAGCAAATTTGGTCAACCATTCATGCAAGAGCACCAGAAATTCACAAAAGTACAACTCATGAGGACCATCATGGATATATCTATCCAGTCATTGACTTGTCAATAATTTTGGGTTCTAGTTTTCAGCTTCATCAAACTCCCGCAACTTCTGATCAAACCAATCCTCGATCTCTAATCAAGTTGGATGCCAGAACATATCCCCCTCCTAGTTGCAACTCGATCCCAGCGACGAAACCATTTGTTGGCGCAAACCACCAACAAAGCCTCGTTGACAAGGGTTCTAACTCTATCGACATCCTGTAGTGCAATCTCCCTAAGCACCGACCCAAACAGGTTTTACCCTGCCTGGAAACATCTACAAAGTAGATGAGGTTTCACCTGAGGTGTTCAAGGGAGAGCTATCAGAACTGAGTTTCCGATAGTGGGGAAGGAGGAAATGGGGATCTGACTAGGGGGAACCATGACATATGCAATCACCCTATCTTATCACAACATTAATCATGAAACATCATACCGCATTCAAAAGTCACAGAGATTTAACAGATCGCATTAACAAAGCAAGGAGAACCTAAGTTGCATCATTGCATCAGAAGCAGAATCATAGCATCATAACAGATCTACATAAATCGCATTGCATCATTATAACAAAAAGAAGTATTGCCGCATCATAACAGATAATAGATAAATATTGAACCATACTAGGCACATCTTATATTAATCTTGCGCAAATACGCCACATTACACCATCCTTCTCCAAAACCAGACATTGCATCAAAAGAAACCCAAAAAAAATCGCAATCAAGAGGAAACAATCCCTAGCACAGAGTGTGCCAGTTGCAATGCCAAAATCATGTATGTTTATCGTTACAAAAATGGATCTATAAATAGGCTTATGCCTTCACCTCAAGGGTCCACTATTAACTAATTTCTATCCGCTACTAACCTATTGCAACAAAATTAGGCCAATATATTATAAAATATTCAAAAAGTGGTTACTTCTCCTCTTATCATGCTAAACGACCCTTGTGTGGTGCCGCGTGAGCTTGCGCAGCTACCGCGACACTGCGCAACTCACTCGCCCCAACCCATTGCCAACAATGTGCACTACAAAATCATTCCATGAGCTCCTCAAAGTGCATTCTGTTAGAACAAATATTTCCATATATAAATATTATTTGCTGGAAAGTTAACATTCATAGATAACAAAGATTTATCCAAAGTATTTAGTGACATTTTATTCATATAGTAAGACAACATGACTCTTGCCTCTATTTTTTGTTTTATATTGTTTGACAGGATGGTGGTATTAACAGTGTCCACACATTTCCTTTAAAAACCTATTTATATGTGTATTTAATATATTTATGTCTTAAACTTTAAAATTTGTGTGTTGTTTTCATTTTAATCCAATGGTTAAAGAAATCTTGTCAAATACAAACACAAGTTTCCACATCAGTGAGGCAACAGTATTGTAATATAGCATTTAAATGTGAGTTGATATTCTGGTGGAAAATGTGTGTTGGATAGATTGATTGTTGATTTCCTTCACAATACATGTGGAATGTGACTCTAGAACCACATCTCTTAGTAAAATTACCCCAAGAACACACTTTCCAGACAGCATTAGCTATTTTTTTTTTGGTTAAGTGCCCTGTGACTTGTTGGGTGAACCTTGGTTATATTACAAGTGTATTATGATATATTTCTTGGTTTGGCATGGGAAGCTTTGTTGGGGTTGAAATAGAGGTATATTGCCATTCTATAGCATTTGTCTTGTAGTAATAATTTTTAGGAATAGCGGTGACATTTCCAACTTTTATGTCATTTTAAATCTTAATTCATCTTTCATTTTTTGTTTTATAAGATCTGAAAATTTCTGTCGTTTACATGTATTAAACTCATCCCTAAAACATCAAATTGCATGGTAGGTTTTCCCCAGTTTGTGGTTGGGAATTACCTTCTATAAATCTGCTCTATAGTGCTGATTAAATCTGGTCTAAAACATAATTAAAAGGTTGATTTGCAGGGTTGAAAACTTCAGATTAATAAGTTAAATTCCAAGATCTTCCCTAGTTTTAGCCTCATGTGTAACTTATTTCAAATCTAACTAAAGGTTAAAACATTCTGCTGTCACAAATCCTGGTTTCTAGTTGAAAAAGACATATCATTTGCAATTTTGTAGCAGCATTTAATTTATTAATTCAGATCTCAAATTTGAGGATATTTTCACATATACGCTAATAAATTCTCAAACCCTAATTCTTCACTACTAAAATCCCTTGTAGCATCAACTAGTCCATTGATCGTATCAATCCATTTAACATTTTCTTCTGGAACTAAATCTTGTAATTGCAAATCATGCATCTCAATAGAAGCTAGAGCCTAGAACCTACTGCCTTTATAGGATAGATATGGTGTTAACACTTTCCATTGTAGATAACATTGTAATACCTGCAACATCTATGATATAGCCCACTTGAATGGTGGTAAAGAGATAAATTGTAATTTTCAGTTTCTGTTATTTTATGCTTGGTTTGACAAGCAAATCCACAGATACACTTCAAGAATCAGAAGTCGATAAATCAATACCTTGGATAACTTATCCCATTCAATTATTTATAGTGCCATGATTATATTCCTAGAGTAAATTTTGTAAGCACTTATTCAAAACATAGCATCTATTGTATATTGGTCCGATGTACACATTTCCATGTCTGTTTCTAATTACTTGCAATATTTCCATACTTATTCATCACAGCCAAATAGGGTCCTCACAGAATGGTCTTATTCACACCCTCTGTGCATATGAAAATTGTATGGTTTCATCTGGGTCCAATGTGCATCCTATGAAATTCCAAAGTTTTGAAAGTTTTCTTTCTATCATTGTTCTTTTTTATCACCATTCTATCTGCCCAATAAAAACTTTGGAAGTTCATAGGATGCACATTGGACCCAGATGAAACCATACAATTTTCATATACACAGAGGGTGTGAATAAGACCATTCTATGAGGACCCTATTTGGCTGTGATGAATAAGTATGGAAATATTGCAAGTAATTAGAAACTGACATGGAAATGTGTACATCAGACCAATATACAATAGATGTTATGTTTTGAATAAGTGCTTACAAAATTTACTCTAGGCATATAATCATGCCACTAGAAATAATTGAATGGGATAAGTTATCCAAGGTATTGATTTATTAATTGTTGATTCTTGAAGTGTATCTTTGTATTCACTTGTCCATAGACATAAAAACTCCACCGGACTACACATCAATCACAAGAACTTATTGAAGATCCAAAACCGTGGAAAGAAAGTGCCTTTCCACGGTTTTTTAAAAAAAATTTGAAACTGCCAGATTTCATCTCAATATCGATGAATGTTCGTCGCAGGTATTGCAAAACCATCGAAACCCTGGGTGGCTTTCCACGAATACCATCGCTATAGCAATGGAGTGTCGTGGAACAATTACCCTTCAACTTGCAGATTTCGTTGTTAGAGATTGGTTTTCCACGGTTTTTCATGGAATAATTTTTTGTTCAAATTCCAGAATTCATCGATAGAGAGACAATCGTTCATCGAAATTGTTCCACGGTTTTCTATGGAAACAAAATTTTTCCTAGCGGTTTTTTGCCATATTTTCATCGTTATAGGGACGAATGTTTTGTCGATAGAGCGACGAAACGTAGAAAATGAATTAAAAAAAATTAATTTCAAGGCCACCGTATAGAAGACACGTGGTAGAAATATTTTTTTTCTATATAGATGGATTATAAACTTCGTCGTTAGAGCGACGAAATAAGTGCCACGAAACATCAAGACCGTTATTGTTGCAATTGAGATGACAAAACGTGGAAATAGCAATGAAAAACCGTTGCAAATTTGCTCATATGTATTAGTGGTTATGACCCTGGGAATTGATTGTTCAACTAACAACCTTGGGGCATTAAACTTTAAGAGGGTTCGTCTTATAGGGTTATGTTTTGGACCTTTAATGTTATATCCCCCATTCTTACTATAAATAGGCCCTTTTGTCCTCATTTTGTATTCAGGTTGGAATGGATGAGCGTAGCAGTCACATCTATTCTCAGAGATAGCTACCACCATTCTAGTTGTTGTATTTATAGCCAATTCTATTTCCTCCATTTAATAGAATATGTCTTTACTATATATCTATTTTCATTGCAATATGTCTATGTTTATGTTGTTATATCTAGTATTTCATTTCATTCTAACATAAATCCAAATCAGGTCTCCCTCGATGGTTCTTTTTCTTTCGTTGGCTTTGGTTGTGTCTTCAACGTGACTATGGCCAAGGCATTTTCTTCTTCCTCCTAGGGTCCAAAATATTCTAAGTATAAACTGGCTTCAAAGGTATCTTTCTTCTCATTGTTTGTGAGTGCTTCTTCTTGAGGAAAATCCTTCATCCATGCAATATTTGGTATTGGGTACGATGTGTTGGATGGAAGTACAAGTTCTTGGGAAAAAAAATTTACTAGCAGATAAAAATCCAAATCCTTTGCATTACTAGTTGTGCTCTGCATGAACCAAACTTTGGTGAAGCCAAGCTCTAACTAGATGGGTGCAGTCATAGGTAGACTCTGAAAATAGGTTAAGGAACCCTTTATCTCAACAAAATGGTTTTCAATACTTGAAACCAATTTTCAAGACACATCTTGGCAACCTTAGGGCCTTGAGTACATCCCTGAGGCTGAAAAGCTTTGAAGTTATACATTATGTAGATGGATTTAGTTGTAAATGCAAATCAACCGACTGGTGATATTCTAGACATGGCCAACTAGATTAGTAGAGAGGGAAACCTGATTGGTGACCCTATTTCCTGATACTTTTCACAAGTAGAGTAGATGAACCCATCCAAGTATTATGACTAGTTAAATATTTTTGTGTCATTTGCAATAGACTTAACTGTTTCCAACATATATAGTCTAATATACTAACAGTCGACATGTGCTTGCTAAAAAATAAATAAAATAATGATGGTATATTTGTATTTTTGGTACTGAATTTTATTAATTACTAACCTCAAGATTTATTACCCTTAGGTGATCCAATAAATTCTTCCACCGTATTCGACTTGACACCAACTTGTACTAGTGGTCCTTGGTTTGGTAGGACAGTGATAGCAACTATTAGGGAAACATTGATTTTGATTGGTTCAACGAACCATAGTTTTCCTTTGTGGTATTTTTTGATAATATACTACACGATAAAATTAATTAATTTATCAAAGCTTAGGATCCTCGGGACTAAATGAATTCACTATGAAAAGAAGGTTGCAAAAGAGAGAGAGCATTCAGTGTAAACTGATCAAAATATTCATGGAAAATTACACACACATGAAGACCAAATTTGTGAGCACAAAATTACATGAATTATAATTTACCTGTATGTGATACAATGGTGTTACAATAGGAAAATTTTGAATGCCTTAGGTAGGATTCGAATTCACCTACTTGGATTGACTCCTATGCTAACTCGATGTGGGAAAACCACCACTAGAGCTCACTAATTCATCTCTGGTCAACTAAATTAGTTCACAATTAGTTAATTGGTCTAGGTAGGTGAGAAAATGTGCTCATCCTCGCTTAAATCATACAAACTAGTGATAGGATGACTGAAAGTAAACTAACTGACGGGACTCGGAGCATAGTTGAACATAACTAAACATCTACTAGGGTCAACTACTGGTGGCAATCAGACTGGGTTCCGAAATTATAGGGATTGGTCTAAGGAGCTCCTAATCTCATGCAGACAAGTGCATTAAGTGTTATTTGGGCCCTAGATGAGTACCCCATGGAACTAATGAAGTGGAAATGACCTCCTAAGCTAGGAAAAGACAAATAAACTAATGGTGGTCAAGGGAGGATTAATTAATTAACAAACCCCTTAATCCTAACTTGGAAAACCCATGCCCTAGAAACTAATACCAAAGGTCATGCATACAATCTAAATTCAAAAAATGACTACTTATCAAACTAAGGAAATAGGGAAAACCTCATGGGAAACCCCCCAACCCAAAATAAGCAGGAAAACCAAAAACAATAATTGAATCAAGCCTTTATACCAAGAAGATATCTGAGATAGACAAATATATTTTTGGTGAAATACTTGGTGAATATATCTACAATCTGCTCCTTTGTAGGGAATTAATGTAGAATGATGGCCTTACTATGCACTAGTTCCCGGATGTAGTGCATGTGGACTTCAATGTTGCTGGTCTACTGCTTCTAAACTGGATCAGTGTATATCTTGATTGCACTCCAATTATCAAAAAAATAGGTCTACGGAAGAAGAAGTGTGAATAGAAAACTTTGTCATAATCCCATGTATCCAAACTTCCTAAATATTTGCATTCACAGACACTCGATGCTATACTTCAGCTGAAGAGAGAGAAAGAGATGCTTGATTCTTGCTTGACCAACAAATTGGTCCATATCCCAACATGAACACAAATCCTGATGTATATTTCATGTTAGTACTATCACCATCCCATTCTAAATAACTAAAACAAATGATATCTAGTTGTGCGTCAACAAAATAGTGGATCCCAAACTCATGCATACCCTGCACATAATGCAATATGCACTTTGTTGCTTTCCAATGCATCTCATGAGGCTCTTGCATGTATCTAGAAGAAACACCTATAGAATAAGATGAATCTGGCCTCGAATGGGTGAGTTACAATAGGATACCAATCAGTGGTCTATAGAGGGTATTTCTAACCAGTGGTGTGGAACCACCTTCTTCCAACCTGCTACCAGATAGGAAGCAGAAGGGTGTTGCTTTACAATTATTCATGTTTAATCTTTTGAGAAATTCTCCTATGTATCTAGATTTTGTAATCATGATTCCCTAATCCTTTTGATTTAATTTGAGACCAATAAATTTCCTTAATAGTCCTAGATCAGTAATGAGCAAGTCATCCACATACAGAACAATCAATAGTAAGGATCCCCCTTTCTGCTGCATCTAGACATTTTAGTTAGAATTACACCTCTTTAATTTCTATGACATTAGGAAGGCATCTATCTTGGAATACCATTCCCTTGGGCCTTTCCTGATCCCATAGAGAGACTTCCTCAGTTTACAAACTAAGGAGGAATCTTCAGTGTACCCCTTGGGATGTTTCATATAGATCTCCTCTTCCAGGTCACCATGGATTAAGTCACTTTTCACATCCATGTGATGTACCTCCCACCTCTTTGAGGCTACAATGGCCAAGACTAGCCTTATGGAGTCCATTATTGCAATAGGAGCGAATGTATCATTGTAGTCCAATCCATGGACCTATGAGTACCCCTTTACCAATAACTAAGCCTTGTACTTGGTAGAGGTTCCATCAGCTTCTGGCTTGGTCTCATAGATCTGTTTTCACTAAACTAGCTTCCTCCCAGGAGGCAAAGTGATAATCTCCCAATTTTTATTGTTTTGTAGCAAATCAAACTCAACATCCATGGTTTCCTTCCATATTGGATCATGGCAAGCCTCTCTGTAGCACTGAGGATATGACCTCATCATCATGACGCACCTCTCTAGGATAAGTGGGTATGAATGGAAAAGTGAAATGTTTTCATCTTGATATTGATATCTTGTCCTTCTTCCATCATCTGGATCCATAGCACTATTCCGGGCAGCTTCAATGAGATTTTGGGCCTGTTAGGTCATGTTTTTGTCTTCCATTGTTTTCATGCTTTTATTCATATTTTGAACTTTTCTTTTACTTTTTGTTTCTAGAAAATTTTGTTGATAGGGATAATGTTGATTTTAAACTTTTAATTCTCATGATTTTTTATTTATAAGCTTATTTTTACAAATTTTTCTTTGATTTTATAATTGAGGGGTTTTATAAGGCATATATGGATTAAAGAGTTTTTTTAAATAGCATAAAAGTTAAATATTAACCCCTAAACCAAGTGCAAATTCATATCAGTAGCCTAATCTTGTGAAATCATTAAATTAGATTTTCTTGTAGCGCAAGACAAAAATTGATACACTAGAGCGCTACAAGAAAATCGCGCGAGCTAAAATCATCATTTTTTGGTCAAATTTATTCGGGATTCTCATACCTAAGGTGTCAATCACATTGTATGATGCATTTGATACGTGTCTTTGACAGTTTAATCAGTAAAGCAGGTGGAATGCCATCATAAAGGCAAAATCGTGGTGGTTTTCATGCTGAGCAAGTATAATGATGACAATAGAGCATAATGAAACAAAGCTTTTGAGATTATGTTTTATCTAAAGAACACGAAGGGTAACTGAAGATCGTGGAGAGAAATCAGTGTGCAGGAATTGGGATTTTAAAACTGAACGAAAAATTAGGGCTTCTTAGCAGCGACGGGTTGGTGAGGTCTAAGCAGTCAAAGACAGGTGGAGCATGTAATTCGACACTTGACTACTGAAATAACTATATTCAACACCCAAATTGATCATCTTAATAGGTAGCCCAAATGCCTTTGCTAGGGTTTTTTGAAATTGGGGTTTTTTTGAAAAAACAATTAATAACAAATTCGAAGTCTGAATATTAGTTTTAAGACCCAATCCATGATAGATGATGAATTATTCACCAATACATTCAAAGTATTCATCATATGAACAGTATAATTCAAAGCAGAGCTTGTTGGAGTTTCTTGAACTGTATTTTAGGTCAGTCTGTTGAGATTTGAAGACATTTAGACTGTGGTATATGGACAGAAGCTGTTTAACCATAGTAAATATGAAAAAGAGTGGGAAAAAAAATAGGGCAGAGCCCTCTGACCTAAGCTCAGTGAATAATTTTCCACAATGTGCACAGTTATTTTCAGATGCAGGATGGTTAAAATTCTTTAATAAAATTTAAGGATATCATGCAGAGGTGTCTTATAGATTTTCTCAATGCCTAGACAGAGACATAGTATCTTTCGACACCTTAAAGTTCAAATTGACTAAGGAATTGACAGCTGAGCCAACAGGGATCCAGGATGAGGGAGAGTTATGGTTTAAAAAGGTTCCATTCACCTTCAATGCTCAAAAGTACTTGCTTCTTGGTGTGATTGCAGATTGGGGAAAAGGTGTTCCAATCCATAACTTTAAACCTGATTGGATTGAGCCCATTAAAGTCTCACAGAGTTATGCTACCTGTGAGGGTATATATGCTTTCATTTTCAAATATCACTTTAGGCTTCTTCAGCATCTTAGTGATGAGTCCAAAATGAACTTACCTTTCTTCTTTCTGAAAAGTCTACAAAAGATGTCATGTAGAGTTAGAGAGCACCAAGATCATACAAAGCAGTCTATTTTCCATCATGGACTCATCAAGCTTATCATAAGCGCTGTCTTGTAGAATAGGGGGAAGACTTGGGATCATTTCATCTTCTGGTCAGGTTTCAAAACTGATCAAGAAGAACAGTCACAAAGAAGACAAGTAGACAAACGTCAAGCTTTGACTAAGAAGCTTAGGAAAAAGGTAGTAGTCAAGAATGAAGAAAAGGTTGAACCAAAAGAAGTTTCAAACCAAGAAAATAAAAATTTTGAATTTGAACAGCAAGTTAATGAGAATGAGAGCAAGACTTTACAGCCAGAAATTAAGGAAGCTGAGCATATTGAAGATGTTGTACCTGTAGAGACAATTCAAGATTTAAAAGAAGATATTGAAGTGCAAAATAAAATCCCTATCATAGTTCTATCAAGGGAAGATGAGAAATACTTATTTGATGATGATAAAATTCTTGTTACAAACGCAGCTAGGGTTTCTGTTGAGCAAAAGATTCACACTCATTGTGATGATGAAGCACTGTCAAAAAGAAAGAAAATGAAAGTTGCTAGGTTTACCTCAATTACTCATCAAGGAAAGACTCTTAAGATGTTGGGAGAGATTGCTCCAGTTTGGAGACCTAAAACAAGACCTAAGAATAAACATAGACTAAACATGAAAAAAATGTTAAATCCTAAGTTGGTCAAAGAAAAGGTCACACTGATAGGGATTCACCTTCTAAGGACAAATTTGATGATGCTAAAGATGGCAGTAAAGATAAAAAGCCAATCGAATCAAAAATAGAGTTTGTCATGACTGATACCAAGATATCTGATATATTTCTGGAGATTCAGAATCAAATGTTGCAAGAGCAGCAACAAAGTGAGGTAAAGAGTTCTTTCTTAGAAAAGAAAGAGATGGTTGAAGAAAAAGCTCCATGCAATGCTGGAAATGAAGAACTTCCAAAGTTTCCTGTAACTTCTACAGGACTTATGGAAGAAGACGAGGAAATTTATAAGAAATTAAAGATCCCATGGATACATGAGGGGCTGCAAACATCAGCAGGAGACAAGAGTATTGATTCAGAACAAGAGAATTTACAAAGAAGTATCAAACAATACAAGTATCAGGTCGAGTACATGCAGGAAACTAATGATGGCCTACTCACTGCAAACAGAAAGCTCAGAGAGGATTTGGAGGAAGTAAACAATCAGTATCAAGAGTTAATTATAGTTTCAAGAGAAGCATTGAAAAGGAAAAGAAAAACAGAAAGTCAATTCATAGTGTTAAAGAAAACCATCCAGGACCTGCAACAGCATAATGAAGAGCTAACAAGGAAGATTGCAGACATGGAGACAGATCAACTAAAGGCAAGAAGGAAAGCTCAAGCCTTGGAAGGAATTGCTTTACTAGATGAAACAGCTAAGGATATGTAAAGTTAGTTAATATAATCAGTTATTAGTTAAGTTTGAAATTTATTTTATGTTTGTAAGCATTATTTAGATGGAATTATTCGATGGATAGACTAAAAAATAGTTAGGGTTTAGTTACTTAACTAATTTTGGAGAATAGGATAAATGTAAGTCTCAAAGAAGACAATGGGTTCAATTTTTTGCTGACAAGGGGAGGTCATCGAGCTGGTTTATGAGCTAAGTAAAGCCTCTTATGTTTATTTTGAGGACTGAATTATGAAATATATGCACTATATGCCCTTCAATTTATTGTCTGGTTTCATTTATAACTTGTGTTAGTTACTCAGCTGGTATATTCATTGCTTGTTTAATTTTTTTATGCTTGGAATGCTTGCTAACTGTGGGTGAAATTCAGTATTGTGTTTTCTGTTGGATTATGGTTTATATGTTATGCATCTCAGCCATTCAATGCTCATGATTTAGTGTTTACTTTGGTTTTATGAATGTTTTCCCTCTTGTATTCAAACTGCTCAACCAAAAAACCTTGAAAACCCTAAAAACCCCATTATACTTTGTTGAGATTATTGAGATTGTGTTGGCTTGTTCTCTTGTAGTCTGGGAACGATTTCTAGCACTAACATTTTTGGTGCTGCTGCTGGGGAATGAAGTTGAAAACATATTTTTCCCTGGGATACTTATCATTTCACTGGTTTTAAGAGGTTAACTTAAACCAGCAAATCTTAAAGACTACTTTTTGTTAGGGTAACTAGGGTACTCCCAAAGGACCAAACACCAAGAACAACCGCTCCATACAAACAAATCACAGATCAATATACCAATGTTTGTCACGTGGTTAAAACCCTCGAGAGGGAAACAATCCATGGCCCCAGCCAAATAGCTACTTGGAGCAATTTATTATGCAAAATAAAGAAAGTTACATGAGCTTCTCATAATCGATCAACTAGCCAATGACCCTCTATGCTCTTTAAATAGAGATCATAGACTAATCAGGTGTTAAGCCACAGATCAATGGTAGGTATGATCTAAGAGAAGTTGAACCATCGGATCACTCTATGTCTAGAACATATCGTGACCATGGGATTAGAATATTTACAAATGAATATTAATGCATACTAAAGAAACACACTTTTACCTAACGGATATATTACACAAGTTGATCTTAACTAACTCCTAAGTGTCTAAATATCCTAACATCCCCCCTTAAGAACAACTTGGGATAGGATTGAAGGATTTACAATAGTGACACTATTAGGAGAAGGAAGTAGGCATTAGAGCCTATCCCCCCTTAAGGACACATTCCTGAACTCATAACATAGACCGAAGTTTAGAAAAATTCGCTTCTGTAAGAGACTTGGTGAAGATGCCTGCAACTTGATCATCTGTAGGACAATAGAGCACTTCAATAACACGATCATGAACAAGATTTATGATGAAGTGCATGTGTAGCTCAATGTGTTTGCTGCGCTGATGTAGAACTGGATCTTTGGCAAGCTTGATGGCACTTTGATTGTCGCACCAAAGTGGAGTAGGCTGCTGCTGCTAGAATCCAAACTCTGAAAGGACCTGTCGAAGCCATAAAGCTTCCTAACTGGCATTAACTGCGGCTCGATATTTTGCTTCTACTGAAGAAAGAGCAAGAGCTTGTTTTTTCTTACAAGCCCAAGTGACAGGTCCAGATCCTAGACTGAAAACATAACCTGTAGTAGACTTCCGATCATTAGGATCGCCGGCCCAATCTGAATCAATGAAACCAACCAACAAAGGTTTCCCCCCTGTACTGTCATGAATCCCAAACTGAATTGTACCTCGAATATATTGAAGTATTCTTTTTGCTGCTTTCCAATGACTTTCATGAGGAGTTTGCATATAACAGGAAACACGACCAACGGCAAAGGAAAGGTCAGTATGAGAATGAGTCAATTATAAAAGACTACCAACAAGCTGACGATACAAGGTGGCATCTACTTCAGGGGAAGTACAAGTGGTAGAAATTTTGACTCTAGACTGGAAGGGAGAAGGGGCTAGTTTACAATCTTCCATGTGGAAGCGACGAAGAAGGTCACAAGCATACTTAGACTAGGAAAGAAAGATTCCTTATTTGGTTTGTAAGACTTGAAGACCAAGAAAATAATGCAAATGTCCAAATTCTGACATTTCAAAATTTTGCTTAAGACTGGATTTCACATGGGTTATAAGGTTAGGGTCACTACCAGTAAGGATAAGATCATCAACATAAAGAACAAGTATGATGAGATGGTTTCCTACTTTATTGGTATAGACATTGGGGTCAAAATGGCATCTAGAAAAAACAGTGTCAAGGAGAAATCTATCCATTTTGGCATACCAAGCTCTAGGAGCTTGCTTAAGGCCATATAAGGATTTCTTAAGGAGACAGACAAGGTTAGAGTTATTCTGAACATATCAAGGAGGTTGTTCCATGTAAATTTCCTCATGTAAATCATCATTTAAGAAGGTATACTTGACATCCATTTGATGGACTTCCCAGTTATGTAAGGCTGCAAGGGAAAGAACAAGGCGGATGGAGTTCATTTTTGCTACAGGGGCAAAGGTTTCATTGTAGTCAATCCCTTCAACTTGGGAAAAACCTTTGGCAAATAACCTTGCCTTAAGTCTTTCAACACTTCCATCTAATGCATACTTAGTTATGTAGACCCATTTACATCTGATAAGTTTTCTTCCTTTTGGAAGAGGAACAAGATCGCAAGTATCGTTCGCCATTAAGGAACGATATTCTTCATCCATAGCTACATCCCAATCTGTATTTCCTGAAGCTTCTCCAAAAGTTTATGGATCATGATTCTCAGAAACTTGAGCCAAAAGAGAAGAGGCTCACTGAAACTGAGAACGTGTTCGACATTGATCTCCAGGATCACCTGCAAGATCACCAACTGCTTCACATGTTGAGCGGACCCATCGAGGAAGTATTGGTGCTGGTGCAATTGGAGGAACATGAGAAGGAAGAGGTGGATTTTCATCCTCACTGTCATCATAAAAAACTAGAGTTGGAAAACTGTCAAGGAAGCTGAAAGAAGAAGAAGAAGAAGGCATAATCGCCGAATCAGGATCGCAGGCCAAAGATGGCACACCCGCCAATTTAGGCTCACAGGCCAAGAGATTTTCATCAAATTTAACATATCTTCTAATGATTATATCATGAGAATGTGGCTGGAGAAGTCTATAACCTTTTATGTCTTCAGAATATCCAACAAATATGCACTTTTCACTTTTAGGCTGCAATGCTTTCTGTTTTTCATCCGGAATGTGAGCCCATGCTTCACAACCAAACACACGAAAGTGACTTACATCTGGTTTAATTTTACTCCATGCTTCTTCCGGTGTTATACCTTGTAAAACTTTAGTGGGTGTGCGATTAACTATGTAATTTGCACAATTTATGGCCTCAGCCCAATATTGAAGACTTAGTCCCTGAGATTGGATCATACAATTAGCCATTTATTTTAAAGTGCGGTTCTTCCTTTTAGCTACACCATTTTGTTGTGGTGTATATGGAATAGTGTGCTGTTGTTGGATTTCTTGTTCAGTGCAAAAAGTAGTGAACTTTTTGTTAACATATTCTCCTCCATTGTCAGATCTTAACTTAATAATTTGATGACCAGATTGTTTTTCAACAAGAGCCTTGTAGGCTAAGAACATGTTAAATACTTCGCTCTTAAGTTTTAGGAAGTAAACCCAAGTGCGTCTGGAGTATTAATCAGTGAAAGTTAAGAAATATTTGAAACTAGAAAAGGAAGCAGATGGAAGAGGGCCACACAAGTCACTATGCAGAATCTCCAAGGGAACCAAGGCATGCCAAGAGGCACGTTTGTTAAAACTGTCCTGATGATGTTTTTCAAGTACACAACCGGAACAAACACCATCCTTGCAAGATACCAGCGGAAGACCAGTCACCATATTGTCTTTACATAGTTGTTGTAATGAGCGATAATTTAAGTGACCAAATCGTTCATGCCAAAATTTGCTCAAGTTATCACTATGAGCAACAAAAACTGAAAAAGGTGATGACCCAAAGTTGTTAAATTTGTACAACCTGGTAATATCATCAACAGTTCCAGTAGCAAGGATATTTTGAGGATTTTTAAAATCCTTGATTACAACTTGGTGAGGTGTAAATGTCACAGTTTTACCTTCACCTGAATGAGTAATTTGATAGACTGATAACAAATTGCAGGAAATTTTTGGAACACATAGTACATCACTGAAATGACAATTTTCTACTGGAACTATTCCAAATCCTTCAACACTTAGAGATCTATCATCACTAACAAATATTTGTTTGGTGTTACATTCATGCATAGTAGAAAATATGGCTTTATCCTTAGCCATATGATAAGATGCTCCAGAGTCAATGAGCCATTCAATTGAAGTAGAAGAACAAGATGCAGTATAAGAGTAACCAGAAGCACAAAGTGCATGTCCATGAGAGGTAGATTCTAAAGACGAATCTAGGCTGATGTGGTGCTTCTTCATTGTTGCTTCCAAGGCTGCCATCTTCTTAAAACATTTAGATTCATCATGATTATCTTTCCCACAAAAATTGCAATGACGCTCAGTCTTCTTTCCTTTTTTCTTGAATCCTTTGTCATTTTTTAAAGGAGGAGTTGACTGAGAGGGTTTGGGACCCTTGTTGTTTTGCTTATTATTGCGAAAATTATGTTTCTTGGGAGGCTTGGACTTTTCTTTCTGTTGGGACAATAAGGCTTTCCCAGATGTATCTGCATTGTTAATTATTCCAAGATGAATGATCTTATGTTGCTCTCTAATTAAGGAATCACAAAAGGATTCAAGTCTAGGATATTGATAGCTAGTTGTAGTCAAGGATTCTTTCATGGAGTAGAATGTAGATACAAAAACAAAATATTCAGGTCCAAGTTTGGAAAGAATATGATAAATACATTGCTTGTCTTCTTTCTTAATCTTGCATTCTGCACATAAGAGTCTAAGAGTTTTATACTTAGATAAATAGTCGTGAATGCATGAAAAATCATTTGGATCCAAGGAAAGCAACTCATTCTCAAGTTGATGACCGCGGATTTCATTGTGTTTACCAAACATAGATTCCATCTTTTTCCAAGATTTATCAGGTTCATCAATGCCAGATATGTGGAATCGCAAATCAGTACAGATTGACATCCCAATCAATCCATGAGCTTCATCACATCTATTTGCCCATTTAATTTTCTTATCATCATCAGTGGGTTCTGTTTCTTTCCCTGAGGTTATCCTGAAAAGTTCCCTACTTTGTAGAACATCCTCCATACGATATTTCCATGAGGAATAGTTAGAACTTGTAAGTATAATATCACAAGGGGTGGACATACTATAAAATAATAGTTGAAATAATAGAAACTAACTATCTGGATGCAAAGAGCTCGAAAAAATATGTGGTTTTAAAAAAACGGCACTTAAAACGGATTCTGCATGATGAAGTTATGCTTGATCAAAGAAAATGTTGAAGATGTCCCCAATAGTGACGTGGTAGATATTAAATTGACCAACTAAAAAAAGAATCCCCCTCTTCCCAAAATCAACCTTTGACAATCACTTTTACAATAAAGTTGCTTTGAAGTGAATCACTTTTGTAGAATAAGTGATGTTCACTTCTACAATAATGTGACTTTTAAATAGTGCGGCAATAAATTAAAAGACTTAAGTGACTCACTTTTATTTTATTTTATTTATGTGAGATGTACTTTTACAATAAAGTATCTTCAAAATAGAAATTGCATGCACTAAAAAGTAGCTTGATAAGACTTGAACTCAAGACTTATCAAGGTGTAAAGCAACTTTGGACCAAGTGAGCTAAGTTTAAAAGGTACATAAAACTATGGAAAGAGGAAGGGGGCTCTTTTTTTTTTAACTCTTCTCTCTCATTTCCCGTGCTTGCTTTTTTTTTTCTGCAAATCACAAAAAAAAACAAAAAAACAAAACAAAGGAAAAACTTTTTCCACACAATGGGGTTAGATCTTGGTTAGCTTACCCGAAAAGTCTACATTTTCAAGTTTTCTCACTGTTTCTGATTTGTCGTGATCGCAGAAAGTGCACGGCAAAGAGCATACGTAGCCGAGAAGACAGGAAAAAAAACTTTCCCTTACTGTTTCTGATTCGCCACGATCGCGCAAGGTGCACGGCAAAGAGAATACAGAGTCAGGGAAAACAATAGTCCGAGACTAAAACAAAAAAGACCTAATAATAAACTGATAAAATATGAGAGATTTAAAAAAAAAAAAAACAAATCCGACACTGTAACATTATACCTTCAAATTTGCCGAAATGGGTGTTTGTGGAGCAAACGGAAACGGTTTTTGGTGAAATGAAAACTATTTCCCAATGGAAACGGCACTCCAGACACAATGGAATAGCTCCCACAGGCTACAAATGCATAGAAAATCCAAAACCAGAAACCCTTTCAAAGTTTCGGCAACACCGGTTCCAGATCTTGATCAAAACCGAAAGCGGCTCTACATAAAAGCTCTGATACCATGTTAGGCTAACCAGGGCACTCCCAAAGGACCAAACACTAAGAACAGCCACTTCACACAAACAGATCACAGATCAATACACCAATGTTTGTCACGTGGTTAAAACCCTCGAGAGGGAAACAGTCCACAGCCCTAGCCAAATAGCTACTTGGAGCAATTTATTATGCAAAAAAAAGAAAGTTACATGAGCTTCTCATAATCGATCAACTAGCCAAGGACTCTCTATGCTCTTCAAATAGAGACCATAGACCAATCGGGTGTTAAGCCACGGATCAATGGTAGGTATGATCTAAGAGAAGTTGAACCGTCGGATCACTCTATGTATAGAACATATCGTGACCGTGGGATTAGAATATTTACAAATGCATACTAATGCATACTAAAGAAACACACTTTTACCTAATGGATATATTACACAAGTTGATATTAACTAACTCCTAAGTGTCTAAATATCCTAACACTTTTCACCAGTTTGTCACAGTGGCTACTAAGGGAGTTGGAACAAGAAACAAACCTAGTTCGCATTTGTAGTTGGGTGTTTCAGACCCAGAACAGATACTGAAAATAGCTAGAATAATTAGAAGGTCTCAGTCATCACCAGCCCTTTGTAACTCTGATCAGTTAGATATTATATCGTCTTTATCTAATTTGAAAAGAAAAGAAGAAACTTCACCTTGGTTGAAGCCTATAATTCCTATCAGTAATTTTCAAGTTTTCACTGATCCTTAATCCTTCAAAAAGGCAAAGATGGTATCTCCTGGTAAAATTCCTCTATTTCATCTAAAAGTTGGTAAAACTCCATTTCAGCCAAGTTCCAGTCAATTCTTTCCATCACCAAAGTCAGTCAACCTAAAAATGGTAGCCCAAAATCAGCCAGTAGATATGATGGACTGAATCGTTGCAGCTAGGTATGCACCTTTAGTTTTGCCTCAACCTTTGAATGCACTTCCTAGAGGTGATTATCAGAAATACCTGCCTAGGTTTAATGGATAGGGTGAAACTATAGCTGAGGAGCACTGGGAAGCCTTTCTCAGTTATGCTGATAATCAGAATATTGAAGCTAAGGATGTATGGATGAGGATGTTTGTACAAAGCCTTGATGGAGATGTCAAAAAATGGTTTAGGGAGTTACCTGCAAATTCTATCACTATCATAGAGGAGCTTCGGGACCTTTTCATGAGACAATGGGGTGACATTAAGGATCATACTTATTATATAACTAAATTTGGAGCCCTTAGGAGAAAGAAGGATGAAACCATAGCTGATTTTTCGAAAAGATTCAATAAAATGTATGGCATAATTCCTACAGAGATAAAACCTTTAGAAACATCTGAAAAACTTACATACACAAATGCTTTTGATCGTGAATTTTCCTCACTTCTAAGAGAAAGAAGACCTGTTTCTTTACTGAACATGCAGGATGCAGCATTAGAGGTGGAATATAATATATTAGCTTCTAATAAATTGAAGAAGGAAATAACTCAACATATATATGACAGGAAGGGTAAGAAGGAAACAGTTCTAGGGGTTTCAACATCCCATTCTGCAGAAGGTAAAATTGATGAGATGGCCAAGCTAGTTAATATCTTGACTACAAAATTAAACAAGTTGGAACTATAAAAGAATTCAAACAAACCTGTCAAAGAAGGTGAAAGAAACCCTAACAATCAAAACCAATTCAGAAGATAGTTTGCACCTTGTTTCATACCTAGAGAACGAAGAAACAATGATATACAGCATGAAAGGAGAGAGACTGAGGATCAAAGAGTACCACCCCCTCTTCAGAACAATGTTGTTGATGAAGAAGAAATTGAAGAGGAAGTGTTATTTGAAGACACAGACTAAGATATGAACTATTTTGGAGAACAGTTAACTGAGGGTTTTGTTACTGAAGAAGAGTTTTTAAATTTAGAATACTATGATGTTGATATTTTTGAAACAGAAAATGATTTAAATCTTGAAATGATTATTGTAACTGCTGATGCATATCAGACTGAGCCAAAGAAAACATTGAGTTTGAGGTCATGTCCAAAGCAAGTAGTTCAAAATCCAAAGAAAAAGGTAGTTGTACCTACTAAACAGCAATCTGATCCTGTGTTAGAGAAAAAACAAATTCAGGATAGACAAAAGAAGAATGTGGAGGTTGAGGAGGTAAACAAAAATGTGCAGAATTTTAATATGGAAAATGAATTAGGAAAAATTAAGATCCCTATGCCTTTTACTGAATTAATGAAGAATCCTTCTTACAAAGAATTAGTTCTTAAAATGATTGGTTCAGCAAACAGTCAACCTCTTTCTGATATAGTGAATATACAAGAAGAAAATCCTAAAATCTTTATTGGATCAGCTTTGGCTAAAAAGACTGAGAATGAAGCAAGCGCATCACCCCCATTCTACATCACACTGATTGTTCATGAAAAAATGATACATAACTGTCTTTTGGATTCAAGAGCATCACATAACTTAATGCCAAAGGCTGTCATGGAGGCTCTAGGTTTGAGTATAACAAAACCCTATCATGATTTGTATGCTTTTGATTCACGAGCTATAAAATGTTTGGGAGTGATTAAAGATATGGTTGTCAGTTTGGCTCAGTTACCAATCAAGAGTGTGATTATGGATGTGGTAGTAGTAGAAATTACACCTAAATTTGGATTACTTCTTTCTAGATCTTGGGAAAATAAAGTTGGTGGAACTTTACAAATGGATTTAACATATGCTACTATTCCTGTGTTTGGAGGAGAAAACAGAAGGTTGTACAAAGAACTAAAATTTTCCTATATTGTGACAAATGACAAGAACCCTACAAATCATCCCCTCTATGATGTTGATAAGGATTTGGGTACTTGTATGTTACATTTTAGTGATGATGATAATACTTCTGGTTTGTTACAGGTTGAAAAGGAACAGCCAGTTAAATGCAGTAGGGAACAAGAAGATGAACTTTGGCAATTATACTTTGATGGATCATCTTGTAAGGAAGGTGCTAGAGCAAGGTTTCTTTTAATATCTCCTGGTGGTGAAACAGTAAAGATGATGTACAAATTAGAATTTATTACCATCAATAATACTGCTGAATATGAAGCTTTGCTATTAGGTTTGAAAGCTACTAAAGATTTAGGCATTTAGTAGATTTCTGTATATGGCAACTCCGAGTTGGTTGTTGAGAAGGTGAGGAACAACTATCAAGTGAAACAAAATTTGCTAAAAGTCTATCGTAATGAGGTATGGGATATGATAGACAATTATTTTGTGGCTTTTAACATTACCTATATTCCTAGGGATCATAATCAGACTGCTGATTCTTTGGCCTTAGCAGCCACACATTTTAGAATTCCCAAAACCACACAGCTAAAATATCCTATTGAGATTAGGTACAGACCTTCTGTACCTGATAATGTAAAACAGTGGAAAGTTTTTGAAGATGACATTGAAATAAAAAGATTTTTAGAGCTTACAAATGAGTTTTCCAATTCCCTGATTGATCAAGAAGAAGACGATGAGGATGAAGATTTTGAAGATATTGCTGAAAATGAAATTGTTGGCCACAATATTATTGAACTAAAAGGTAATTTCATTCCTAAAGGTTTGGTGCCTTTAGAAAGGATATTGTCAAAATATGATACACCTTTAAAACCTGTTGTACAGTCTTCAGAAGAGAATGTGGTGGATTGTAACATTGGTCCTGCAGAACATCCAAGAATGGTGAAGATTTCAAAAGCACTCACAGCAGAACAGAGAGACAGGTACATTAAGTTGTTAAAGGAGCATGTTGATGTTTTTGCATGGTCTTATGAAGACCTGGAGACGTAGGACATTGGGATTATACAAAACAAAGTACCTTTAAAACTGAATGTTAAACCTTTTAGGCAGAAATTAAGGAGGATAAACCTAGGTTTGTTTCCTATTATTGAAAAAGAGGTGAAGAAGTTATTAGATACCAAGATCATTGTTCCTCTTCGGTATTCTTCATGGGTTGCTAATTTATTTTATGTCAGGAAAAAGAATGGAGAAATCAGACTGTGTGTTGACTTTAGAAACATGAATAGGTATTCACTGAAGGACAATTATCCTCTGCCTAAAATAGAACAAATATTGTAGAAGGTAGTTGGGCCACAAAGGATTTCTATGGTTGATGGTTTTTCAGGATATAATCAAATCGCTATGCATCCTGATGATAAAGAAAAAAAAGCCTTTACTACTCCCTGGGGAACTTTCATGTATGATAAAATACCTTTTGGGTTAATGAATGCAGAAGAAACTTTTCAAAGAGCTATGGATATATCCTTTGTTAGGGAAAGAGATAAGTTTGTGGTGATTTACTTAGATGATATCACAGTTTTTTCACAATCAGATGATGAACATCTAAAACATTTGCAACAAACTTTTCTTAAATGCAGAAAATATGGTTTATCTCTTAATCCAAAGAAGTCACATTTTGTTGTATAGGAAGGAAAATTATTGGGTCATTTAGTCTCAGTTAATGGCATAAGGATTGATCCAGAGAAGGTGAAAGCAATATTGAAAATAAGTCTGCCAAGGAGTAAAAAGGATGTTCAATCTTTCATTGGTAAAATCATTTTTCTGCGTTGGTTTATACCAAATTTTGCTGAGACTATCAACTATATTATAGCCATGCTGAAGAAGGATCAAGAAGTCAGATGGACTGCAAAAGCAAAGAATTCATTCGAAAAAATTAAGATGGCTCTTACTGTAGCTCCAGTATTAGTAAGTCCATATTTTACAAAGGAGTTTCTAACCTTTTCTTTTGCATCTGAAGATACATTGGTTGTTGTCTTATTACAAAAGAATAAGGATGGTCTTGAACAGCCTATTGCATTCTTTAGCAAAACTCTTAGAGATTATGAATTAAAATATAGCACCTTAGAAAAACAGGATTACTCTTTGGTAAAAGCTTTGAAATTTTTCATAATCTATGTCTTGCACTCCAAAGTTATTGCATATGTGCCTAATGCTGCCATAAAAGATGTTTTGACTCAGCCTGACAGTGAGGGAAAAAAAGGAAAGTGGATTGCTAAAATCATGGAGTATGATGTGGATATCAGACCTACAAAGCTAGTAAAGGGACAAGGTTTAGCTAAGATGTTAGCTGAATCAAATTTCCAAGCTTTAGGATTGCATTTGATGGCAGAACAGCCAACACAGGAAGAAAATCAAGCAGAGCTGGAGAAGGAGAATATTATGGATTTCTATTCAGCATCTACATGGTATGCAGACATTCTATATTTTCTTTTGTACTTACAATGTCTAGATCACTTAGATAAAAAAACCTGCTAGGTCTTTGAAGTTAAAAACTACTAAGTACTATTTGGTAGAGCAACAGCTGTTTTGGAAAGATCCAGGGGATATCCTACTCAGATGCTTAGATAAACCTAAAATTGAAGGAGTAATTTCTGAATCTCATGAAGGTGCTTGTGGAGGTCATAAGTATTGGAAGGCAACAGGATATAAAATTCTAAGAGCTGGATACTATTGGCCCTCTTTATTTTCAGACGTATATTAGTAGGTAAGAGCATGTATCCCTTGTCAAAAATTTGGTGGTAAACAAAAGTTGTTGTCACTACCTTTAAAACCAATTGCAGTAAGTGCCCCTTTTCAGCAGTGGGGTCTAGACTTTATAGGAGAGATAAATCCATCATCCTTAGGACAACATAAGTCGATTTTGACTGCAACAGATTTATTTACTAAGTGGATGGAAGTTATCCCCACAAGGAATGCCACAGATAAGGTGATTATATATTTTATTGAAGAAATTATTCTTAGCAGATTCGGGTGTCCACAAAGAATATTAACTGATAATGCAAAAGCTTTTAAGTCTAAGGCTATGGGGGCATTTTGTGAAAAGAATGGTATCCTGTTGAAACATTCAACCCCTTACTATCCTCAAGGTAATGGTTTAGCTGTGTCCTTAAATAAAAACATCATTCAAAGTATTAGGAAATTGTTGAAACATAATAAAATATCATGGTATTCTATCCTAAAGTACGCATTATGGGAAGACATAATAACAGTCAAACAAGCAATTGGAACTTCTCCTTTCCAATTAGTATATGGTATAGATGCAGTTTTTCCTATTCAGTTGGGTATCCCAGTGATTAATTTCTTTCAGAACTATCAGGAAGAACCTAATGATATGCAGAGAAGGATTTATGCAATGATAGAGTTGTAGCAGAATCAAGAAAAAGTGGAAGAAAAGGCATAGCTATACAGGTTGAAGATTAAAGAAAGATTTGACAGGAAGATCAAAGATAATACCTTTTCAATAGGAGACATGGTTTTGAGATGGGATGCAAGGAAGGAGAAAAAAGGAAAACATGGGAAGTTTGATAACCTTTGGTTTGGTCCTTTCCTAGTATCTAAGTTTTTGGAAAACAATACTTTTGTTCTACAGACCTTGGAGGGTGAGGAATTGTCAAATCCTATTAATGGATGATTCCTTAAGCATTTTTACAGTTTTTGAAAGGGATTTTAGTTTTCATTGTATATGCCGGTGTGAGTAAGTAGAATAAGGACTCCATAACCCAATGAAAATTTTGCAGATAAGCAGGTAGCAATACAAAAGGCACTAGTCTACACGTTCTTGAAGCCTCACAGGGAGGACTTCATCCCACAGCAGGAGCCAGATGTTAGGTCATGTTTTTTTCTTCCTTTGTTTTCATGCTTTAATTCATATTTTGAACTTTGATTTTACTTTTTGTTTCTAGAAAATTTTGCTGATAGGGATAATGTTGATTTTAAACTTTTAATTCTCATGATTTTTTATTTATAAGCTAATTTTTACAAATTTTGCTTTGATTTTATAATTGAGGGGTTTTATAAGGATTATATGGATTAAAGAGTTTTTTTTAAATAGCATAAAATTTAAATATTAACCCTTAAACCAAGTGCAGACTCATATAATTAGCCTAATCTTGTGAAATCATTAAATTATATTTTCTTGTAGCGCAGGATAGAAATTGATACACTAGAGCACTACAAGAAAATCGCGCGAGCTAAAATCATCATTTTTTGGTCAAATTTCTTCGGGATTCTCATATCTAAGGTGTCAATCACATTGTATGATGCATTTGATACCTCTCTTTTATAGTTTAATCAGTAAAGCAGGCGGAATGCCGTCATAGAGGAGAAATCGTGGCGGTTTTCATGCTGAGCAAGTATAATGATGACAGTAGAGCATAATGAAACAAAGCTTTTGAGATTATGTTTTATCTGAAGGACACGAAGGGTAAGTGAATATCGTGGAGAGAAATCCGTGTGCAGGAATCAGGATTTTAAAACTGAACGAGAAATTAGGGCTTCTCAGCAGCGACAGGTTGGCGTGGTTTAAGCATTCAAAGACAGGTGGAGCACACAATTTGACACTTGACTACTGAAATAACTATATTCAACACCTGAATTAATCATCTTAACAGGTAGCGAGTGTGCCTTTGCTAGGGTTTTTTGAATTTGAGGTTTTTTTTTCTGAAAAAACAATTAATAACAAATTCGAAGGCTGAATATTAGTTTTAAGACCCAATCCATGATAGATGATGAATTATTCACCAATAAATTCAAATTATTCATCATTTGAACATTAGAATTCAGAGCAGAGTTTGTTGGAGTTTCCTGAACTTTATTTTAGGTCAGTATATTGAGATTTGAACACATTTAGACTATGGTATATCAACAGAAGCTGTTTAACCATTCAAAAAGAGTGGAAAAACAGACAGGGCAGAGCCCTCTGACCTAAGCTAGGTGAATAATTTTCCACAATGTGCACAATTATTTTCAGCTGCAGGATGGTTAACATTATTTAAGAAAATTGAAGGATATCATGCATAGGTGGATTATAGGTTAGCTCAATGCCTAGACAGAGACATAGTGTCTTTCGACACCTTAAAGTTCAAATTGACTAAGGAATTGATAGTTGAGGCAACATGGATCCAGGACGAGGGAGAGTTATGGTTTAAAAAGGTTCCATTCACCTTCAATGCTCAAAAGTACTTGCTTCCTGGTGTGATTGCAGATTGGGGAAAAGGTGTTCCAATCCATAACTTTAAACCTGATTAGATTGATCCCATTAAAGTCTTGCGGAGTTATGTTACCTGTGAGGGTAGATATGCTTTCATTTTCAAATATCACTTTAGGTTTCTTCAGCATCTTAGTGATTAGTCCAAAATGAACTTACCTTTCTTCTTTTTGAAATGTCTACAAAAGATGTCATGCAAAGTTAGAGAGCACCAAGATCATACAAAGCAGTCTGTTTTCCATCATGGACTCATCAAGCTTATCATAAGCACTATCTAGCAGAATAGGGGGAAGACTTGGGATCATTTCATCTTCTGGTCAAGTTTCAAAACTGATCAAGAGGAACAGTCACAAAGAAGACAAGTAGACAAAGGTCAAGCTTTGACTAAGAAGCTTAGCAAAAAGATAGTAGTCAAGAATGAAGAAAAGGTTGAACCAGAAGAAGTTTCAAACCAAGAAAATAAAAATTCTGAATTTGAACAGCAAGTTAATGAGAATGAGAGCAATACTTTACAGCCATAAATTAAGGAATCCAAGCCTGTTGAATATGTTGTACCTGTAGAGACAATTCAAGATATAAAAGAAGATATTGAAGTGTAAAATCAAAGCCCTATCACAGTTTTATCAGAGGAAGATGATAAATACTTATTTGATGATGATAAAATTCCTTTTACAAACATAGCTAGGGTTTCTGCTGAGCAAAAGCTTCACACTCATTGTGATGAGGAAGCACTGTCAAAAAGAAATAAAATGAAAGTTGTTGAGTTTACCTCAATTACTCATCTAGGAAAGACTCTCAAGATGTTGGGAGAGATTGCTCCAGTTTGGAGACCTAAAACAAGACCTAAGAATAAACTTAGACTAAACATGAAAAAACTTTTAAATCCTAAGTTGGTCAAAGAAAAGGTCACACTTATAGAGGATTCATATTCTAAGGAAAAATTTGATGATGTTGAAGATGGCAGTAAAGATAAAAATCCAATTGAATAAAAAAGAGAGTCTGTCATGACTGATACCAAGATATCTAATATATTTCTAGAGATTCAGAATCAAATGTTGCAAGAGCAGCAACAAAGTGAGGTAAAGAGTTCCTTCTTAGAAACAAAAGAGATGTTTGAAGAAAAAGCTCCATGCAATGCTGAAAATGAAGAAATTCCAAAGTTTCTTGTAACTTCTACAGGACTTATGGAAGAAGAGGAGGAAATTAATAAGAAATTAAATATCCCATGGATACCTGAGGGGCTGTAAACATCAGCAAGAGACAAGAGTATTGATTCAAAACAAGAGAATTTACAAAGAAGTATCAAACAATACAAGTATCAGGTTGAGTACATGTAGGAAACTAATGATGGCCTATTCACTGCAAACAGAAAGCTCAGAGAGGATTTGGAGGAAGTAAACAGTCAGTATCAGGAGTTAATTACAGTTTCAGGAGAAGCATTGAAAAGGAAAAGGAAAATAGAAAGTCAATTCCCAGTGCTAAAGCAAACCATCCAGGACTTGCAACAGCATAATCAAGAGCTAACAAGGAAAATTGCAGACATGGAGACAGATCAATTAAAGGCAAGAAGGAAAGCTCAAGCCTTGGAAGGAATTGCTTTACTAGCTGAAGCAACTAAGGATCTGTAAAGTTAGTTAAGATAACCAGTTATTAGTTAAGTTTGAAAGTTATTTTATGTTTGTAAGCATTATTTAGATGGAACTATTCGATGGGTAGACTAAAAAACAGTTACGGTTCAATTACTTAACTAATTTTGGAGAATAGGATAAATGTAAGTCTCAAAGAAGACAATGGGTTCAATTTTTTGCTGATAAGGGGAGGTCATCGGGCTAGTTTATGAGCTAAGTAAAGACTCTTATGTGTATTTTGAGGACTGAATTATGAAATATATGCACTATATTCCCTTCAGTTTATTGTCTCGTTTCATTTATAACTTGTGTTAGTTACTCAACTGGTATATTCATTGCTTGTTTAATGTTTTTATGCTTGGAATGCTTGCCAACTATGGGTGAAATTCAGTATTGTGTTTTCTGTTGGATTATGGTTTATATGTTATGCATCTTAGCCATTCAATGCTCATGATTTAGTGTTTACTTTGGTTTTATGAATGTTTTCCCTCTTGTCTTCAAACTGCTCAACCAAAAAACCTTGAAAACCCTAAAAACCCTATTTTAATTTATTGATATTATTGAGATTGTGTTGGCTTGTTCTCTTGTAGTCTGGAAACAATTTTTGGCACTAAGAGGGCCCATTTAGGCCTTTGAGTGGGAGCAAGTTTTGGATATGGTTCTGGATCTATTTTAGGTTCATTCTCAATATCAATATCTTGATCATCTTGATCCTCATCTTATGAATCTGAAATATAAGTTATGACATCGTCATCTGCAAATGGAAATGGACGAGAAATTATACCTTCTTCTTCTTCAACTACCTGAGGATCATGCTCTTGATCTTCTTCAAATTGAACATTGCACTCTATGAAGCACTTTTTGGTTGCAATATCCATGATTTTGTATGACTTTGCATCATATGCATATCCCAGCAGTATGCATTCACTACTATGATCTTGGAAGGCTTTCCTCTTGTTTGTAGGAATTATGTCCCATGCTTTGGAGCCAAAAACCATTAGATGTGATACATTGGGATTATGTCCCATCAATGCTTCAAAGGGAGTGACCCTAATCACTAAATTCTAAGGCACTGTATTCTAGATGTACGAAGCATAGTTTACTGCTTCAACCCACATATATGGAGGAATATTTATTACTTCAAGAAGGCATGTATCCATCTCTTTGAGAGATATGTTATTCCTCTCAGCTACACCATTCTGATGTGGTGCGTATGGGACTGAGTGTTGAATTTGAATACCTACTAAATCACACAACTGTTGTAATTATATTCTTACATACTCTCCTCCATTATCTGATCTCAGTTCTTTGATCTTCTTCTCAAGAGTGTTCTCATCCCAGGATTTGAAAATTTTAAAGGTCTCCAATACCTCAGACTTTTGCTTTAGAAAGTAGATCCAACAATAAATTGAACAATCATCAATGAAGGTCGTAAATTATATGATCTATTTATAGATGTTTTAGGCATTGGTCTGAAGACATCGCTATGAATCAATTCAAGAGTGGAGGTAGCTCTTGTTGCCTCCCAATCTCATACCTTCACTCTAGATGATTCCCTACCAAGCAACTAGTGCACACACCTTCAGAATATTTGATGAGAGGCAACCCCTCGACCATATTTCCATTATTTAGATTTTGGAGATACTTGAAGTTCAGGTGGCCAAATCTTCCATGCCACTTCCTGCGTGTGTCATTAGCATGAGTCAATAATGTACTAGAATATGAATTAGGAAAAAGGTGAGAAAACTAATATTCATTGAGGGCATGATTAGCAACTCCTTTCGATATTAGATTCCCAGTAGATATTTATAGTATCTCCAATGTGTCAAGATCAAATGTGACTCGCTTGGGTGAGACAGTATGAATCATTTGGTATATAGACAATAGATTTGCTGCCAGGGAAGGGACATATAGCACATTCTTCAACACTCCATGATAAAATTTGATGGAACCTGTCTCAAAAACTAGGATTTGTGAGTCGTATACCATGTGGATGCTTAATCCTCTAGAGAGTTCCAGAGAAGAGAATGATTCTTTGGAGGAAACCATTTTGTTGGAGGCTCCATAATCAATGAGAAAATCTTGTGACTGAGAATAGCCTTTCTTCATGGCATGGCACCTCTCATGATCTTCAATCTTATTTCCAGCACCAGACTTCGTTGCACCTTCAGGAAGGGCATTATTGTTCTATTCAAGGATCTTGGAGATCTGTCGTATGGTTTTCTTCATACATAGATTCTTTGGATTATTTCCTCTCTTGCAGTAAGAATTCTTGGCCTTGTTAAACTTATTGTGCTTGTCCTTCTTAGAACCTGAGGCTCCTTATGAAGGATTTTTCTTATCCTTAGGATTGAAATCAATGTTATTCTCTTTTTTACCTTTATTCTTCCCCTTTTCTTGTGCATTCTTAGTCTCCCCAGCTAAGAGAGCCTAATTCTTAGAGACTTTGAGATCTCCCATCTGTATCAGCTTGTCTTGTTCTTGAATAAGAGATTTTTTGAATGCATCAAGGGATGGAATTCACCAATTAGGAGTTGTCAATATCTTGGAGTGAAAGGTGGATACGAACACTAAGAATTCTGGGAAAATTTTTCTCAAAATTGAGAGCACCAATTGCTCATCCTTCTTATCAATAGCACATTTCTTCCATCGCATGACAAGGATTTTAATTTTGAGAAAAAATGTTGTATAATTTCAAAGTTATTGGGTTGTAGTGATATCAGTTCATTCTCCAGAATATCGCCCTGTATCTCCCTTCTTTCCAAAAAAAGATTCAAGCTTCTCCCATACTTCTTTTGGAGTTCTCAGTCCATCAAGATGGAAGAGTAGCTCCCTGATATGTGGATACACCTGAATCCAAATGATTCATCTATCTTGTTTAAATACTTGACTTTTCAAGAGGATGTTGGGGTTCGACCTCTCTACCCATGCTGACACTATACAAACCCTTTTTTCACAAGACTATCTACATTTCATCCCTCCAATCAAGGTAGTTGAAGGGTGTGAGGATTTTGGGTGCCAAAGTTGTTGAATTCTCCATCTTACAGCTTCAATATATAGCTAATTATTCAGAATATCTAGAATTTTCTTGAAAAAACACTGAAAACACTTCAATTTTAAATCAAACCAATTCAAACACTCTCCACTTCGACATGTGCACTTTCTCTGGTTGCATCACACTTGGGTAGACTTCTCTAGATAGAATCCAGAGAGAGCAAGGCAAGAATACTAGGAATTATGTGGAACCCAATTGCTTTTGGTGTATCAATGGAAGTTTTTGAGGTTTGAAGATGGCATGAATACCTAATATGATACCATGTTTAATTTAGAAAATCTTAGGATCCTTAGACCTGAATGAATTCACTATGAAAAGAAGGCTACAGAAGAGAGAGACAATTCAGTGTAAACTAATCAAAATATTTAGGGAAAATTACACACACATGGAGACCAAATTTGTCAGCACGTCATTACTTGAATTATCATTTACCTGTATGTGATACAATGGCATTACAATAGGAAAAATTTGAATGCCTTAGGTAGGATTCAAATTTACCAGATTGGACTGACTCCGGTGCTAACTCGGTGTGGGAAAATCACCACTAGAGCTCACTAATGCAACTTTGGTCAACTAAATCGGTTCACAATAAGTTAACTAATCTAGGTAGGTGAGAAAATGTGACTAAAATCCCTTAAATCATGAAAAGTGGTACTGCGATGATTTAAATTGAACTAATTGATGGAAATCTAAGTATAACTAAACACACTAGGGTCAATTGTTGGTGGCACTCAAAGTGGGTTCCTAAATTATAGGGATTGGTCTCTGGAGCTCATAAACTCATGCAGACATGCGCATTAAGTGTTAGGTGGGCCCCAGATGAGTCCCCCATGGTGCTAGTGATTAAGTGGCAATGACCTCCTAAGATAGGAAAAGACAAATAGACTAATGGTTCTCAAGGTAAGATTAATTAATTAATCCTAACATAGATCTTTCAAGCTGTAAAAGTTGTCAAGTAGGGGCGCACCCAAATAGTGTCGGATTTTGTCTATTGTCAACTTGTTGTCTTCTGTAGACCATTTATAATATCAAATTCCCTATTTTCGCAAGTCTTTGTAATTCTTCTACCACTGGTGTTCTTTTGTCCTGGCCTTCCGGATCCTAAATAAATGGGGTTTTAAAGGTGCCAAGGCGGCTTCTTCTTCTTCGTGGTGAATCTTTTCCGCTACTTTCATGGACCTGTTCAAGGTTGTTTTCTTTAGGGCCATTTCTTTTGTTGTCATTGGTGATGAAGTAGGGTTTTCAATCTCTAGGGTTCTAGACTCGATGTGTGAATGCTCCAGCTCTTTGTGAAATATCTCCCAGTTGTGCTCAAGGTCTCCAATTATAGGTTGTTTATGGACAACATCGTCGATTTATATAGGTGATTGTATTGAATGTGGTTTTTGTGGTACATATTTGGTTTGTACATGTGAGGATTCTTCCACTTCACGTCTTGTTTTTCTATCATCATAACTTCGCCATCATGGTCGATCATAATAGACTACTCTTCAGAAAGGTTGAATCATGTCCTCAGTGCTTGGATATTTCTTTGGTCGTCGATAGTTAGGTTCTCAACATTGGTTAGTTTTGGCTACATTTTTCTAGTTCATTTTCTAGTTGGGGTTGTGTCACTCTTCAATTACCAATCTGTTGTCCTTGTGATACCTACCATTCTCTGTTCCTTAAAGTATTCTTATATAGTATTTCTATTAAGTTGGTTTCCTATAACTAGTTTTTCTTGTAAATGCTAAACTAATTAATACAAAACTTATTAATTGTTACAAAACCTAGGACACGACATTCAACCAAATGGTGATACAGCCATTTAGTCAGTGTTGTACCTAATTTAAGCTCTATATTTTTTAGTATGGCATCATTGACTACTTTTTTAAAGATATTCCCTTGAACTATATTTAATCGAATCGATCCATTATTACTTAATTCTTCAACTAAATATGGTCCAAGCTAGGTTGTATTAAATTTCTTTGGTTTCCCTTTTATTCAACTGTCATAGAGAAATACCAGGTATCCAATTGATATATATTTTCTCTTTATATTGTGGTCATGACATGCTTCATGTTGTTGCTTATGGATTTCTTGGTGATGGATGGCTATTTGGCATTGCTCCTCCAGTTTTGATAAGTCAAAGTTTATGTCTTCAAATGCTTTGACACTGTCGAGGTGAAGTATGTCAGAAAGTATTGGTGTTTGTTTTCTGAAATGTATAGGTGTGATTGTTTCTTGTCCATAAACTAATTTAAACGGTGCCTTCCTGATCGACCATTTGTAAGTTGTGTGATATTCCCATAAAATAGCAGGTATCATGCCATCCCAATCGTCTTTGTTGATATTGCATAAATTTGTTAATCCTTTAGTTAGAGTCTTATTAAATTATTCAACAACTCCATTCAACTATGAGTGATAAGCAATGCTCTTTTGGTGGTCAATAATGAATTCTTTTAGTAGTATAGAAATGGTTTTATTGACAAAGTGTGTGCCTCTTTCACTAATGATGGTGAGAGGACATTCAGATATTGTAATAATATTTCCATATATAAATTTTTATTTCTATTTCACTAGTGCATGATTTGGCGGGTTCAGCTTTAGTGCACTTTGTCACATATTCGACTGCAGTAATAATATATCTTGCACCAGTTTTTTGACCAAGTATTGGCAAAGGACCAATGAAGTCGATTTCCCACATTTTAAAAGTTATGCTTGGGCTAACATATACTATATGAATCTCATTCCTTGGAATTGGTCAGCCCAGTATTTGGCATCTGTCACATTTGTTTACTTATATTCTACATTCTTTATATAGATTCAGCCACCCTAAGCTGGATTGCAAAAAAATTATAGTTGTTGTTCCGGTTTGATAATGTCCTCTGGAAATTCCACTGTGTGCTTCATCGATTATAACTTGTTGTTCATGTTCAAGAGCACATCGGCTGAGTACCTCATCTTGTCCTAGTTTATACAAAAATATATTTATCAAGGTATATGGTGTAGCGTTCATGGCAAGTATTTTATTTTTCCTTTCTGACATTCCTTCAGGAGCCTCACCTTGATATAAAAATTGTGTTATATAATATTCTAATTATGTCTTCACCACTTAAACTCTAAATAAATGTGCGTCGAGAAGTCCATAGTTGATCTTGACAGGGTCTTCCATTGTATCTATTCTTGATAGGTGGTCAAGTCTGACATTACTTTTTCCTAGTCAAACAACTGTTTCAAATCCAAATTCTTGTAATAAGAGAATACATCTACATAATCGTCCATGATGGAGTGGTTTATTTAGCAAATACTTAAGTTCTTGGTGGTTTGTACAAAATGCAAATGGATTAGCTAGTAGATAATGTCGATATTTTTTTAAATCAAAGATCATTCCCAGAGCTTCACGACATGTGGTCGAGTAGTTATTTTATGATTTATTCAATATTCTGCTAGCATGTACATTGGGGTAGTCCATTCCATCTTCTCATAGATGTGTGAGTATCACACCAACTACAATTCCAGACACGTCAATATGTACATGGAACTTGATCAACCAATTTGGAAATCTTAGTATTGGTGCTTCAATGATTTTCCTTTTTAGCAACTCAAAATATTCTACATATTCTTGAGACCAGATAATCTTGAATGCCTTTCTATAATTCCTCTAGTGGATATGTCATATTAGAATAATATCTTATAATTTTTTTGTAATATCAGGTATGCCCAAGAAGTATTCAAACCTACTTAGGATTTACAGGTGGTTTGAGGTTGAGAATACTTTAATATTAGAAAATTCAACTTTAATACCTTCCTTACAAATAACATGGCCCAACAATATACCAATTGGTGTGGCAAATATGCATTTCTTAATATTCATAGATAGTTAGATCTGTTGGCATCACTCTAGAATTAGTCGAAGGTAGTGAATATGGTCTTTGAGAAGGGATTATATTTTCCAATTCTCAAATTCGACTACCATTGTTTTATACAACTATTCCTGAAATAATTTTACTACTATTCTGGAAAATAATGGAGGTGCATTCTTTAAACCAAATGGCACTACTATGTATGCAAAATACCCAAATTCACATACAAAAGTTGTATTATTTTGATCATTTAATGTTACTTTATTGAGCCATCTGAATTCAATGCAAAATATCAGTCTAGTCATGTCTTACTTCTTTGGTTGCACTGGCATGGGACTAGCCCATTTAGACTAGTGTACAAGGTATATGATCCTTGCTTCTAGCATATTGTCGGTTTCTTTCTTTACGATCTATTTATACTTGTGTGCTAGCTTATATGGACTCTTTTTTACTGGTCGAGCATCTAGTTTTATGTTTATTTTCATTTCTCCCATTTCTTGAAATAGTCCTTTCAAATATTTGGAATCTCTTGCAAAGACATCTTGGTATTCCTTTAGAATATTAGTGATTTCTGCTACTTGTTGGTCTGACCATTAATCTTCGATTTTAACCATTTTCAGTCGATCATCATTAGAGATGTCAATTTCTTTTATTTTTATTTTTGCGTCCATCCATTTTGGTGTTTTTGTTTCATTGATTGATCAACTCCCTTCTCTAAAATTTTTAAATGCTTTAGGAAAATCATTAGGTGTTAGCCTCTCTGGTTCTAATTTTTGTTCATAGCTAACTTTCACCACAGTATTTACGATTTTTTGAACCATAGGATGATGCTTTTTCCAACCAAAGTTTTCTTTGACAGTTTTTTCATTCTATATATCTAGTTGAGTCAACTACTACAATGGTTTTGTCGATAAGTTATTACCAACTGCAGTCGTTCTTTCGATGAGTTATGCTCTTTTGACTAAATAGATATTTTTATCTTTTCGACTGCTTCTTTGATAGGTTCTCTTGTAGGGGCAAAGGAAAAGTATTTAATAAAATATTATGTAAGTTCTTTCCAAATAAATATTGCTCCTCTAGCTTCTTCCATCTTATACCACTTGTTAGGTAGATCTTCGAGTGTATTAGGGAATAGGTGAGGATATAGTCATTCATCTCGATATCCTACCATTTTCCATTCTTTTTCACATATCTTAATATGCTTAGCTAGACCTTGTCCTTGGAGGAGTTTTGGTATTTGTAATTGCATTGTGAGCTTATTTCCTCCAAATCATTTAATAAAATTGCTTGATGCAGTCATCCATTTCTACAGTCGAGACTAATGTTATCCTACCATCTTGTTGATTGTCCTATAAAACTTTCAACTAAGATTTGTAGTCGTCCTTGTTCACCAACATTTTTAGATACTTCTTCAATATGGGTGATAGGTGATTCTCATTCCTTATACCTTAATGATGGAATATTTGTTGATTCTTTATTCATTGGTATAATGGCCGGGTACTCTCTTAGTTTTTTCTCAATTGTTTTAGGAACGATAGATAGTATAAAACATTTTTGTCTTCTTTTCCTTGGTATAACTTCTACAAACCAACATTCTCATGTTTTTGCGTCGTACTTTTCCATTTGTTAGTCATAAAGCTCAAAATCAAAGTTATAACCGACTATCATAGTTGACCTAAATGGAGTTCTCTGTAATTGTTAGGTTTGACGGTATCTTCATTATTTTGGACTATATGATATAGACTTTGAATGTCATCATCAGTGTTGTCTAGCTCCATCCATGATCTTCCTTGAGATGGGTTGATCAAAACAATGACTTTATTTCCTTCACCCTTTAATTTAATTCTTTCTTTTTCTAAGGATATGGATCCTTTCATTTTTCACCCCCAACGTTTACCAACTAATGTAATGAAGGATTTGGATCCTTCCTGGGGATCAATAAAATACCACAACTAGTTATGCACTGCAATGAAAGAGATGGGGGAATGATTTCACAAGGGATAGGGAGGGGAGCTATCCAAACCCTTGAGCCAATAGGGTGAGACTAGATGTCAATGAAAGAACCCATAAGCTCTCATCTACCCTTTTTGTCCTCTATCCTCAATCATTCAATTCTTCCAGAAGTTGGTTGAGGAAGTTAATGCCTTGGGCAGAGCAAGGCATGGCTGTCGATTTCGTGATTGAGCCATCCTGCAGTCTTACTATACCTACATCCCATAGTCTAGGGAAGATGCACTCTTGCTTCTGAAGCAAGCAATCATGGGGATGTCTTCCCATCCCATATTTTTTGGATTCGCCTTGCACATTTTTGGGCATTTCCATTCCGCAGTCCATTCAACTCATTATGCATGGTTCACTATCCTGAGTCACAAAAGGGGAGTTGTTCAGTGTGGTTCAGTGTGGTTCATTGTTCGCAAATGCAGCATGAGCTAGCAAAGTATTGCTACGTGTTTTGTAACATCTCTCCATTAGAGGAAATTTGAGGTCTAAAATGGGATTCCTAAGGAAAATAATAAAATAATAGTTATTAATTTTGGAGGAAGAATGAAAAAAATACTTTTTTTGTTCGTATTTTTGACATATCTCACTGTGTTTTTACTCAAATTCTGAGTGGGATAGCTTGTTGGATGTGGAATTTAATTCCACATCCAACGAGTACCCACACTGCATACTTTTGAGAGACCGTGCTACCCCAAAAACAAGAAATACCTAAAAAATGTGATGATGACATCATCGTCACATTTTTTTCAGTTATTTCTTATTTTTGGGGTGTCGGTACTCATTGGATGCGGAATTAAATTCCGTGTCCAACAACATCTCCCGCTTGAAATTTGAGTAAAAACATAAGAAGATATGTTGAAAATACGAACAAAAAAAGTAGTTTTCTTTTATGACAAATTTTATCAATTCAACCACTATGGTTGACTCATTTTATTGAAATTCTATTGGTTCTTGAATTCCAACTCACAAAATTTATTGTTGGCGCATTTTCTTATAAGGACCATTTTAGACCCCAAATTTCCTCTAATGTGTGTTACAAAGTGGTCTGGAACCTTGCACTCTTGTGTACAAGTGGAACCATGTTTTCCTTTGAGCTACAGAGTGGTATGGAACCTTAGTGGTCTATGCTACCAAGTTGAACCTGTGTTATTGTGTATCCTTGTGTTTTGTTGTGATGTGTACCCTGGTTTGGGTCTAAATAGTACATAAGACTTAGGAGTGGAACTGACATCGAATGGCCTTGATAAGCCTAGTGAAGAGAGGAACCTCACAAAAGGATAAAAGTGGTTGGTGAATCTCCTCTACACATCCTAAACAGCACTGGAAGGGAAGGTATAGCTCGAGGGATTATGTAGTAGAGAAGGGGATACTTCTTTGTGTTGGGTGTGTAGATATTGTGGATTCTAGGACAAATAGATCTTGTGGATGTGTCCCTAGCTCTTGAATGAGTCAATAGCTTAGCCATTATTCCTTTCCACTACCCTAACAGCCTGATAAACCCAAAATTAGATTAGCTTGGCTGACAACCTGATAAACTCAATGGTATATTGTCTTGGTTGGGAAGCCTAATAAACCCAATCATATATTGTCTTAGCTGAGCATCATAATAAACCCAATTGTAGTTGGCCATGTGTGACCCTTGGATGGATAGTCTGATAAACCCAACTGTTAGCTAGCTTGGCTAAGTATCCTGATAAACCCAGCAGTGTGATGACTTGGCTAAATAACCTGATAAACCCATCTGTTAGTTGGCTTAGCTGGTCCTCAATGTGAATGTTGGCTTGACTTCTTGCAGTCTCATAAACCCAACTATTAGCCGGCTTGGCTGAGTAGCCTGATAAACCCAGCAGTGTATTAGCTTTTTTTTCCTGCAGCCTGATAAACCCAACAATGTATTGGCATGGCTAAATAGTCTGATAAACCCAACTGTAGGTTGACTTGGCTGTGATTGGTATGCTCTAGCTATGTGTGAGCCTGTTGTTCCCTAATTCCTTGTGGAAATCATGTCCAGATCAGGGGTGGAAGTTGTGTTGAGATATTTATGAACACAACTGACCTATGGTTGGGTGGAACATTGCAACGACATAGCTAGTTGGAGGACATCTTCATCTTCAATATGAGTGTTCTTTGTTGTATTATTTATGCAACGTATTTTCTTATGGATGTGCTGAATATGTTGAATGCTTATTAATGATTTAAGTAGAGTTTAATGTTGTTAAATGTCCTTGCATTTTACATCTGCATATGTTTTTTTTTGTTCCAATGTGTTTTTCTCAAGTTCATGGAAACTGGAAACCTGGTTACAGAGTCAGAATGCATCTAAATTAAGCGTTTCTGCACCCCATAATCTACCTGCGAAAGGCAGGAGGCAGACAGAGAGGTTGAAATGAGGAATAATTTGGTTTTTCGCACCCCAGAATCCTCCTGCGGAAGGAAGAAGCAAAAAAAGAGTCAAAAATGTTATATTTTTTTATCAATTAGGCAGTATTATATTAGGATCTTATCTGAGAGAATAACATGCACAACAATCAATTACAAGAGTCAATAGACACAAATATTTTCCTCAGGGAAACCATAAAGGAGAAAACCCCACAACTTCCTCAGAGATAGAATGAGCACCAATGGCAGTAGTAAAACCCAAAGATAGAAAGATGATCTGCAACAATTGTTCTCTCTCTTACTTGAGTGAGATCTTCCTCTCTCACTTATGCGCTATAGCTGGGTGAGTATGTATGACAAATAGAGAGGCTCACTCTCTATTTATACTAGTTTTTGACTTGACAAATACTTACCAGGTTCGACTTCACTAGGAGATTCTAATAACCCTATTGCCCCTCAATTGTGGGGAATTTTCCCCTCAATCAACAAGGAGGGTTAACCTCAACTAAATTGTGGGTACTATTGCCCCAACTTACAATGGAGGGTTAACCTCAATGACTTTACATGACTTTATTATATTAATGACTCTCCTTATAGGAACATCGGGGTACAATATAAGATATAGAAGTGAATACATTCTGAAGTTACAAATACAGATTCAACACTGCCTCTTAACTAAGAAGTTATTCTCTTGACACAATTCAGCATCACAAGTCTTCATCACTAGATCATTCATCAAAGATGGATCATTATCAAAGTTGGATCATCATTGTATCATCATTATTGTTCCTGCTATCTCGATCAAATGGTTCTATCTCTCAATTCTACTTGTCACAGGAAGTTCTACAGAGCCAACCCTTTTTCATGCTAGTTGTAGGCCTAGCCTCCATGTAGGTCTTCATCTTCTTCATCACTTGTATTTGACCATGGGAGGAACACATCCATATTCCATGTCAGAAAGGCCCGCCCAACACTTATATCTAACCATGGGAGGAACACATCCAGCGTCCATGTCAGAAAGGCATGCCCAACACTCACATCCATCGGCATGGTAGGATACACCATCTACATTCCTGGAAAGGTCAAACACTTACATCCATTGGCATGATAGGACACACCATCTATCATCCAGGGAAAGGCCTAGCATTTACATCCACTGGCATGGTAGGACACACCATATACCATCCATGGAAAGGCCCAGCACTTACATCAACTGGCATGGCAGGACACACCATCTACCATCCAGGGAAAGGCCCAGAACTTACATCCACTGGCATGATAGTACACACCATCTATCATCCAGGGAAAGGCCCTACACTTAAATCCATTGGCATGATAGGACGCACCATCTATTATTCAGGGAAAGGCTCTGCACTTACATATGACCATGGGAGGAACCAATCCTACCACCATGTCTGAAGGGATATGCACTTACATATGACCATGGGAGGCCCTACCTACCACCATCTCAGAAGGGCTCTACACTTACATCTGACCATGGGAGGCCTTGCTTACTACCATGTTAGAAGGGCACACAGACTCATCACTTCCCCTTGGAAGGAACCTCTATCTAGAGAACACCAAGCTTCTCCATGAAGTACTCAAACTTCACTTTGCCCATTTCTATCATAGAATCACATCAAGGCTGATTACATCCAAGGATAACCTACAAGCTTCACCAAGACCGATTACATCTAAGGACAACCTACATGACCGTTTACGTATGAGCCACCTATGAGCTTCGTCGGGATTTTATGCTCAGACAACCTATCTCACCGGCTATGCTAGAACTCCCTCTTTCGAGAGATATTGATCTAGATCACATACTGGAGCTTCACTGCTCATCTCTGCATCATACAAAAATGTAAGTCATATCAATCAAATCAAATAGTAGTTTTGAAAAGAAACATACTACCTCCCAAATAGCTAAGAAAGTGGCAACATATTTTGCCTCGGCTGTTCTCAGCACCATGCTAGACTCCTTCTTGCTAAACCAAGAGATCACACCTGATCTCATACTGAAGCAGTACCCCAAAGCGCTCTTCCTATCAATGGAACTATCTACCCAATCTAAATATACATAACCCTCCAGGTTAATTTTCTGATTTGCTTCATACTTGATCCCATAGCCAATAGTACCCTTCAATTACCTCAAGATATGCGTTGTATCAATCAGGTGAACATGTCTTAATGTGTTCACAACAAATCAAATATATGGTCTCGTATTCGTTAGGTACATCAAGGAACAAATCATCTGACAATACATCATGGAATCAACCATCTCTGATGAATCATCACTAAATAGCTTCAGGTTCGATGCCATAGGTGTGGACATGGCCTTGCAGTCCATCATCCTGAACCTCTTCAAGATCTCTACTGCATACTTCCCTTGTCCCAGGGAGATTCCATCCACATTCTACCACACCTCCATGCCTAGAAATTAATTCCCATACCCAAGTCTTTCATATCAAACTCGGAAACAAGTCTCCTTCTTGCATCCTTAATGAGTTCCTCTTTTTCTGTCAAGAATAGGAATTCGACATATAACACTCATCATCATTGGTATTCCACCTTCAACCTTGAAGAAAAGGTTGGAATATGCTTTACTCTTAGTAAATCCTAGAACCATCAGTAATATTTTCATCACATTGTACCATGTCGAACCTCAGGATATTATATAGTCACTCCCTCTTAAGCAGAGCATCATTCTCCCTCTTCCTTTTGTACTCTATGCATTGAAACATTCTGTACTGGAGTGACAAGTAGCTTCCTCTTCTACTAATATTATATGTATCCATCTAGGGTCACTGGATACAAATATCCTCTATATTGAACCTTTTCTTCTCACACCCATTTGTGAGCTTGTCATCCTCTATAGCCTTTCATTTTCAACCTTGTAGCAAAGGTTAAGATCTTCATCACTCTAGGTGATCTTCAAGATCCTCATGTAGGTGTTATCCCATGGGTGCCTTCTGAGCTCATACAAGGCCTTCTTTAATTTCCACAAATGAGTCTTCCTGTCATGTGTCTTAACTCCCATTGGCTGCAAATTTCTCTTCGTAGTCTATGCCTTCTTTAATTTGCACAAATTAGTCTTCCTGTCATGTGTTTTAACCCCCATTGGCTGCAAATTTCTCTTCGTAGTCTATGGATCTATGAGAATCCCCTTGCTATGAATATTTCCTTGTATCCTAGGATGTTTCCATCTATTTCATGCTAGATATTGTAGATCCATATGGAATATACTACAGACTTCCCTTCAGTTCTCGATACCGCATCCTAGACATCATTCTTCTTGAACTGGTACTCTCCTTCCCTTTCTTCTTGGCTACTTCTTCATAACTTGGAAGAATCTAAATCAATGATGTCACTCAATAGTGTCACATAACTGCACTGTGTTTGAGACCTCTCTCTATCTTTGAAAGTATCATCATATTATTCTTCATCTTGGATTATTTCTTGAACTGTCGTCACTTTTTCTTTGGAACAAGTCTCATCCTTATTTTCTTGCAAGCGATTGTATGCGATCTTTCCTACAAGTCAAATGCATTAGTTGTATGGTTAGAAACATTTCATAAGGCATATTCATAATGGAAAATTCTTATGCATAAAGATATAATCATGCAACTATTTTATCCAATAAAACATTCATCCATATCTCACGAAAACTTTCTAGATGCCTTCCATCTCTACCATGACATCATTGACATTCTGCACTAATCCAATATGTTAGCAAAGAGATATCATTCTAGATAAGTAGCAATGGTGAGTTGTATAGAACTATGGGCTACTTACCCATCACATGCATAATAGTAGTATACTGTCATTAATGCAAACATTCTATCATGCATAACACATCAACTCAATATAAACAGATGCATAACAAAATAATATCATGAAATGACAATTGAATACTTATCTTTATTTGTTTTGTGGGTAGATTCCTTATTGAGCCTTCAACTTCATCATCTTCTTCATTTATGAAAACATCATTTCTTATCCAAGTGCTAGGATGGATAAAAGGTTCTTGAAGAGTTGAGTCCTTTATATTCCTCATCGCTTGAGGGATCGTCTTTGGATTGTGAGAGCTTGATATTTAGTTGCTCCCTTTTTCTCTTCTCTTATTATGAGTTGAGCTTCTTATTGTGTGCACTCTTCCCAGAGTCTTCTGAAGGTAATCACTTCCTTCTGGCACACATTCCTCGAATGAATAAATCCCATGATCCTGGGAGGCCATTCAAGGTGGTTATAACCATATCTTGTTCTTCTTTGATTGCTTCATCATAGCATCGAACACTTCATTTTGGTGTCTTCAAGGATGATACATGAGGGATGAGATGATATTTAATATAATATACAATGATTCTCTTGAGTCTAGTCGTGGCCTCATCTCCCTCTGGCTCGTAGACCTTTCTTACTTAAATACTGGTCCAAGTCAATTTCTTCAAGGATCATAAAGGTCTTATACTTCTTCGGATTTATATTCTTCCCTTCAAAATAGCTTGGTCAAGGAATCAATCATCTCTTTAGGTGTCTTTAGAGAATACACTTGTCATATAAGGTGATCCTCTTGGCCTTGACCAAGTTCTTCTTGTGTAAGGCTTTAGCCTCATCTCCCTCTGGAACTGGAACCTCTCCACTTATGTAGGTGTCCAATTCATTTCCTTCAAGAACTAGTGAGATCCTATACTTCCCTGCTTGAAATTTGTCAGCCTCACCAAGCTTATCATCAAGCTGGTGTGATTATTCATTTTGAAATGAGAAGCTCAAATGTAAACAACAAAATATTAGATCTTACCGATTTGAGGTGTCTGTCCTGGTTCTAGATCTAGCTGATCTAGGGTTTGTCAGAGAAACCCTAATTTTCAAAACTTGGAATCTCAAAATTTTGATTGGATAGAAGGATAGGCCTCTTCAACACAAGCTTCCAATGTAATCCTTTTCTTAAAAAAGTGGAGGGAAGCTCCCAGAACAAGAAGCCCTAGTTTTCCAATTTCTTCTGCAAAAATGCCTGATATTGTTTATGAAGTATCTCTGAAAGTACTGCTCCTCTATGTCTGAAATTTTGCACTGAGGTATCCTTATCTGTCCTCTTTCCAACACCATAGGTTTTATCAGAATTGGTTTCACCAATTGGGACCTATGATATTTTTCCCACAATGACTTAATTCTGGACTGTTTAGCATATCAAACTTGTACAGACTGACACATGCCATTGTTTCACCTTCGAGGTATGAAAATTTTACCATAGAAAGTAAAGTATGTGCGCTATTTGGAAAATCCTTAGAAATTTCATTTGGACCTTTGTATCCCAAGATATAGTAATTCTCCCTAGGTGTCATGTTTAGGGATGAATCCAAGAAGAGGCTAGAACCCTGATTTGGAGGAATCATATCTCCCAAAATATATCAAATTTTAGGTTGAAATTTTACACAGTGTACATAAATATTTTATCTTTGGCCTATGAAAATTTTGGCTCTTGATCCTTCTTCAATCTCGAGATATAGTGAATGTACGAAAACTACCAGTTTTAGTATTTTAGGGTTTTTCAAGCCTGAGGTCAAACTAGGGTTTGAATTTCCCAGATTTTTACTCAACCAAAAACTTTGACCTTGGTCTCTAAACTTTGATTTTGATTAGAAGGGAAATCCTATGCTGGGCTCACTCAAAAATTCATCTTCTGTAAAAAGCCCTAATTTCCCACAATAGTGACGAGTCAAAAACTTAAAATACTTGGATTCAAGTTCTGCTTCGACAAAAAGATGTACCCTTCAATGGAGAGTTAGACCAGCCTCCTTTTGTTAATGATCTATGGAGAGAGACCCAAAAAGCAATAAGCCCTAGCTTCTGCAACTGCACAGTGTCTTCTTGTTAGGTTAGCTTTGATACCATGTTATATTTTTATCAATTAGACAGTATTATCTTAGGATATTATCTGAGAGAATAACATGCACACAATCAATCACAAGAGACAATAGAAACAAAGATTTTCCTTGGGGAAAACATAAAGGAGAAAACCCCACAACTTTCTCAAAGATAGAATGAGCACCAATGGCAGCAGTAAAACCCAAAGACAGAAAGATGATCTCCAACAGTTGTTCTCTCTCTCTCACTTGAGCGAGCTCTTCCTCTCTCACCTATGCACTATAGTTGGGTGTGTGTATGACAAATAGAGAGGCTCGCTCTCTATTTATACTAGTTTTTGACTTGACAATTACTTACCAGGGTCGACTTCACTAGGAGAGTTTACTAACCCTAGTGCCCCTCAAGTGTGGGGACTTTTCCCCCTGATCAACAAGGAGGGTTAAACTCAACTCAATTGTGGGGACTGTTAGCCTCAATGAATCTACATGAATTTATTATAATAATTACTCTCCTAATAGGAACATCAGGGTACAATGAAATACGAATGATTCTCCCAATAGCAACATATGGGTACAATCTAATATATACAAGTGAATACATTCCGAAGTTACAAATACATCAACAGAAAAATCTAAGGTAAAAATGTGTTTTCCGCACCCCGGAGTCCGCTGCGGAAGGCAGAAGGTGGTAGGGGGAAATCAGGAAATTAAAAGATAAAGATAAGCAATTGTTGGTTTTCCACAATTCAGAGTTCACCCGCGGAATGCGAAAGGTAGAAAGTGAACGAGTAAGGGTATCGTTTTGTTGGTTTTTCTATTTCTGAAGTCCGCAGTGGAAGGGAGAAAGGCAGAATGTGATCAAATGATTATGTCGTATTTTAAGTTTATGATTCTCGAAGTCTGTAATGGAAGGTGGAAAGATGGAATGTGGAAGGAAAAATGTGGTAAAATAACTATGTTGTATTTTTAATTTTTTTATTCCCGAAGTCCACAGCAGAAGGCGGAAAGGAGGAAGGTGGAAGGAGGAATGTGCTAAAATAACTATGTCGTATTTTAAGTTCCACTACCTGGAGCACGCAACGAAAAGTGAAAATTAGGAAGGTATGAAATCACAGTGGCATTTTGCAGAGTTCCATCTGTCGCAAGCCACATTGTGGAAGGCGGAAGGTGGCAGGCTGAAAGGAGAAAGTCAGAAAAGTATGTTTCAGTGAGGAAATGACTTTTCTGGTTCCAGAATGGATCTATGAGCTGTGGAACGATTGTACAGTGGTTTCTAAGCCTAAGAATGAATGTTAAAATATGAACATGACCCATGATTGTGTTTAAAGAGAAAGAAATAATAAACTTTAAATTATTATGCATATCAGTCAGGTGTATGGGCATCAAGTTCATGTACATCATGGTATCAAAGCGAGTAGTAGAAGTCACCTTCCTTTCCTCATATGCTCCTGCTTAGGGGCATGTATGTGACAGCATGGTATCAGAGCTAATGGTTACAACATTGGTCCTAGATGGTCCAATTGAATAGTTTTCATAAATATTGGTTACAACACCATTAACAATATGTTTATTAACACATTTTGCATAGTCATAGTGCAGTTTGGAAAAGTTGGTTTTGGCTCGACCATGAGAATCAACAGCATGAATGATGCACAGGATCCCTATGAGTATGAGTAAAATGCTATGGAAGGGGGGGGGGGGGGAATTTAAGTTGGAAATACTGAAGCAGAATCCAATGGAAGGATATATCAAGAGACTCTCCCAGATATTGCATCCACCATGATAATCCTAAGGGTGTGATTGCAAAGTTGCAGAGAAGATAATGAGAGGATGATTAGAGCTCAGGAAGAGCATAATCAGTTGAATACAGCCATACTACAGATTTTGACAAACATCCAAAGGAAGATGAACTCTGGATATCTGGCAGTAAATCCAGAAGGAAGTAGGAGCAGTGCCAAAAGAAGAAAAAGGAATTCCAGTGGATCATTTGTTTCTGAAGGATCGACTGGGGGTTCAAGCTCTTCATCTCATAGGAATAAGAGGAAGAGGGGTTATCAGAACAGTTCACGTGATTAATTTAAGAAGGAAAGCCCTCCTATCTTTAATGGTGAGGTAAAGACCAGTCAAGAAGCTCAAGCTTGGCTTCTTGGGATGAAAAATTATCTCCAAGTCCAATACTACTCCAAAAATATGAAGGCAAGGGTAGCCATATTCAATTTGAAAGGAAGAGAATCTATATGGTGGGAGAACCTTAGACAAGTAAATAATATCAATGACAAAAATATTGTGTGGAAGCATTTCAAGAAGTATTTCAAGCAAAAGTACCTCTCTATTAGGTATTATGATGACAAGATCAAATAGTTCCATGAGTTGAGATTGGGACAACTGACCATGGAAGAATATAAAAACAAATTATTGGAGTTGTTTAGGTATGTCAAGTACATCAGAGATGATGAAGTGAAACTTTAGCATTTTCTAAGCGAGCTACCTCAGTCATACAAATACAGAATTGAGTTTTATGAACCTAGAACTCTAGAAGAGGCTATAAGGAAGGAAAAGTATTGATATGATCATAACAAAAGAAAACCATATACCCATAACATCTGGAAGGACAAAAAGAATGAGAATATTGACCAAAGGAAGAAACGTTTCAAACCTTCTCACTTTCGAAATCAGCAAAGGCATCCATCACAAGTTGTGAATAAGGCAGCCATAGTAATGGGAGACATGCCAAGAGACTCAAAAGAGATTAGATAACCACTCCAATGTTTGGGATTTGGAGGAAACCATATGCGTGGGAACTATCCGCGTGAGAATGGGTATGTAAGAAAATCTCACAACGTCCAAGAAGATGAAACAGTGGGTCAAGTAGCAAGGATCGTCCCTAGAATTTATGCAGCACTAGAGGACCACTAGGTAGATCATCAATCAATTGTGGTTGAAGTTGAAGGTAAGATTGTTGAGCAATCTGTTTCTATTTTGATTGACCTTGGATCTACCCACAGCTATATTACTCCTAGAATTGTGGATATTTATGCTTTTAAGAAATTAAAGCATAGAAAATCATGGTTAGTCCAACTAGCCACTGGAACCAAGAGAAAGGCTAGTGCAGTGGTAGAGAAATGTCCATTATTCATGAATGGGTTAGTCACCTATGTGTTGTAAAGCAAAGTATCCTATGGCTAGGGTTTAAGAGGCCATCAACATACTGGGGTTGAAAGGTGGATGCATATAGTTCTGCAAGTATATATAAGGAAGATTTAGAGATAATAAAGATCCACACCTGATTAACTGAAGGCTGGTCCAATCTTTCTCTAGCCCTTCTCCTTCTCCTCTTCCCTAAGAGACCTGCAAAACAAGTTATATCTTCCTCAAACCAATATGACCACATATAAATAAATGATAATGAAATAAACATGAAATAATGATCTAATTAACATCATCATATGATCATAAACAAAGTTTCAATCACACATTGAACAATTATTTGGGAAGAAGAAGGACATCACATCTTTATTAATATTGAAAACAAGTACAAGTATACCTTCTCTTCAAGTTCGGCACCTCATGAAACCTTGATCTAGTTATGCTGCTTCTCTTCTCCAAGGAACTCACCTCCAAGCTCTGCAACACAAGGAGAATGCTTCTAGGGTAAACGGGTGGGCAAAGAGAGTCCCAATTCCTCCAGCATGACAATGCAAAATTTGAAGTCTCCTCTCATGGACCTCCCTACCTCTATTTATATGCTTAAAGAAGAGTTCGGGTTGAAAACAAAGTAGTTACAACTGAAGGAGTCAGTTGCATAACTACCCAAATTTCAAAATGCGTATGTTTTTGACATTTTCAGGAGGCATAGGCCAGTTGCAAGGACAATAGTCGTGTGCATGAGGAGGTATACATGGGTTGCAATGTAAAAAGTTGTGTATTTAAAGCGTACATGACTATTATATATAGAAACTCGCATACATATGCGGGTTTCCTTAAAGAAATTCGCGTACACATCAAAAACTCATTGTAGGGTATTTCTGGGAATTTTCAGACTTTGGTGTCTTCTGGAAAGTTTTAGCTAATAGAAATATATTTCCAACGGTGTAGAGATGAGGTCAAATGGAGTTACAAAAATCTAGATATGGATTCTCCAAGTTAGGTGTTTTTTCAGTGACTTTCGGTGACTTTCATGAAGTGTCGACATGCGACAAAATCATGGGAAAGTGGTCACAGGTAGAGATCTATCATTTTGAGCTATAAATATGCCCCTTAATTTATGAGGTTAGAGGGGAAGACAATAGCTGAAATACATTATAAAGGAAATAGCTGAGTATGGAGAGAGCAGAGAATCCAAGATCGAAAGGCTCGAAAAAAGGTACCTGAAAGAGAGATAAATGTCAGACAAAAATGATCTCTGGGACATATAAGTCCATATACAAAACATCGCCATAAAGATACTGGTGGATCCAACATATGTATAACTGATGAAACTATTATGGTCACTCAATATGAAAAAAGGCGCCATATCAAATCTAAAGGAGTCATGGCCACAAATGAACAAGGTGGATCCATGTCAACAATCGATCATAGCCACAAAAATACAAAGTGGGTCTATGTCTCAAAAAAATGTCATATAAAGTGTGACAAGGTTTTGTGTAGCTTGGGAAATAGAAAAATGATGATGCTACTGTCATCCCAAGGTCTTCAATCCAAACTGCCCAAAAGGTACAAATCCTAATCATGCAAATAAAGGAGTTGAAGTCAAACATGGAGGAAACCATTTTATTATCGGTCAATAATGAGAATCGTTAACAAACGTGAGGGAAACCACCATTAATGAAAATGGTCCCCAAGGCACCTAGTACATTCTAACAAGTGTGAATATAAGGACTTGAAGTCAAACACTTGAAGAATATATCAAGTAGGAGACATTAAGACATTCCCACTACCCAATAGCGAGGCAAATTGCCACTGATGACAACAATCCCCAAGGTACTGTCATAAAACTCTAAATCTCATCCCCAGAGCAAGATGTGTTGCAGTCAAAAGGAAGAGATCCATTGGAAGGAAAGCATTAAGGCATCCTTCATCATCCAACACGAGGTAATTAAAAGACTAATTGGATTTGGAATTGCTACTGAATTTCACAACAAGAAACGCTGAAGACATGATGTAATGAACTAATACCAGGGAATGGCCAACACAAAAGGTCAAGGAAACTGCAAAATGGACAACAAAGGTTTAATCCTTGAACAGTAAGCACGACACAAAAGTGACTTAGGCATATTTTGACACAAATCCACAATGTATGAGACATTGACAGATTCCCCATATAATTGGAAAAGAGATCAATTGGAGGAGTAAGAAACTATGAATCGGGATAAGGTCAAAATACTAGGACCCAACTGTTGATAGACTCAAAACTGGTGCTTTGTTCAAGGAAACAAGACTTGCTGCCATGATATAAAAAACATGTGAATGAACTTCCCTTCCCCTCTTTCTTGTAAAGGTTTAACAAGTCCAAGAAAGTAAACTCGAGACCATCTTCATTTTTGGCAAGCTCGAAGAAAAGACAGAAGAATTCTTGATAAAGCACTGATTCATGGATTTTACGAGCCCGAACTAGTACATGCTCAAGGGTGTTTTCATAGTTTAGAGAGTCTAAAAAATCCAAAGAAGACTCCAGGGGGGTCCTTTTTCGTACAATTTAGTCTCCTGAGGCTGAAAAAGTATAAAACAAACCACAGAAGAACTCTCTTAGCTTCCGAAGAAGTAAGGCACACCTTTTGTGTATTTAGTCAGGAAGGTCCGAAAAAGGTTAAACTACCACCTATCCAACGCTCCTTCAAAAGAAACATATAGCATGCGTTTTACAAGTGTGAAGGAAGGCAATATCACTCAGAAAGATCCATTTGATTACGAGAAATGGGGCTTACAATAGTAAACTCGATGCTTTGTTCTTTAGGGTTTAACAAGCATGACAAAGACATAAAGTACACTCAAAAAAAAATTCATGTTTTGGTCCAGAGAAAAAAAAGAGAAAACTAAGCTCATACCAGGGATTCCTTTTCCGTAAGTTTAGTCCCTCAGGTCCGAAAAAGTGATAAACCTATGCCTGAGAATACTCTTCTCAATTCCAAAGAAAAGAGAGTGTTCCTTTCTCGTATTATTCCACATGGTCCAAGAAAGCGATAACCTACCACCAATGTGGATGCCCATTCACATATTCTTAATGAGCCTGAATGGACAAGTTCACTCGATAGTCAAGTCTATTTTGAGGAGTTAGACCTGGGCCTAAAGAAACTCAATATCTTTCCCGTGAAGTTTTAATGAGTCTAGAAAAGTCAACTCGTGGCCTCCTTACTGTTTTTAATGAGCTCGGAGGAGAGTAGAAAGAATGCTCTAAATGCGAGGAGACGAGTGTCATAGGCAAGCGAAACTAGTTCCAAGTGCAAGGAACAAACCTATGCATAGTGCAAGGAACAAGAGCAAGATAAGGACACTCATGGAACGTCTCCTCAAGGTAAATGGTTTCAAGTTGCAAAGGAAAAATGATACAAGGCTTAGCGACGATGAGAACAAAGATGAGGGCTTATAAAACGAGCTAAAAGCGTGGAAGTCGGCATCAGGCTCAAAAGCGCGAGCAGGATACATGCAAACGTACTTACAAATTGAAAAACAAGACAAGGCCAGTAAACAATATTTAATCCAACTAAGAATATTGTCTCCAAGAAAAAACAACATCAGAATCATATCCAGAATAAAATATCCGATGCTGGTCACTTTGGTAGAAACACATGTGACTTTGCTATCTTCTACAAAAGTGAAAGTCAAGGCAGAATCGACCGAAGAAGATTCTATAATTCAAAGGCTCGAGGGTTTATAATCAGTAATATCAACCTCATAAGGAAAGAAAAAATCAATAAGGGATATAGAGTCTGCAAGAACAAACTCAATATCACGAGAGTTGAAAAATTCATAAGAAAAATCAAACTCATCAAGATCACTAACTTGATGATCAAAGGGAGAGTTAGAAGACTCAATAAGACCAATATAACAAGAAAGGTCAGGCTTACTAGGAAAATCAGGGTTAGACTTAGTCATAACTGAACCAACATCCAAAAGAAGGTCAGACTATATCAAAGACTCCAGGAATATCTCATCCAAATGAAGGAGATCATCTGAGATAGGACACATGTCTAAACTTTCAAATGGATCAACAGAGTGGAGAGAAAGCTCCATGGTCTGTATAGGATGATTCGCCTAGTCAACTGCTGGGACCATGTCCCAAGAAGGTAAGCATGAAAACAGAGGCTGCTTCTCAGTAGCAATTGAACGCAAAGGACATGAGGCCACATAGCTCACCTGCGGTGAGGTAGTGTCTATAGAAACACTGGGAATCAATAAAGAAAAGACATGGTCTCTAGTTGGGTCAGGAGATGGATCAAGAAAATCCAACTGATCGATAGTGACAATTTCTTCGCCATGATTAAAGTACATCACAGGAAAGAATGTTGACACCACAGCTTGCATGGCATAGACATAATCACATCCAAGGATCATATTGAAGTCTAAGGGGTCTTATATCACCATGAAGTCAACTAAGACAATCTTCCCACCCAAAGTAACAGGTGTTTGAGTGATAATTCCCAAGGCTATACAAGTTCTTCTATCAAATGCCAGTAACTGACTAGCAGTTGACACAAGGCTGGGAGATCCCATGCCTCACCAAACATGAGCAGACAATATACTAAATGAGGCTCCTTCATCAATAATACAACGAGCAATCGTGTATGGTTCAACTTTGACCTTTATCTGGAAATGTGTATTAGAAGGAAGGTGTGGCTCAACTAGGCTATCCCAATCAAAGGAAGCAATCTGAGAGCTTGGTGGGGGTTGATCCGAAGTGAGTTCAGTGCCCCCTTGTTCAGTAAGTTCTGAACTGGCAGTGAAGGAAATGTGACTAGCAGACACTTCACTCTCCAAAGGAAGAGTGGGATTGATTGACAATGGAATCAATTCTACCACTTTGTGAAAGTCAATCTCTGAAGGGAGAGTGGGATTGACCAAAGATGACATTGGTCAATCACATCAGGATCACTCTCCGAAATAAGAGTGGGATCAACCAAATTTGAGATTGGTTTGACCACTTGATCAACCAAAGGTTGAGTAGGTTTTTGAGAAAACATAGGTTGTTTAGGAGAAGGAAATTCTTGAGTCCTGGACCACACTCTTCACACCTCTGCGATAGTAGGGCACTGGTGAGTAAGATGATCTCCCTCACATAGCCTACAAGGGAACTTACATTTTCACTTCGAACGACCAGTTTTCTCAACAGTGTCAACATGACTAGCAATGGCTAACTATTTGCTCTTAGCATGACCTACAGAGGCTGAGAGTTTTCCCCCAGTATGAACTACAAAGGTTGGGTGACTGGGTCCAACCTGACTAAGAGAGGCTAGTTGTTGAGAGACTTTAGGATGTTCAAAAATGGGATGACCATGAAACCAAACTCTTCACACCTCCACGATAGAAGGGCATTTATAAGTAAGGTGGTCTCACAAAGCTTACAAGGAAACTTGGGCTTGTGTTTTGAATGGGTATTCTTTTCAATAGTGTCAACATGACTCATAGTGGTTGACAGATTGTCTTTAGCATGAACCACAGAGACTGAAATATTGCCCCTAGCATGACATGCAGAGGCAGAGAGACTGGGTCCAACATGACTTGCATAGGTTGGACGAGCACCACCAGCATGAACAACAGAGGCTGAATGGTTAGGATCAACATGCTTTGCAACAGTTGAGTGTGTGCCCCCAGCATGAACTTCAGAGGCTGGGTGGATGGATCCAACATTACATGCAGAGGTTGGATGGGGAGGTTCAACTTGAACATCAGAGGTTGAACAGGTTCCCTCAGCATGAACTACAGAGGCTGAGTGACTGGATCTGACATGACCTAGAAAGGTTGGAAGGATCCTGCCAGCATGATCAATAGAGTTTGGATAGGTTCCCCCAGCATGAACTTCAGAGGCTGGGTGGTGAGGTTCAACTTGACTTGCAGAGGTTGAATGAGTGCCCCTTTTCTTATGTGCCTTCTTCCTATTCCTCCTTCTTTTACTCCTTTTAGACTATCAGTTACTAGTATCAGTACTTTCACCGCATGAGGTAGAAGGAGTAGGAGAATCAACTACAGGTGAAGGGGAACCAATGTTTTTATGCCCTTGAAATAAGGAGCTTACTTGTGAAGCATCAGGAGCCATTAGAGGAAATTTGGGGTCTAAAATGGGCCTTATAATAAAACGCACCAACAATAAATTTTGTGAGCTGGAATTCAAGAACCAATGGAATTTCAATAAAATGAGTCAAACATAATGGTTGAATTGACATATTTGTCATAAAAGAAAACTACTTTTTTTGTTCGTATTTTCGACATATCTCCCTGTGCTTTTACATCATCATCACGTTTTTTCAAGTATTTCTTATTTTTTGGGTAGTGGGGTCCATCAAAAGTATGTAGTGTGGGTACTCGTTGGATGTGGAATTAAATTCTGCATCCAAAAATATCTCCCGCTCAAAATTTGAGTAAACACACAAGGAGACATGTCGAAAATACGAACAAAAAAAGTAGTTTTTTTCATTCTTCCTCCAAAATTAATAACTATTATTTTATTATTTTAACTATTATTTTATTACTTTCCTTAGGAGGCCCATTTTAGACCTCAAATTTCCTCTAATGATTCAGGGCAGTTGGAGTGGAAAACAACCACACTGGTAGCCCTAGGGTGAATCCAGGTAGATTCAAGGTGGCCATCAAAGGAACACCAACATTCCCTATGAGAGGAATAGTACAAGGAGTTTCCAGCATGGGGATCTCTTGGTTGGTGTTCAAATGGGTGTTATCCATATTTTCAAACTAGGACACAAAGTTTGAGGTTGAAAAGCAACCAAAAGTACAAATCACACACCTGAAGGAAAACTAAGTACAGACAAACCAAAGAGCACTCACTAAAATTCCTAAATCCAAACAGACAAGTAGGTATAAGATATGCTTTCCAAAAGAAAGCTGATAGACAGTTACTTGGCATCATTGTAGATGTTCTTAGGCACAAGTGGAGGAATCTCCCTTCGCCCCCCCACACCTTCTACCAGGGTTAACTTCCAAGCCCCTCCAAGGTCAACCAGAAATAGCCTTCTGGTGTACCTATGTATGAACCCTAGATGTCAAAGAGACTAAAGGCTACCTTGACTATATTTACAGTCGAAAGCCCAGTTCATACGCATGGGCAGGGTAGTAAAGCCCAAAACCTTGTCTAAGACAGAATCCCCAAATGCGCAAAAACCTTGGTCTACGCTTTGGCAAGGAATTGGAGGGTTATCTCCTCAGTCCAAGCCGTCACGCGGCCTCGTGCTTAACTCCTATTTGAGAGGAGCTTCCCAGATACAATCAACGTAGAAAATGGTTTACCTAGTGATTGGCCAACTACGTCTAAAATTTTATACTTGTGGGGAGTTTTAACTCCCTATCCCACAAGTCTAGCCTAAGCTAGTTGGTGTATGACCCTATAAAATAAAACTTACTAGTAATTTTTAAATTATATCATTTATTTTAAGGGTTATTTTTAGTCAGAGGGTAAATAGCATGGAACTTATGTGGTGTTTTGACTTAAAGTTGAAACAAAACATGGGGGCTTCACTTGTTGGCCAATATCCTATCACATTAGTTCATATTATGGGTTTTAAAATTATCAAAAATCGAACCAATATATTGCAGGTATTGGGGGGATGAGGGGTTTACGGTGGGGGTGGGTAGGGTGGTTTATAAGGATTGAGGTATAAAAAGGGGTGGGAGGAGGTTTTAAGTATTGGGAGGGGGTTTTAAAAAAAAGTGTTTGGGTTAATATCTCTCGAAATTAAGGGTATTCTTTAATATCCTACAATCGCACGTGCTATGTGAGAGGTTCACTAAGTGAAGTCCCCATGAAACAAAATGACTAAACAAAGAGAACTGAAATGCAAAAAGTAAAACCTATTCTCTTTTATTTTTCAAATAGAAACTTGAAATCCACAAAGAACAATTTCTTTTTATTTCTTTTTTCAAAAACAATGATATGCCATGCAATCTAGACTAAAAACCTAATCTACATGCATATAAAACAAACATGTGTTTTTGTCTTTATCTTTTATAAATGCAAAAGAAAAAACATCCTATCAACTAATGCAAGCATGTACTGTAAACAAAGCAAATAGACAACTACTCTACACCCCACAAATAAACCCTAGGTTTCCCTAAAGTTGGATATCAACCTCTCTTGAAAGGAAGGCTCACAAAGGTAAACAAGCCAACAAATTTGGAATGAAGAGACTGAGCAATAAGACTAACATATACAAAGGCCAAGAAGTCCCAAGTATCAATCTAAACCTACAAGCAGAGGCTGCTCAGTACCTTGTCCAACAAGTTAAAGCCAAAGAAGGAGGTGGGGGGGAAGGCAGCAAAAACAAGTTCAAAGACTTGAAAGAGACTTACAAGATAGACAAAGAGCACTTAATAGAGATAAAACAACCTCTTAGGAGTCATGCACATGCAGAGGACCCTTGAAGACCCTACAAAAGCCCTCAAATTACCCAAAAACCCTAAAAAATGATGAAAGAACACAAATTCAGGTGCATACACGAGTTGCCTTAAGGAAGGTCACATATGACACATGGGTTGTAGGTAGTGCAAGTCACGTATACAACATAGACACATGACTGTTTAGCCTGAAAGTCACGTATGGATGACAAAAAGCACAAAAAGGATAAAAAACTGACCTAGGAAGGCAGGAAAGGTGTTCCAACAAACTCAAAAGGTGTTCCTAACTTGTAAGAAAGACCTAAAACTTTACGAAAGGCTGAAATAAAGACAAAGAAACCCCAAACAAACAAATCTCTCCTCAGCGGAGTCGCCGGTTCTGTTGTAAAGGAAAGTATCCTATGTCTAGGGTTTAAGAGGCCATAAACATACTGGGGTTGAAAGGTGGATGCATATAGTTCTGGAAGTATATAAAAACAAGATTTAGAGATAAGAAAGTTCCACACCTGATTAACTGAAGGCTGGTCCAAGATATCTCTAGCCCTTCTCCTACCCCTTTTCCCCAAGAGACCTAAAAAACAAGTTATACCTTCCTCAAACCAATATGACCACATCTAAACAAATGATAATCAAATAAACATGAAATAATGATCTGATTAACATCATCGTATGATCATAAACAAAGTTTCAATCACACATTGAACAATTATTTGGGAAGAAGAAGGACATCACATCTTTATTAATCTTGAAAACAAGTATAAGTATACCTTCTCTTCAAGTTTGGCACCTCATGAAACCTTGATCTGGTTCTGTTGCTTCTCTTCTCCAAGGAACTCACCTCCAAGCTCTGCAACACAAGGAGAATGATTCTAGGGAAAAGGTGTGGGCAAAGAGAGTCCCAATTCCTCTAGCATGACAATGCAAAAGTTCAAGTCTCCTCTCATGGACCTCCCTGCCTCTATTTATATGCTTAAAGAAGAGTGAGGGCCGAAGACAAAGTAGTTACAACGGAAGGAGTCAGTTGCATAACTACCCAAACTACCCAAATTTCAAAATACATATTTTTTTGACATTTTCAGGAGGCGTACGCGGGTTGTATAGACAACAGTCATGTACACAAGGAGGTATACATGGGTTTCAATATAGAAAGTCATGTATTTAAGGCGTATGCGACTATTATATATAGGAACTCACGTACGTACGCGGGTTTCCTTAAGGAAAGTCGCGTACACATCAAAAACTCATTTTTAGGGTATTTATGGGCATTTTGAGACTTTGGTGTCTTCTGGAAAGTTTTAGATAAAAGAAATATCTTTCCAAAAGTGTAGAGATGAGGTCAAAAGTGTTGAAATATTGTAACTTCGAATAATATTCTTTATGTATCTTTTGTGGTCCCCGATGGTCCAACCGGGAGAACCACTTGTATTACATTGTACCCCGATGCTCCTAATCGGAAGAACTAATAAGAGTCATGAGGTAGTCCCCTCTAATTGTAAAGGTGGGTCATCAGCACCCCAGTGTGGTTACTTGAGCCTACATGTGTAACTCGAGCCTACATGAGTTAACTTAAGCCGACATGTTAATTGAGTAAACTTTAAGTAAACGGATGAATATAAATAGAGGTGTAGTGCTCCTCATTTGAGACACACACACTCACTTGGAATAGCGCACTTATGGAGGAGAGAAGTTGCTGGAGAAGGAGGAGAATCAGGTTTTTGATCTCCTTGTTGGTTTTACCTTTTTCCCTTTTGGGGCATCTATATTGAGGAAGTTTTTGCTGGGTTTTTCCCTTTAGGGTTTTCCCAGGATAAATCTGTGTTGTTCTCGTGATACGGTTTCTTTCAGTGATCCTGTTTTATATGCTTTTATTATGAAAAATGAAATGATATACTGATGTCTTAGCTAAGCATATGAAAATTTAACAAAAAGCAGTTACATAAATCCATATATGGATCCTCCAAGTTAGGTGCTTTTTCAGTGAATTTCATGAAGTGTCGTCATGGAAGTGTCGACATGCGACAAAATAATGGGAAAGTGGTCACAGGCAGAGATGTGTCATTTTGAGCTATAACATTATGCAGACTTGAATGTTCTATCACTTGGTTTCTATGATATTCTCATTGTAATGAACTGGTTAGAAGTGCATAGAGTTAATATTGACTGTTACAATAAGGCTTTTGAATGCATGGATGAAGAAGGGAACCCAAGAATCGTAAGAGGAATTCCAAAGGTGATTTCTATTAGGCAGATTTCAACAATGCAGCTAAAGAAGTTATGTAGGAAAGGTTGCAGATTGTATGCATCCCATGTTTTGGAGGAAGCAGAGAATGAATCTCCTAGGTTGAAGCAGTTTCATGTATTGCAAGAATTCAGGGATGTTTTTCCTGATGAAATTCTAGGAATTCCTCCAAAGAGAGACATTGATTTTATGATTGACCTTGTCCCTAGAGAAGCACCAGTGTCCAAGAAACCCTACAGGATGAGGACACCAGAATTGCTAGAGCTAAAAATATAGTTACAAGAATTGTTGGAAAAGATGTACATCAGGTCGAGTGTATCCCCATCGGGAGCACCAGTTATGTTTGTGAAAAGAAAAGATGGTAAACTCAGGTTATTTATTGATTACAGATGGTTGAACAAGGTTGCTGTGAAGAATAAATACGCTTTACCTTGAATTGATGACCTTTTTTATCAAATGAGAGGAGCAAAGGTATTTTCCAAGATTGACTTGAGGTCTGGTTACCACTAGGTAAGAATCAAAGATGAATGTATTCATAAGACAACCTTCAGAACAAGGTATGGACATTATGAGTTTGTAGTGGTACCATTTGGCCTCACAAATACACCAGCTACATTCCTGTGTCTCATGAATAGTGTTTTTAGCAAGTATCTGGACAAGTTTGTTCTTGGTTTCCTTGATGACATTCTTATTTATACTAAGAATGAAGAAGGGCATGAAGAACATCTAAGAATGACAGTGCAATTGCTAAGGGATCATAAGTTGTATGCAAAGTTGAGAAAATGTGACTTTTATAAAGATAAAATTTATTATTTTGGTCACATTATCTCAGAAGAGGGAGCATCTGTGTACCCTAAAAAGATTGAGGCCATCATGAATTGGCCAACCCCAAGAAATGTGACAGATGTGAGATCTTTTATGGGACTTGCAGGATACTACAAGAGGTTCATTGAAGGATTCTATAAGGTTGCACATTCAATCACTTATATGCAAAAGAAAGGGATTATTGCCACCTTTCACACACCTGGGTTACATGGAAGAAATCTTCAAGCCACTCGGTGTGTCCTTGGGGGCAAGTCTTGAGTCAAGGCTGTCACCTTGTTCTTGAATCATCTGTTTAGGCTCAACTCCTAATGAAGCCAAGGGGGGTAGACCCTATTAAGTTACTAAGGAAAAATTATTTAGTATGATGATGGTATTAAAGAGTAAGTTTTTTAGGAGTTTCGAATTAACAATTGTAAACAACAAATAACATGATGAGATAATCACAAGTAAGCATGAAAATGACATCTAATCACATATAGATTGAAAGAAATAAATAGTTGACCAGTGCCTTGAAAATGGAGTAGAAAAACAATTAAGAGTGCTTGCAAGTGTTGGAATGAATGTTGTGCAATTGTATCTTGGTTAATTTTAAATTAATGTAAGAAGATGAGTAATTTAACTTAGGCGAGAGGATCCAGATATACCCAGGGGGTACTTGAAGTATGTCCAAAACTAAACCATCAGGACTACCCACAAGGAATATGTGGGCTGAATGCAATCTCTGAGGTTGTTGTTCATAATGCACCCGAAGGTGTAACACAGATCAGTGCCCTAAGGTCACTTTTCAGGAGTTCCCACTTCCTTTGGGTATTTTGCCACCGTAATGGTTTGATCGAGGCGTTGGATTTTCGCCTAATGGTTTGTCAATTTGGGGAGAGTGAATCCTAATTATTTTAGTCACTCAAGTGCTTTTGATGCATCTTGACCAATCGGATGAACTGAAGCCAAGTACATAGCATACACACTGGATTCTTCATTATTTTTAGTAAATTTTAAAATAAGTGTTCTTGTTAAAAAGAAAACCCTCCAGGAACCTCTTTCAATTCAAGTGGATCTCAATCGGGGAATCAAGGAGGGGTTAATTTTATTATGACTAATGAAACAATTGATGAAAAAGTAATCAAACACACACACCATCATTTTTCTAATTAGTCCTACCACGCATCTCTTTCCCCTTGCAAGTCAATCGGGAAGTCGTGGGGTAAGTAGTATGATTAATTTTGAAATTAAAATATGGAATAATGCAAAATTATATCAAAGTATACAATCCTGCATGTCAGTACTAAACTAGAGCAGAAAAAAGGGAAAAAATCCAAAAAAGTGAAACGGACGCAGATCCCCCCTGGGGGGATGGGGAGCGGGCTCGAAAGAGCCTACTCAAAAAAGATTTTCTTTATTATTATTGGTTACAATATCATCAAAATTAAATATCAGAAACCTCTTGGTCCTTATATGGGATGAAACCAAGATCTTAGAACTTTCCAAAATTTTTAAATTTTAGTGAAAGGGGAGACCCCTGGGGGGATTTGCACGCTCTCGAGGCCACTTTTGAAGAGAAGATTTTTTTAATTTCTGTTACACCTGCTAAAAAAATCAAGCATGTTAGAATAACATATGCCCAAAAGCACTTTAAGAGTACCTTTCGATCAGCCTACCTTAACTCAAAAAAGACTAAGTTAAAACTAGCTAAACTGGTGAAAAAGGAACCAAGGAAAGCAAGCTTTCCTTGGGATCTTGGATTTCTGTTTGTGCATCCAATGAAATATGCACTGATTTTTGGATTTAATCTTTTTTTAAATAGAAAAGGAAATCTAGAGCATGCAACCTATTGATTTTCTTTAACTTTCCATGCAAAACGGACGATTTCCTTATGCTAGATCTAGAATGCTTAATGATACTTTTCAAAAATGAGCTCTAGAATATGAGATTTGAAATAGGAGATCTATGTAAATTTTATTTTGATATCATAGATCCAAATGATAACAAAGCTTTTGAACACAGTAACCAGGTAAGAAATTTGATTTTTTGAAGGAGAAAGAGAGAGAAAGAGTGCTGGAAGCCTGGGAATGTTGGGATTTGGAGTCTGCTTTGGTGGAACACTGAGGGACTATGTCATTCAAAATATATTGAATATGGGGAAAATGCAAACCAGCTCAACCTCTTCTACAAGCGAGATCACCTACAACATAGAAATCCTTGCACAAACAGATGGTTAAAACATAGGTGCTGCTGGAAGAGATAATTGGAAAGCATGCACTTAAACTTAAAATACATACAACTCCAATAGATCTGAAACAAGCAAATAGCAAGAGCATAAATCAAACTAGAATAAACTCTTACCCTAACAGGAGGGATCTCTCTCCTTCAAAGCCAACAATTAACTAGCAAAAGCAATGATAAATAACACAGATTATACCTCATAAGCATTTGACAATCACCATCCACACATGAAGAGCATTACACCATAGATCTTGCCTCCAAAGCTTCTTTATTCCAAAATAATAGACAATAATATAGTACAAGAGAAACAACACCTCAATCCTAGTTCTAACTAGCTTGGAAGAGGCAACCTGAGCTTTATTTATACAAAAAAAGGAGATCCATCCCAAGGGGGCACAAATCCCAAGGAGACAATCCACTACAGCTGAAGGAGAGCCCACAAATGCTTGATCTGAAGCTAAACTAAGCTTATATTGAGCCTACTTTTCAATCAGGGGGGTGATTGAGCTGACACATCAACCCACAGATTGACACATCAATCCACAGAGCTTCCAGGAGAGCCCACACATGTGGAGGAGAGACAGAGGGTGCAATTCCCCATAAAGGATGCTGAAGTTCAACTCTAGATCTGTCCATATCACCTCCTTCAGTCAAGGATTTGTCAAATCCAATCAATTTGGTTCAGATCTGAGTGATTTCAATCAAATCGGCTGAGAATCCACTGATCTAGGATTTTGGATTTGCTCCATTATTCATCAATTTATCAATTAAAATAATCAATAATTGATTTTTTGGGGCTTTTTGACCTGAGTGATGGAAAATCGCTCAAAACTAGGAAATAGTGGGTCTATAGGTTTACATGGTGCTCTTAGCTTGAAAATGAGCACCTACATGACTAAAACTGATTGTTTGGTCCACTTTTATTACAAAACCAATTTTTCCAATTAAACTATTAAAAAATAGCCTATGTTTTGGAAAAATTAAATTTTAATAAAAAACACTGAGAAAATTTTAAAATTAAAAAAAAAAAGGAAAAACCTAGGGGGGACTTAGACATGTTCATATGACTTGACCATGATGCCTAGCATGTTTATACATTGACACATAGACTCTAATAACCTCATTAGGCCTAAATGCCAAGCCGACCACCCCAACTTTGGAGGTATGGAGTGAAAAACTTAGAAATTATCAGCTGTTTATTCAACAACCAATAATAACCAAGGGAAAAAAAACCCTAGGCTGATCGAATTGACAAATAAATTCTAAGAGACTGAGTCTTTTACAGACACTATCATGCTAGAACATTTATTACAATTCCCCCAAGTGGGTATGAACATGTGATATATTACAACAAAGTTTCCGAGAAACAAGAATGAAGGTCTTCTGAAGTCCGAACAAGTTATCCTCTCCGATTCACCAGGCTCACTTGATAAAAAACCACTAAGTACAACTTAGGTGGTAACATTCTGGCTCCAACTGTGGGACGTGTGCTCGATCTGGTCTTTAAGGAAAGGAGAGGATATGAGAACACCAGAATCTCTGGTTTATATACCCTGTAAAAACATCTCAACTTGACAAGAAAATCTCAGTAGCACAAGATTTATATAAAAACCAAATGAACCATTAAGCTGATTTATTTAAACAAAATAAATGTAATTAACTAATGAAAAAAAAATATTATATCTAAGTACAAAACATAAATGCAGAAAGTAAATGCTCTCTTTTAGGAGCTTATTTTCCTACTCGAAGCATGATATAAAAAGGTTAGGTGTAATAAAAAATCCAATGAAACCACCTAAGCATTTTATTAACATAAAAAAAAAAATCTTGTCTTTGGTTACCAGCCAAAGTAAGGATACATTATTCATAAAATTCAAACCTACGTGATGATTCAGAATGGGCGGGATGGATGGGAGATCATAGGCATGAAAAATGTCATAAAAATTCTTCCCCGACTTGTATGTGCTCATGCAAGATGCTTCTATCCATGACTGGATAGGACTGATATACCAATTAGAATGATGAGGCAGACCGACTACGTCATCATACTGATCATCGGGGCTTATCAAATGATAACTCATTGCACAAACCCTAAGTAGCTCCAAATCATAAGGAACCTCTATATGTGAAAAAGATGGTTGGGACTGATATTCCACTGACTGCATCACATCTGAATTTTCACAACACTGCTTCTCAATGTATTCATTACTGATACCCTTGTGTGGCTCTGCATGATATGACTCTGAATGATCACATGAAAATTCTGAATGCTCCTCTTCTATGCTAAGGTTTTCCCAGGAATCCAGATCCGTGATCCCCTCCATGGACGTATCGTAAATTGGACTTCCACAAATTTTTGAATAGACACTCCCCTTGTTGGACATATCATGGATGGGATTCTCCATAAGATTTTCACAACTTGGATTATCTATGAAATTCCAATAGTCATCACTCCCATCCATGTCATATGTGGGGGACTCTTCATCCATAGCATCATGCTCCTACTTATCCATGTCTTCCTTGTATTCATAACAATCTTCTTCAAATAAAATGTTACAAGGCAATAAAATTTCCAAACCTTCATCAACATAAGGAGAACAAGGTCTAGTGTCACCACACACCATACTGATATTATCATAAGTTTCTTTATAGGCTTCTATTATGATATCATGAAGAGGATGTTCAATATTATCTTCAATCAAGGAAACTTTTTGGACATATTCAAAGGGACCAATTGGGATGTGTTGCTCAATGGGTTTCTCTAGAGGGATTTCTGGAAAAATATCAGCATTGCAACACACTTGAGAATACCTCAAATATTCAATGTTTTCAGCTATGGTGACATGAGGAGAGTCTTCAACAATGTGTTCCATCATGGGATCCTCTTAAATCTCTTCAATAGGATCATCCTGTATTTTCCCTTCCTTAGAATCCTACTGTGTATTGGGAGATACCTCATATTCTTTAATAAGCCACTTAATTAATTCCTTTCTTGAATAACTATGAGGAAACTCTTCGATGGGAGTATCATGGATCTCCTCTTCACTTAAATGTTCAAGAAGTGATTCCAAGTCTTCAATACTTTGTATCATGGAAAAAGGTCCATCATATGTTTCCATGTGATACTCTATCCCATATAGGTAGAAGGTACGGAAGTTTTTCAAACCATTCATAGTACCCCGACCATCATGCCACTGGTCTAAAAACATCCAAAGGAAGCTTGGAAAAGAATTTATAAATTTATTAGGAAGGTCCTGATAGAACCAGCAACACTCTTCACCCCAAAAAGTACTAGCAAACATTTCCATCATATTGTCTTCATGAAGAATATTGGAGTCAGCCATCAACTAAAGGAAATATTTGACATGCCAGATGGCTGAATCACCATAATTTCCATGATATACTGGAAGCCATTTATATGCATCCCCCACACCAATACAACAGTTAGGAAAACTCGGGATGTTTGAGAAATCGATAGGCTAAAAAATTCTGGTTATCTAGGCACCATATTTCTCCTTTAATTCATCCATATCAAAAATTAATAGTATGCATTTGATATAACCATTAAGCCTTGTACTGAAAAGGTGGAGCTGTCAAGTGATGAGTCTTTAAAGGTTTTAACATGTCGCATGGGCTCATCTACTCACAACAAAACTTCACAAGTTTATGAGATAACAGAGTTTTATCCCTTCAATGGAGTCACCATGTGAGATTAAAAATATACATTTAAGAATTCTCACAAGAATATTTTTTGCTTTTCTTTGTAAAAATAAAAAACTGAAAAATGTTAGTTGAGTCACTAGACGAAAATTAAAGATCTACTCTAAGCATTCATCAAAAAAAGAAAAAAAAGAAAGAAAACAAAAGTCGTAATCGGGAATAAAAAGATTTATTCCCTGCAATAGCGCCAAAAAGTGTTGCCGCCTTTCACACACCTTGGTTACGTGGCAGAAATATTCAAGCCACTCGGTGTGTCCTTGGGGGAAAGTCTTGAGTCAAGGCTGTCACCTTGTTCTTGGCTCCTCCGTTTAGGCTCAACTCCTAATGAAGCCAAGGGAGGTAGACCCTATTAAGTTACGAAGGCAAAATTATTTAGTATGATGATGGTATTAAAGAGTAAGTTTTTTTGGAGTTTCGATTTAACAATTGTAAACAACAAATAACATGATGAGATAATCACAAGTAGGCACAAAAATGACACCCAATCACATATAGATTGAAAGAAATAAACAGTTGACTAATGCCTTGAAAATGGAGTCGAAAAACAATTAAGAGTGCTTGAAAGTGCTGGAATGAATGTTGTGCAATTGTATCTTGGTTAATTTTAAATTAATGTAAGAAGATGAGTAATTTAACTTAGGCAAGGGGACTCCATATATACCCAGGGGATACTTCAAGTATGTCCAAAACTAAACCATCACAACTACCCGCAAGGAATATGTGGGATGAATGGAGTCTCTAAGGCTATTGTTCATAATGCACCCGAAGGTGTAACAGAGATTGGCACCCTGAGGTCACTTTTCAGGAGTTATTGCTTCCTTTGGGTATTTTGCCACCGTAATGGTTTGATCGAGGCGTTGGATTTTCGCCTCATGTCTTGTCAATTTGGGGAGAGTGAATCCTAATTATTCTAGTCAATCAAGTTCTTTTGATATATCTTGACCGATTGGACGAACCGCAGCCAAGTACAAAGCATACACACTGGAGTATTTGTTATTTTTAGTAAATTTTAAAATAGGCGTTCTTGTTAAAAAGAAAACCCTCCAGGAACCTCTTTCGATCCAAGTGGATCTCAATCAAGGAATCAAGGAAGGGTTAATTTTATTATGACTAACGAAACAATTGATGAAAAAGGAATCAAAGATACACAACACCGGTTTTCTAATTAGTCCTACCACGCATCTCTTTCCCCTTACGGGTCAATCAAGAAGTCGTGGGGTGAGTAGTATGATTAATTTTGAAATTAAAATATGGAATAATGCAAAATTATATCAAATTATACAATCCTTCATGTCAGTACTAAACTAGAGAAGAAAAAAGGGAAAAATGCAAAAAAGTGAAATGGACGCAGATCCCCCCTGGGGGGATGGGGAGCAGGGTCGAAAGAGCCTACTCCAAAAATATTTTCTTTATTATTATTGGTTACAATATGATCAAACTGAAATATCAGAAATATCTTGGTCCTTATACAGGATGAAACCGAGATCTTACAACTTTCCAAAATTTTTAAATTTTAGTGAAAGGGGAGACCCCTAGGGGGATTTGAACGCTCCCGAGGTCACTTTCGAACAGAATATTTTTTCTTTTCTTTTACACCTGCTAAAAACCAGAAATCATGTTAGAATAAAATATTCCCAAAATAACTTTAAGAGTACATTTGGATCAGCCTACCTTAACTCAAAAAAGACTAAGTTAAAACTAGCTAAACAGGTGAAAAGGGAACCAAGGAAAGCAAGCTTTCCTTGGGATATTTTCTTTTTGTTTGTGAATCCAATGAAATATGCACTGATTTCTGGATTTAATCTTTTTTAAAACATAAAAGGAAATCTAGAGCATGCAACCTACTGATTTTCTTTAACTTGCCATGCAAAACGGATGATTTCCTTATGCTGGATCTAGAATGCTTAATGATACTTTTCAAAAATGAGATCTAGAATATGAGCTTTGAAACAGGATATCTATGTAAATTTTACTTTTATATAACATATCCAAATGATAAAAAATCTTTCGAACACAGTAACCAGGTAGGAAATTTGATTTTTTGAAGGAGAGAGAAAGAGTATTGGAATCCTGGGAATGTTGGGATTTGGAGTCTTCTTTGGTGGAACACCGAGGGACTATGTCATACAGAAGATCTTGAATATGGGGAATATGAAAACCAGCTCAACCTCTTCTACAAGCGATATCACTTGCAACTTAGAAATCCTTGCACAAACAGATGGTTAAAACATAGGTGCTGTTGGAAGAGATAATTGGAAAGCATCCAATTAAACTTAAAATACATACAAATCCAATAGATATGAAACAAGCAAATAGTAAGAGCATAAATCAAATGAGAATAAACTCTTACCCTAACAAGACGGAGCTCTCTCCTTCAAAGCCAACAATCAACCATCAAAAGAAATGATAAATAACACAGATTATACCTCATACGCATTTGACAATCACCATCCACACATGAAGAGAATTACACCATAGATATTTCCTCCAAAGCTTCTTTATTCCAGAATAATAAACAATAACACAGTACAATAGCAACAACATCTCAATCTCAGTTCTAACTAGCTTGGAAGAGGCAGCTTGAGCTTTATTTATACCAAAAAAAAGGAGATCTAGCCCAGGGGGGTGCAAATCCCAAGGAGACAATCCACTGCAGCTTAAGATGAGCCCATCAATGCCTAATCTAAAGCTGAACTGAGCTTCCACTAAGCCTACTTGTCAATCAGGGGGCTGACTGAGCTGACACATCAACCCACAGACTAACACATCAATCCACATAGCTTCCAGGAGAGCCCACACATGTGGAGGAGAGAGAGAGGGCTCAATTCCCCATAAAGGATGTTGAAGTTCAACTCTGGATCTGTCCAGATCACCTCCTTTAGTCAAGGATTTGTCAAATCCACTCAATATGGTTCATATCTGAGTGATTTCAATCAAATCAGCTGAGAATCCACTGATCTAGGATTTTGGATTTGCTCCATTATTCATCAATTTATCAATTAAAATAATCAATAATTGATTTTTGGGGGCTTTCTGATCTGAGTGATGGAAAATCACTCAAAACTAGGAAATAGTGGGTCTATAGTTTTACATGGTGCTCTTAGCTTGAAAATGAGCACCTACATGACTGAAACTGATTATTTGGCCCACTTTTGTTACAAAATCAATTTTTCCAATTAAACTATTAAAAAATAGCCTAAGTTTTGGAAAAATTAAATTTTAATAAAAAACACTGAAAAAATTAAAAGATTAAAAAAAAGGAAAAACCTAGGGGGACTTAGACATGTTCATATGACTCAACCATGATGCCTAGCATGTTTATACATTGACACATAGACTCTAATAACCTAAATAGGCCTAAATGCCAAGTCGACCACCCCAACTTTGGAAGTATGGAGTGAAAATCTCAGAAATTATCAGTCATTTATTCAACAACCATTAATAACCAAGGGGAAAAACACCCTGGGATGATCGGATTGTCAAATAAAGTCTAAGAGACCGATTCTTTTAGAGACACTATCATGGTAGAACATTTATTACAACTCCCCAAAGGTGGTATGAACATGTGATATAGTACAACAAAGTTTCCCAAAAACAAGACTGAAAGTCTTCTGAAGTCCGAACAAGTTATCCTTGTCTGGTTCACCAAGCTCACTTGATAAAAAACCACTAAGTACAACTTAGGTGGTAACAGGGATAAAGTTTGAATGGAAACCAAGATGTGAAGAAATCTTCCAGCAATTGAAGAATATTCTTACAAGTGCACCAATTCGGAAAATTGCAAACCCAGAAAAAGACTTTGTGGTGTGTAATAATGCATGTAATCAAGGACTTGGAGGAGTTCTTATGCAAGACAACCACGTGGTATGCTATGAGTCCAAAAATCTGAAAGAACAAGAGAAGAACTATGCTACTCATGATCTATAACTTGTATCCATATTACATGCTCTCAAGATGTCGAGACATTACTTAATGGGAAGAAAATTTGAGCTAAGGACATACCACTATGGTCTGAAATACTTGTTTGATCAACCAACTTTAAATTCTAGGAAAGATAGATGGCTGGATTTTTTGTGTGAGTTTGATTTTGAAATCAAATACATAAAAGTAAAATAAAATAAATTGGTTGATGCACTCAGCAGGAAGGTGCATGAAATGCATGTGGCATCTCTTAGTATTTTCCAATCAGATTTGAGACAGCAGATTATTAATCATATCGCTGAGGATGAAACGTATGTGCAGATAAAGGATAAGTTGCAGCAGTAAATCCTTGAAAACAAGTATGAGGAATATAAAGTGGAAGAATTACTTCTTACCTATAAGAACAGAATTTATATTCCAAATGTAGCATACTTGAGGAGAATCTTTATGGATGAAATCCATCAAGCTCCATATTCTGGTCACCTGGGATATCAAAAGACAATTACTACAGCCAGAAAGCGGTATTTTTGGCCAGGAATGAAAAAGGACATTGTTGAGTATATTTCTAAGTGCAAGAAATGTCAGTAGGTGAAGGTTGAGCATCAACACCCAGCAAGATTATTCCAGCCTTTGCTAGTCCTAGAATGGAAATGGGAAGTTATTTCCATGGATTTTCTTACAGGATTGCCAATGACTGTGAGACAACATGATTCCATCATGGTTGTGGTGGAAAAGTTGACTAAGGCATCACATTTTATTCCGATCAAGTCCATGTATAAGGCTGATGCCATTGCAAAAATATCCATGAAGGATATTTTCAGATTGCATGGATTTCCTAAGGCAATAATTTCTGACATGGATACCAACTTCACTTCCAATTTTTGGAAGGGTTTGTTTGAATATTTGGGTACAAATATGAACTTTAGCACCGTCTACCATCCTCAGACTGATGGGAAAACAGAGGGACCGAATCAGGTGCTAGAAGACATGATTTACATGTATGTGATGGACAAACCACCCAAGTGGGAGGATTATTTACACTTGGTAGAATTTGCATATAATAATGGACAACAAGCATCATTGGAAATGAGTCCATATGAAGCTTTGTATGGAATAATGTGTAGGAAACCAGTGACTTGGGATCATCCAGTGAACAGGTTTGTGCTTGGTCCAGAATTTCTCACGGAAATGGAGCAAGAGGTTGCAAAGATCAGGAAGAACCTGAAATCAGCCCAAGATAGACAGAAAAGCTATGTAGATAAGCATAGAGTGCATAAAGGGTTTAGTGTTGGGGTCATGTTTACCTTAGAGTGAGGCCAAGGAAGAGTTCCTTGAAGCTTGGAAGTTGTGCCAAGTTTTCACCTAGATATTGTGGGCCTTTTGAAGTGCTTGAAAGAATAGGGCCAGTTGCATATAGAATTGCATTTCCTACTAGCACTAGAGCTCATAATTTTTTTCATGTATATTTGCTTAAGAAATATGTGCATGATCCTAACCATGTGATAAATTGGGATGTGATTCAGGTGGAAAATGAGGGAGAGCTCCAAACCGAGTCATTATGCATCCTCGACAAGAAGGTCACAGTGATCCAAAATCAATTCGTTGGATAGGTAAAGGTGCAGTGGAAGCACTACGGTCTAGATGAGACTACGTGGGAGTTGGAGGATGGAATGTGATTGGCACATCCATTTTTGTTCAATTTTTGTAGAGCACTGAGGACAGTGCTAATGAAGGGGGAGGGGAATGTAACACCCCAGTTTTGACCCCATGGTATTAAAATTGTACATGATGTATATATTGTATTTAAATCATGGCGAGGAGCTCAAGGCCAAGGCCCTACCATTGATTTGGTGTTTTTTGTATTGGTGATCAAGGTGGATGCCGATGGGTATAGTGCTAAGTCAAGCAAATTACATTTTGAATTTATCATGTAAATATACAATTTAATAAAATACCACAACTACCTATGCACTGCAATGAAAGAGATGGGGGCATGATTTCACAAGAGATAGGGAGGGGGGTTATCCAAACCCCTAAGCCAATATGGTGAGACCAAATGTCGATGAGAGAACCCATAATCTCTCACCTACCTTTTCTTTCCTCTATCCTCAATCATTCAATTCTTCTAGAATTTGGTTGAGTTAGTTAATGCCTTAGGTAGAACAAGGCATGGCAGTCAGTTTCATGACTGATCCATCCTGCAGTCTGGGGAAGCCACATTATTGATTCTGAAGTAATCAATTGCAGGGATGCATGCCCATCCTAAATTTTATGGATTCACCTAGCATGTTTTGGTCATTTCCATTCTGGAGTCCATTTGATTCATTATGTGTGGTTCACTATCCCAAGTCACGAAAGGGGACTTGTTCAATGTGGTTCATTTTTGTTCGTGGTTCAGTGTGGTTCATTTTTTGCAAATGCATCACAAGGTTGTAGAGTATTGCTATGCATTATGCAGTGTCTCTTTGTGTTACATAGTGGTCTAGAACCTTGGTGGTCTGTGTTACCGATTTGAACCTATGTTGTTGTGTATCCTTGTGGTTTTCTATGATGTGTACCCTGGTTTGGGTCTAAATAATATGCAAGACTTAGGAGTGGAAGAAATGTCAAATGGGATTGATAAACCTAGTGAATAGAGGAACCTCAAAAAATGATAAGAGTGGCTGGTGAATCTGCACTGCACATCCTAAATATCCCTAGAAGGGAAGGTATAGCCCAAGGGACTGTGTAGCAGAGAAGGGGATACTTCCTTCTGTTGGGTGTGTAGGTATTATGGATGCCAGTCTAGATAGATCTTATGGATGTGTCCCTAGCTCTTGAATGAGCCACTATCTTAGCCATTATTCCTTTCCACTGCCCTAGCAACCTAATAAACCCAAAGGTAGATTAGCTTGGATGACAACCTGATAAACCCAGTGGTATATTGGCTTGGAAGGGCAGCCTGATAAACCCAATCATATATTGGCTTGGATGAGCAGCCTGATAAACCCAATTGTATTTGGCTTGGTTGTGTCTTGTTGTGCATTTGGCCATGTGTGACCCTTGGCTTGATAGCTTGATAAACCCAACTGTTAGTTGGCTTGGCTGAGTAGCCTGATAAACCCAACAGTGTGATGGCTTGGTTGAATGGCCTAATAAATCCATCTGTTAGTTGGATTGGTTGGTCCTCAATGTGAATGTTGGCTTGACTGCTTGTAGTCTGATAAACCCAACTGTTAGTTCGCTTGGCTGAGTATCCTGACAAACCTGTCAATGTATTGGCTTGTTTTCCTGTAGCCCGATAAACCCAATTGTGTATTGGCTTGGATGGAAAGTATGATAAACCCAACTATAGGTTGGATTAATTTTGGTTAATATGGTCTAGTTATGTGTGATCTTGTTGTTCCCTAGTTCCTTGTGGAAATCATGCCCATCTCGGGGGTGGCAGTTGTGTTGAGAGATTTATGAACACAACTATCCTATGGTTGGGTGGAACGTTGTAGCGACATAGCTAGTTGCGGGACAGATTCATCTTCAAGATAAGTATTCTTTTTTGTACTATTTATGCAATGTATTTGCGTATGAATGTGAAAAATATGTTGAATTCTTATTAATGATTTAATTAGATTTTACTATTGTTGAATATCCTTGCATTTTACATCTGCATATGTTTTTTTGTTCCAATGCGTTTTGCTTAAGTTCATGGAGGATGGAAGCCCGGTTACAGAGTTAGAATGCATCTGACTTAAGCATTTTCGCACCCAAGAATCCACCTGTGGAAGGTGGAAGGAGGGAGGCAGATAGAGAGGTTGAAACAAGGTAGAATTTTTGTTTTCTGCACCTCGGTATCCTCCTACAAAAAGAAGAAGGCGAAAGCGGAAAAAGAGCTAAAAAGTCTAAGGTAAAAATGTGTTTTCTTCACCCTGGAGTTCGTTGTGGAAGGAGGAGGGCAGGAGGCAGAAATCAGGAAATGAAAAGATAAAGATAAGCGATAGTAGGTTTTCTGCAATCCAGAGTTCACCTGTGGAATGTGAAAGGTGGAAAGTGAATGAGTAAGGGTATCATTTTGTTGGTTTTTTTATTCCTAAAGTCAACAGTGGAAGGAGAAAAAGGCGTTATGTGGTCAAATGATTCGATCGTATTTTAATTTTTCAATTCCTGAATTCCATAGTGGAAGGAGGAAAGTCAGAATGCAGAAGGGAGAATATGTTAAAATAACTCCATCATATTTTAAGTTTCCGATTCTGGAAGTCCGCAACAGAAGGAGGAAAGGTGGAAGGCAGAATGTGGTAAAATAAATCTGTTGTATTTCAAGTTCGAAATTAGAAAGAGGGAAGGTATGAAATCACAATGGCATTTTGTAGAGTTCCATTAGCAGCAAGTCGCATTGCAGAAGGCAGACGGTGGCAGGCTAGAAGGCGGAAGTCGAAAAATTCCGTTTCAGTGTGGAAATGACTTTTCTGGTTGCAAAATGGATCTGTGAGCTACAGAACAAATTTACAGTGGTTTTTAAGCCTAAGAATGAATGTTAAAAGATGAACATGACCCATGACTATGTTTAAAGAGAAATAAATAATAAGTTTTAAATTATTATGCATATGAATCAAGTGTATGGGCATCGGGTTCATGGACATCGTGGTATCAAAGCAAGCAGTAGAATTCTCCTTCCTCTCCTCATATTCTCCTATAGAGGGGCGGATACGTAACATAAGCCATTTTGTTATACTTTTTCATACTTACCAAAGTTGATGAACTACTAGAAACACTTACTATTTTTCGACTAGTGCTGACCTCTTGTGACTTGTAGCATGACAGATGAACTTCTTCTACAAATTCTTCATCACTAAGCCAACTCTCTAATAATTTAGGAGATTCAATCAATAATTTTTCTGGAAGGGGGGAACCTCCAAGTGTTCAGAGTAAAATAATTTAAATGGCTGTCCTCCAAATTCCAAAGTAAAAATAATCCATTTACCTCAGTCTGACCTTTCGATCATCAATTGGTTGATAATTTGTCCACTTTGGTCTATTTGAATCAATATGCTATAGTTGCTAGGAATTAGTCCCATGTCACACTCGACTATTTTCCCGATGGTCGGTCTAGTTATTATAATCATGGGTACTATATCGACAGAGTTCAAACCTTCTAGGATTGTAATACACAAATTTTGTGGGGTCAACACCATCATGTGCGACCACTCCTCGGGAGTCAACACCTCACCTTCTCTATCTTGTTGAATTTCCCTCAACTTAGGTAGAAATTTTTGTTTCCCAACCATCTCACTCGGTTTCTTTATACTCCTTTTTGTGTGTATTGGATTGGGAATCTCCCTTAGTTGTTCACGTCCTTTGTACCTCTTTTCTCTTTCTCTCTTTTCTACATCTTCCTTTTGTTTATAACTAGTTGGATCTTTATTTCATCAGAGTAGAATTTACATTTTATGGGGCTTCATTCTTTTCTTCCATTTACTAGCCTTACGGTACTTCTTTATTTATAACACATGGTCAACTACCCCACCATTTCCAAACCGATGATTACTGATGGACGGCTATGGTTCTAGAAATTGTCATAATTTGCTTAGGAAGTATTCCCATTGTCATTTGTTAACAAATTGCTCCCACTCTTTTTTATTTTTGTTTTCAATTTGTTGAGGAAAGTGTAACCAATGGTGTTCATGGATGGACTATATGAATGAATCCATTCTCAATCAAAAATTTATATAACAATGTTGGTATAGAGTATAAGAAACCTTCTTAGAGGTCGGTATAAAAAGTTTTGTTTGGCTTCTTCAAGGGATGTTCTATCTTATATGGCTTGTTCTTTTCAGAATTCATCACATACATTTTCAAGCCACTCATATAATATTGTTCTTCCATTGTTATGGAACTTGTGCATCAACAATATGTCATTCTTTTTGTCCAACATAGGCATCAACAGTATCCAAAAACTTTTGTATTTCATGGGGGACAAATTCTACAAATAATTCATGTGCTTCACTGAAGAATTTTTCCCTTGCTTGTGTAATTGTTAATTTATTATGCCTTACATAATTCTAGATATAATTCGTTGTTTTCTTAACCCACCAATGTCATATTTCTTATTTCTCTTTTGGTTATCATTAATCCATGCTCATCGCATCACTCAGGTTATGTACTACCGATAATGGAGCCAATGTTGTAGTCTGAGGGTTCATGTAGTTACCAGTAATACGCACACACACACACACACACACATGTTATATTTTTATCATTTAAGCAATATGATCTTAGGATATTATCTAAGAGAACAACATGCACAGCAATAATCACAAGAGACAAGAGACACAAAGATTTTCCTTGGGGAAACCATAAAGGAGAAAACCCCACAACTTCCTCAAATATAGAATGAGCACCAATGGCAGCAGTAAAACCCAAAGATAGAAAATATGATCTCCAACATATTTTATCTCTCTCTCACTTGAGAGAGATTCTCCTCTCTCACTCAAGCACCTCAGTTGAATGAGTGTGTGTTGTGTGTTGAAATGAGGAGAGCCTCACTTCTATTTATATTCTTCCGTTCACTTTATTTCCACTCCAACATGTCAGCCTCACTTAAAAATTACTTACCAGGGCCAACTTCTCTAGGAGAGTCTAATAACCCTAGTGCCCCACAATTGTGGGGACTTTACCCTCTGATCAACAAGTAGGGTTAACCTTAACTCAATTGTGGTGACTATTGCCCTGAATTACAACAGAGGGTTAACCTCATTGACGTTACTTGACTTTATTATATTAATTACTCTCTCGATAGGAACATCGGGATACAATATAAGATATACAAGTGAATACATTTTGAAGTTACAAATACATCAACACTCCCTCTTAACTAGGAAGGTATTCTCTTAACACAATTCATCAGCATGAGTCTTCTTCTCTGGATCACCTGGATCATCATCAAGTCATCTTCATCTTCAAGTCATCTTCAACAAGTTATATTCATTGTCAAGTCATCTTCATCAAGTCTGGATCATCACTGGATCTGGATCATCACTGGATCATCATCAAGTATGGATCATCACTTGATCTAGAGCATCATTGGATCATCATCACTTGATCTGGAGAATCACTGGATCATCATCAAGTCTGGATCATCACTTGATCTGGAGCATCACTGGATCATCATCAAGTCTAGATCATCACTTGATCTGAAGCATCATTATTAGATCATCACTAGTTCATCATCACGAGTGCTATCTCAATTCTACTCGTCACCGAAATTTCTATAGAGCTAGCCCTTTTTCATGTTGTTTGTAGGCCTAGCATTCATGTAGGTCTTCATCGTTTTCAGCACTTATATCTGACCATGGAATGAACCATGTAAGAAAGGCCATCCTAGCACTTAGACCTGACCATGGGAGGAACACATCCAAGAACCATGTCAGAAAGGCATGCTCAGCACTCACATCTTAACATGGAAGGAACACATCCAAAAACCATGTCAGAAAGGCCCAACACTGACATCCAACCTCATCTTGTCAGAAAGGCTCTGCACTTACATTCGACCTCATCTTGTCAGAAATGATCTGCGCTTACATCTGACCTCATCTTATCAGAAAAGCTCTGCATTTACATTCGACCTCATCTTATCAGAAAGGCTTTGCACTTACATCTGACCTCATCTTTTCATAAAGACTCTGCACTTACATATGATCATGTGGGAACACATCCCGCAATCACATCAGAATGGCTTTGCACTTATATCTGATCATGTGGGAACACATCCCTCAAACACATCAGAATGGATCTGCACTTATATCTGATCATGTGGGAACACATCCGTAAATAACATCATAATGGCTTTGCACTAATCATGTGGGAACACATCCCACAATCACATTAGAATATATCTGCACTTACATCTAATCATGTGGGAACACATCCCTCAATCCCATCAAAATGGCTCTGCACTGATCATGTGGGAACACATCCCACAATCACATCAGAATATCTATGCATTGATCATGTGGTAACACAACCCACAATTACATCAGATCATCTCTACACTTACATCTGATCATGTGAAGCTCAACCTTCCACCATGTTAGAAAGGTCAATGGACACATCAATTCCCTTTAGAGGGAACCTCGATCTGGAGAACACCAAGCTTCTCCCTGAAGTACTCAAACTTCACTCTAGCCATTTCTAGCATAGAATCATATCAGGGATGATTACATCCAAGTATAAACTGCAAGATTTTCCAAGACCGATTACATCCAAGGGAAACCTACAAGACCATTTATGTCTGAGCCACCTACGAGCTTCACTAGGATTTTATGCCCAGAAAACCTATCTCACCGGCTATTCTAGAACTCCCTCTTTCGAGAGATCTCAATCTGGATCACATACTGAAACTTCACTACTCCTCTCTGCATCATACAAAAATGCAAGTCATATCAATCAAATCAAATAGTAGTTTTCAAAAGAAACATACTACCTCCCAAGTAGTCGAGCAAGTGGCAACATATTTTTCCTCGGCTATACTCAGCGCCATACAAGACTCCTTCTAGCTAAACCAAGAGATCACACCTGATCTCGTACTGAAGAAGCACCCTCAATGGCACTTCCTTCCCAATCCAAATCCACATAACCCTCCAAGTTAATGTTTCGATTCACCTCATACTTGATCCCATAATCAACTATACTCTTCAGGTACCTCATTGCATGCTTTGCAACCATCAGGTGAACATGTCTCAATGTGTTCACAGCAAAGCAAATATCTGGTCTCGTATTCATTAGGTACATCAAGGACCCTATCATATGATTATTCATCGTAGCATCAACTGAGTCTAATGAAGAATCACTCAATAGCTTCAGGTTCAATTCCATAGGTGTGGTCATGGCCTTGCAGTCCATCATCTCGAACCTCTTCAGGATCTCTACTACATACTTCCCTTGTCCCAGGGATATTCCATCTGCATCCTGCCATGCCTCCATGTCTAGAAAGTAATGCATCATATCCAATTCCTTCATCTTGAACTCGAAAGCAAGTCTCCTTCTTGCAAATTTAATGAGTTCCTCTTTTCTGTCAGGAACAAGTCATCGACATATAACAGGAGCATCATTGGTCTTCCGCATTCAACCTTGAAGAAAAGGTTGGAATTTGCTTCACTCTCAGTAAAGCCTAGAGTCATCAGTAAGATGTCCATCTTGTTGTATCATGTCGAACCTCAGGATCTTCTGCAGTCACTCCTTCTGAAGCAGAGCATCGTTATCCTTCTACCTTTCATACTTTATGCATTGAAACATTTTGTGCTGGAGAGACAAGTAGCTTCCTCTGCTACTAATATTCTATGTATCCATCTAGGGCCAATGGATACCAAGATCCTCTATCTTGAACCTTTTCAAAAGTTCTTCTTGCACCCATATGTGAGCTTGTCATCCTCTATAGGCTTTCATCTTCAACCTTGTATCAAAGGTTAGGATATTCATCCCTCTAGGTGATCGTCAAGCTCCTCATGTATGTGTTATCCTATGGGTGTCTTCTGAGCTTGTACAAGGCCTTCTTTAATTTGCACACATGATTCTGCTTGTCATGTGTCTTAACTTTCAGTGGCTGCAAATGTCTCTTCATAGTCTATGTCTTCTTTCCATGAGAAACCTCGTGCTATGAATATTTCCATATATATGGAAGACATTACGGACTTCCCTTCAGGTCTCGATACTACATCCTAGGCATCATTCTTCTTGAATTGGTATTCTCCTTCCCTTTATTCTTGGCTACTTCTTCATAGCTGGAAGTCTCTGCATCAATGATGTCGCTCAACAATGTCACATAACTAGAGTGTATTTGAGGCCTCATTCTTTCTTTGAAAGTATCATCATATTATTCTTCATCTTGGATTCTTTCTTGAACTGTTGTCACTTGTTCTTCGGAACAAGCCTCATCCTTATTTTCTTGTAGGTGAGTGTACGCGATCTTTCCTACAATTCAAATGAATTAGTTGTATGGTTTGAAGCATTTCATAAGGTATGTTCATAATGAAAAATTATTTTTCATTAATATATAATCATGCAACTATTTTAGCCAACACAACATTCATCCATATCTAACAGAAACTTTCTAGATGCCTTCCATCTCTACCAAGACAATATTGAGATTGTGCACTAATCCAATATGTCAGCAAAGAGGTTTCATCTAGATAACTAGCAATGGAGAGTTGTATAGAACCATGAGCTAATTACCCATCACATGCATATTTGTAGTATATTTTCATTAATGCAAACATTCTATCATGCATAACACATCAACTAAATATAAGCAAATGCATAACAAAATAATATCATGAAATGACAATTGAATACTTATCTTTATTTGTTTCGTGGGTAGACTCCTTCTTGAGCCTTCATCTTCATCATCTTATTCATTCATCATTTCTTATCCAACTGATAATATGGATAAGAGGTTCTTCAAGAGTTGAGTCCTTCATATTCCTCATCGCTTGAGATATATTCTTTGAATCGTGAAATCTTGATCTTCAGTTCTCCCATCTTATTTTCTCTTATTATGAGTCGAGATTCTTCTTGTGTGTGCTCTTCCTAGAGTCTGTTGAAAGTAATCACTTCCTTCAGGCATTAATTCCTCAAATGAATGAATCCCATGATCCTGGGAGGCCATTCAAGGTGGTTATCACAACGTCTGCATTCTCTACGTCTTCATCCACTGCTTCAAGTTGTTCTTTGATTTGAGATACCCTTTTAAAGTATGATTGTATGCTCTCTACATTCTTAAAGTCATCTTTTGATTTATGTCCTTCCCTTCAAATAGCTTGGTCAAGGAATCAAACATCTATTTAGGTGTATTTAGGGAAGACACTTGTGGTATAAGGTGATCCTTGATTGAATCAGCAATGATCTTCTTGGCCTTGACCAAGTTCTTCTTGTGTAAGGCTTTTAGCCTCATCTCCCTCTAGAACTGGAACCTTTCCACTTAAGTAGGTATCCAATTTCATTTTCTTCAAGAATCAGTGAGATCCAATACTTCCATGCTTGGAAGTTGTTAGTTTCACCAAGCTTGTCATCAAGCTGGTGTGATTAGTCATTTTGAAATGAGAACCTCAAATGTAAATAGCAAAAGATTAGATCTTACTAATTTGAGGTGTCCATCTTGGTTCTGGAGCTGGTTGATCTAGGTTTTGTCAGAGAAACCCTAATTTTAAAAACTTAGAATCTTTCAAATATGATTGGATATAAATATATACCTCTTCAAGGTGATCTGTCCAATGTACTCCTTTTCTGAAAACACTGGAGAGAAGCTCCGGGAACAGGAATCCCTAGTTTACCAATTTCTTCTACAAAAATGCCTGATACTGGTTCTGTGGTATCTCCAACATTACTGCTCCTCTATGTCTGAAATTTTGTAATGAGGTAACCTCATCTATCCTCTTTCCAAAACCACAGGTTTTACCAGAATTTGTTTCACCAATTGGGCTTAGGAGAGTGTTCCCAATGTGACTTATTTAAGGACTGTTCAAAATAGCGAATTTGTATGGAGTGCCATGTGTCATGGTTTAATAATCAAGGTATGAAACTTTTAACAAAACAATTAAATTATGTGCCCTATCTATAACATCTTGTAAAATTTCATTTGGACCTTTGTAGCCAGAGATATATCAATTCTCCCCAGGTGTCATGTTTAGGGATGAATCCTAGAAGAGGCTGGAACCCTGAATTGGAGGAATCATATCTCCTATAATATAGTGAATCTGAGGCTGAAACATTTACACAATATACATCAAGAATTTATCTTAAAACTTTCAAAGTTTTGGCTCCTGATCCTTCTCCAATCTCGAGATATATAGAATCTACCAAAACTACTAGGTTTAGTATTTTAGGGTTTTTTCAGCCCGGGGTCAAATTAGGGTTTGACTTTCCTGGAGTTTTACCCAACCAAAAATCTCGACCTTGGTCTCTAAATTTTGATTTTGAGGAGGAGAGAAATCCTATGTCGAGTGTTATAGCGGATTTCACCACTCTAGGTGAATCGCACTTTGTATGGCCTTCCCCTGTCCCACTGTAGACTCTTTAGACCCCATGGACTATCTTTTATCCTTTGATGTTTCCTTGATCATCCCTAAAACTATATGAAAAATGATATACGCAGATTTTCACCCGATAAACGCGTACATACGCGGGTTGGACCCCTATAACCGCGTACATCAGGATGTGTGCATAATCCAAATCCTTTTGGATTTTTCCTTGACATGGATCCGACTCATTCGACTCCTGGCCTTCCATATGCCTTGAGATCGCTCGGATTCGAGCCTTCATTATCCCTTGTGAAGCTATATAAGGAACCCCTTGTTACATTGAAGGCATATAGAGAGATTGAAAGCAACGAAACTATAGTCCATTGTTGTCGTAATTTATACTTGAGTCTGCATCCCTTTGTCCCTTTGGAGCACTGTTGTGTTCTTCCCAAGCTTGCCTTTTGCTAGTGAGCTTGCTATCGTGAGATGGAGGATTGAGGTGGTGGAGACCCAAGTGGGGGATTCAATTTTTGCGGTTCGCAGACGTGCCGTCAGAGGTTGTATCTATCTTGTAATCTTTGATTTATATTAATAAGAACTATCTTTTCCTGTCCAATGATGTGTATTTGATTGAATGTTGTATCCATTGGAATATGTCAAGTGCCTTTACATTATTGATTATATATGCTAGAATAGATCTAAAACCATGATATATAGTATGCTTGTATTGTTTACTTGTTGTTGAGGAAGTATTATATCAATTCAAGCTGAATATTGGAAAGCTCAATGGGGATCTACTTCAACCGTCCGGAATAAGGTACGAGGTCTGATCCTTTAGTGTTAGACATTTTATTTCTATTGCATATTGGGAAAGATTGATTTCTAGATTCAAAGCTATCTGTTGTGGTACCCCAAGCCATAGGAATTTCTCTCTATAACAGAATTGGCGACTCCTCTGGGGATTTCCTAGTAGTTGTCCTTTGGGGGTGATTTTCTTGGCATTCAATGTATTTGAATTGCTCTTTCTATCTTGGAATAGTTCATTGTAAGTCAATTCTCCAAGATCACTAAACAACAACATCTAGGTGTCTGTCCAGGGAGTGTGTGAAATACTTGATATAACCATCGTTCTCAGGATCCTCTTCTCAAACGGGAGTTAAGCATGAGGCAGTGTGAGTGGTTATTGATTGGGATGACCCCTAGTCATAACTGAGTAGCATCGGAGATATTTCCAGGATTGTATTCATATCTGGGGGCTCTTTCGAGAGTTTCGGGCTTTGCTACCCTGCCCATACGATCAATCCCTCCTGCGACTGTCTGACTAAGCTTTGATTATATTGAGGTGACCTTAGTGAACTTACATAGGATATTGAGGGGGTACTTGTAGAGGTTATTCTATAGGTGTCCCGGCTAGGTTGGGGTCAGACAACATATTCGCTTTACGCGTTGAAGCTGAGGGCCACAATAATTGGTTACGTACCCCCGCTTGTTGTGTATGGGAGTCTCAGGCCTCTCCTAGGTGAGACATACCTGCTTCATTCAGGAGCTCACTTATCCAGCCCTTGTTTGCTTGCATTTGGCTTTAGATTTTATTAGTGATTGCTCTGTGCATGCTAGTTGGCCTAGGGTTTACGTAAATAGAGAGTCTTTGCTATTTTTGTTTTGATTCATTGTGGATTCGAGTGCGGTTCTGCGCCGTTCTCGTCGGTTAGCAGGACTTCTGCCTTCCACTTCTCCTACTCCTTTAGGAGAGAGACCTAGACAGTCCAGGTGGACTATGTCACACACTAATTCACACACCATGGAGGATCATTCAGAGACTATTCCTGAGCCACCTCCTCCCATTCATGTTGACGATGGGGAATTTACTCCTACATACGATCCTTCACCTGACCTAGCTGAGTTCGGTCCTGTGATTTACCAGATAGTATATTTGCATGATAGACCTACTCACCCTAGGGCTGATTCCCCATTGACACATTACTGGTATGGAATGCCGGAAGATGCCGAGACTCACTTTGAACCTGCCAGCACTAGCTACGGTAGTTATGCTACGACTAGTTTTCCTATGCACGATTTGACATTTCATGTCGAATCCGACTTCAAGCCTAGCACTATGCCTGGGGGAAATCCCATTCCTTACCTTGCAGAGAGGTTTGGGAGTACTAGTCACATTGCACCTTCCATCCCAGTGGTGGAAGCTACATCTCATCTCCCTCCTAGGTCTAGGTTTAGCGATCCGATTAGGATACCAGGTCTGAGACGGGTGATGATAGGTGGTAGTACATATCTTATTGCTCAGATTCCTTCGTCCTTGGTTCCAAGTTCTTCAAATGTACATCCTCCACCTTATCCATGTGGTCCATCGAGCCGATATATGGCTACGAGTCAGGTCCATTCTGCAGTTACTAGGCCGATTGTGTCTCAAGTTCATATACCACCCACTGCTTTGGGAGGCTATATTCACGCTTATAGTGGTCAGCTTGTTACGTCCGGGGCATATATACCTACTTTTGGTATGTATGTTCCCTCTTCCAGAGCTTATCTTCCGACCTACGAAGTGTCCCATGGGACATCGCATGCGATGACCTATGGACCTTATTACGGGACGCAGTATGGACAGGTTTCTTCACCTTACAGAGGCGGGTATCAACAACCTACTTACTCTCCTAATTACGGATTCGTAGCTCCTACTAGTCAAGGTCCTGTTAACACCTAAGTTGTACTTAGTGGTTTTCTATCAAGTGAGCTTGGTGAACCGGACAGGGATAACTTGTTTGGACTTCAGAGAACCTTCAGTCTTGCTTCTGGGAAGCTTTATTGTATCATATCACATGTTCATACCCCATGGGGGAATTGTAATAAATGTTCTAGCATGATAGTGTCTGTAAAAGATTCGGTCTCTTAGACTTCATTTGTCAATCCGATCAGGCCAGGGTGTTTTTTCCCTTGGTTATTATTGGTTGTTGAATAAACGACTGATAATTTCTAAGTTTTTCACTCCATACCTCCAAAGTTGGGGTGGTCGGCTTGGCATTTGGGCCTATTGAGGTTATTAGAGTCTATGTTTCAATGTATAAGCATGCTAGACATCATTTTTGAGTCATATGAACATGTCTAAGTCCCCCTAGGTGTTTTTCAAATTTTCAATTTTTTAGTTTTTTCAGTGTTTTTTATTAAATTTTAATTTTTCCAAAACTTAAGCTATTTTTTAATAGTTTAATTGGAAAAATTGATTTTGTAATAAAAGTGGGCCAAATGATCAGTTTCAGTCATGTAGGTGCTCATTTTCAAGCTAAGAGCACCATGTAAACCCATGGACCCACTATTTCCTAGTTTTGAGTGATTTTCCATCACTCAGGTCAGAAAGCCCCAAAAATCAATTATTGATTATTTTAATTAATAAATTGATGAATAATGGAGCAAATCCAAAATCAATAAATCAATGGATTCTCAGCCAATTTGATTGAAATCAGTCAGATCTGAAGTAGATTGGCTGGATTTGACAAATCCTTGACTAAAGGAGGTGATCAAATCAGATCCAGAGTTGATCTTGAGCATCCTTTATGAGGAATTTCACCCTCCCTCTCTCCTCAACACATTTTTGGCTCAACTGGATGATTTTTGGTGGATTCTTCAGTCAACAAGTTGAGGTGTCAGTCAGATCAGCCCCCCGATTGACAGTTGCACTCAGTGAGACTCATATATGGCTTAGCTAGACACAGATCAAGCATTGCTGGACTCTCCATCAGTTGATTTCACTTGATTCCATGAGTAATTGCCCCCCCCTGGGCTATATGGCCTGTAAATTGTATATATCCAGGCACATCCTCCTCTTCCAAGCTTGTTAGAACTGGATTGAGGTGCTGTTGCTCTTGTACTGTATTGTTTTTTCATTCTGGAATAAAGAATATTTGGAGGCAAGATCTATGGTGTAATGCTCTTCATGTGTGGATGTTGATTGTCAAATGCTTATGAGGTATAATCTGCTTTTGTTTATCATTGCTTTGCTGGTTAATTGTTGGCCTTGAAGGAGACAGCTCCCTCCTGTTAGGATAAGATTTTATTCTAGTTTGATTTATGCTCTTACTACTGCTTGTTCTAGATCTATTTTAAGTTTAATTGCATGCTTTCCAGTCATCTCCTTCGGCAGCACCTATGTTTTAACCATCTGTTCGTGCAAGGGTTTTCAAGTTGCAGGCGATCTCACTGGTAGAAGAGGTTGAGCTGGTTTGAATCTTCCTCATCTTCAGTATCTTATGAATGACATAGTCCCTCAGTGTTCCACCAAAGAAGAATCCAAACCCCAACATTCCCAGGCTTCAAACACTCTTTCTCTCTCTTCCTCCTTTAAAAATTATTAAACTTTCCTCAAACTGGTTACTTTAAAGGCTTCTTATTAATATGATCTATCTCATCAGGAAAAACACACATAAATATGATTAGTAAGATCCCTCCTTTATTCTAGATCTTAGTTTTGTTTTGCTCATAAAGTTCAAATTCAAGAGATCTAGCTAAATTGCCTTAGTTTCGCAAGTAGTTTATTGAAAAATTCATAGCTTGTTGTTAAGGTAGTTTCATTTGCTGTTCAATAATTTCAATATTCTGCAATATCAGTGCTTTTAATTGGCTGCACAAACAGCAAGCCAATATCCCAAGGAAATCTTGCTTTCCTTGGTTCCTTTTTCGTCGGTTTAGCTAGTTTAATTTCATTAATTTTTTGAGATAAAGTAGGTTGACCCAAAGGTACTCTTAAAGTGCTTTGGTGCATTTGTTATTATAATTCACTCGCTTTCATTTATCAGGTCTGACAGAGAATAAAGGAAGCTTCTCTCCAAAGTGGATTTTGGAGCGCTCAAATCCCCCCAGGGGTCTCTCTTTTGTCACATAATTTGTAAATTTTTTGTATAAACTGTAATAGCTTGGTTTCAGCCTGTATAAGGACCAATAAAGCTCTGTTTTATCAGTTCTTTGATATTGTAACCTCTGTAATAAAATCATCCTTTGAATAGGCTCTTTCGAGCCCAATCCCCATCCCCCCTGGTGGGATTCGCGTCGGTGCCATTTTCGTCTTTCTCTGTTTATTTCCTTTTACTAGTATTGATATGATTTTCAAGGTAGTATATTTTATCTTGTTTTTAATTCCATATTCCATATCTTACTTTCAAAAGTAATCATAATACTTACCCCACGATTTCCTGAGTGACCCGAACGGGGAAAGAGATTCGTGGTAGGATTAATCAGAAAACCAGATTTGTATAGTTGTTTTATTTTTTCTATCATTTGTTTATCAGTAGATTTAAAATTAACCCCTCCTTGATTCCCCAATTGAGATCCACTTGGATCGAAAGAGGTTCTTGGAGGCTTTTCTTTTAAACAAGAACATATCTCTTAAAAACTTATTAAAATTTACAAGACTCCAGTGTGTATGCTCTGCACTTGGCTATGGTTCATCCGATCAGTCAAGCTGTATCAAAAGCACTTGGGTGACTAGAATAATTAGGACTCACCCTCCCCAATTAACAAACCATCAGGTGAAAATCCAACACCTCGATCAAACCTTTACGGTGGCAAAATACCCAAAGGAAGCGGGAACCTACTGAAAAGTGACCTCGGGGCGCCGATCTCTGTCACACCCTAACGGGTGCATTACGAACATAGCCCCAGAGACTCCATTTCATCCCACATATTCCTTGCGGGTAGCCGTATAGGTTTTGTTTTGGACATACTCCAAGTACTCTCGGGTATATCTGGAGTCCCCCTTTTAGCCTAATTTAATCAATCCATACTTCAATTTTAACTTAAAACATACTAAGATGCAATCGCAAAACATTCACTTCAAGCACATGCAAGCACATTGATCTCTTTGATTTGACTCCATTATTAAGGCACTGGTCATTTTTGCTTCATATATATATTGTTTATCAGCTTTGTGCTTTCGTGTGTTATTTTCATATCTTGTCATCTTCAATTGTTTATAGTCAAAATATTCAAACTCTTAAGTAACTGATTCAGTTTAACATCACCACACTAAGAAATCATCCTTAGTAACTTAATAGGGTCTACCCCCCTTGGCTCCGTTAGGAGTTGAGCCTAAACGGAGGAGTCAAGAACAAGGTGACAACCTTGACTCGAGACTTGCCCCCAAGGACACACCGAGTGGCTTGAAGATTTCTGCCACGTGATCCAGGTGTGTGAAAAGGCGGCAATAGGTCCACCTTACTATGGTACTTCCACGTCACCCTATATAGGTCAGACAGGAGGAGGACACTATGGCCAAGGCCATGGTGGTGCTCAAACCTATGTGAACCAGGGAGCGGTCCATAGACCTCATCATCCTAGGCTCCCTTTCCTCGCGACGCTCAACCTTCCTGAATTATCGAGACTTACGAACGATCCCGTGACTCATGACCCGGCTTGGCCAGCTGTCCCTACCAAGATTCCTTCGGACATACCTAAGTTCGAAGGCAAACTGGGAGAGGATCTGAGTGAACACGTTACAACGTTTCACCTTTGGTGCTCTTCAAATTCGTTACATCAGGACTCAGTCCGCTTGTGACTATTTCAACTCACCCTCACGGGGCCTGCTGCGAAATGGTATATAGAGTTACCAAAGGGATCTTTTACCTTGTTCGATGGCCTTAAGATGACTTTTCTTAATCACTTCCAGCTACCAGTGCGCTATGACGTTGGTACTGAACTCTTGTCGACATTTCGGCAAGATAAAGCCACCCATATTTCTGATCATATTCAGGAGTGGCGTAGACGGAAGAGATTAATTAAAGCTTTTATACCACCAGAGTTCCTTCTCAAGTGGTTCCTCAAGTCTTTATTGCCATATATCGCGAAGGATGTTTCTACATCCGGAGTGCATAATGAGGAACAAGCAATCTTTAGGGCGCAGGAACTAGACTTGATTTATGCTTAGTCCGGTTTGTTGTATGATATTATTCCCAACGCTCCTCATTCCAGTTTCGATCCCAAGGTCAAACTTGGACCACATGCCGATGGCATTGTGGGTTGTGCAAGTGCGAAACCTACGGATTCAGTTGTAAAACAAGTTAGTCAATTGTCGCTCAACCAATCTGCTTCGAGACAAGCTACGGCTTTGTCTCAACCCACCCAAATGGAGAATGTACTTTCTGTGCAATTGTCGGACCAGAAGGGTAACCAGCAGCCCAAACGGAATAGAAGAAAGGGTAAGAATAATAATCGAAAGGGTGGGAATAGGAATGAGAATGCTTCCAATAATGACAAGAACGGTCAGAATATTGGCGGGGACAAGCAAGTGAAACATAAGGTTAAGTTCCCTTGCAAGCTATGTAAGGATGATCACCTCACTTACTTGTGCCCTCGAATTGATGAAGCTTCAAGACTCTTATCACAAGGCCCAACTGTGCTAACGAACCCTCTACCGCATAACCAGAATATAAACTCGAAGTCCCAGGAGCAATCTAGTGAGAATGATCCACCAGAGACTAGTGCTCGTGGGTGCATTAACATGGTTTGTGCTGCCAAGGTTGTGAATCATGCGAAAGATTATGGATCGTCACAACCCAGCCTAGGAAAAGAACCCGATCTAGCAGGAACCCCTTTGCGCATTGAGAAACCTGCGGATAAACCTGAAGCTGCACCTTGCATTCCTAAGGGGGTACTTAAGCGCTCAGGGCATAATCCAAATGCCCGAGCTACCCAGAATTATTTAGTTGTCAAGGATTTGGGCCATATTCCTTGTGCGATGTCTGCATTGGAAGTGCTTCAGAGTTGTCCTTCACAAAGGAAGGCTTTTCTTTCTGCTCTATGTGTTGCTTTTGGTACACGTAGAATGTCTTAATATGACCATCAAGCGCACTATGATTGACGAGGGCGCTGTTGCATCTATGATGTCTTTGTCCTATTGGAAGGGTCTTGGTTCTCATGAGTTGTCAAAATCAGCGACTATGTTAACTGCTTTTGATGGGAGATCTTTTAGGCAGCACGGCATCATTTCGTCCCTTAAAGTCTGTTTGGGGGGGAAGACCATTGTGATAGAGGTTGAGGTGGTTGATGCGCCCCTCGACTACAATCTCTTGCTGGGTCGGAACTGGATGTATAGTATGCAAGCTGTTGCTTCTTCCTTATTCCACGTTGTATTCTTTCCACATAATGGGAAGATTGTAATGATTGATCAAATGACATTCAAGAATTCCCCTGTTACTGCATCTTCGGGAGCTTCGGTCCCGGTCATTGAACACTCTTAGCCGGCAATTGGGAGTGTGGGTGTAGGCATGTATCCATCCCTCATGGGAAACTTTAGTTGTCCTAGGCCGGTCCTCATGATAGGATCTTGTTTCGATAAGGCTTCAACTTCTATGACCTCAGTGTCTTTTCACACGACTCATATGGAAGATCCTTGGATTCTTCCTACACTGAGTATTTCGAGTGAGCCTGTCAAGACCAACGTGCCACTTCCTGCAACCATGATAGCTTATCAAGCCAATCTTCAGAATGTTGCAGAGCCTTGTTCTTCCTCTTTGTGGATGGAAGAGGAAGACCCCTATGTACTGCCGACATGGACAATACAGTATTCTCATGCCCATAACTTCCTTGATATGGTTTTCCCTTCAGATGAAGCGATCATCAAGGCTATGTCGGGCGTTGAGCCGCCATGGGAGGAACTTCATCATAGATCATATTTCCTTCCACCGCTTGACCGTTTGGAGCATGAGGATTATAGGGAGATTCTTAGTCAGAGATTTGGTAGTCCCATGGTTCCGTTAAGCTCTCCTTGTCAGATGGCTGATGGAAACATGGCGAACATATCTTCCATGATTTCTATCAACATCTCTCGAAATCCTAGCACCATTGAGAATGTCTATATTGGGGCGGAATGTTCCCATGCCGAGATTCTCGAATATACCGATCTATTCAAGGAATTTCGTGATATTTTTGCTTGGTCTTATGATGAGATGCCAGGTATTGACCCTCGGATTGTCGAACAAGAGATTAAGACTTACCCCAACGCTAATCCTGTTCGACAACGTTTACGCACCGTGAATCGTAGGAAAGCACCCACCATTAAGGTAGAGATAGAGAAGCTGTTGAAAGTCAGTTTCATCTATCCCATTCCCTTGACGGAGTGGGTTTCAAACCTCGTTCCAGTGGATAAGAAGCAGGGAATGATCCGAATGTGCACTGATTTCCGTGATTTGAATCGTGCCTGTCCTAAGGATAACTTCCTCACACCGTTTATAGATCAAATTTTGGATGAGTGTGCGGGTAGCGAGGTTTTCTCCCTCATGGACGGCTTTTTCGGGTATAATCAGATCCAAATTAAACCTGAGGACCAACACAAGACTGCATTTATTTGTCCTTGGGGAATGTTTGCATATTGAAAAATTCCTTTCGGCCTTAAAAACATTGGAGCTACATTTCAGCGGGCGATGACCTTGATTTTCCACGATCTCAAGTCTATTATTGAAGTATTTTTGGATGACCTTGCTGCTCATTCTCGTATGAGAATGCGTCATCCCTATCACTTGAGATTGGTTTTTGAAAGATGTCGGCACTATTCGGTTCGATTAAATCCTCATAAGTGCATCTTTTGTGTGAATTCAGGTCATTTATTAGGATTCATCGTTTTGAGGGAGGGCATAAGAGTCGATCCCTTAAAGGTTGAGGAAATACTTCAGTTGTCTCCCCCGAAGAACATTCGTCATCTTCAGTGTTTGCAAGGTATGGAAAACTTCTTACAAAGATTTGTGGTCAACTTTGCCAATTTGACTAGAGGCTTTATGCATCTCTTGAAGAAGGATACTCCCTTTGAATGGGATGAGCGAGCCCAAGAGTCCTTCGATGCACTTAAGCGAGCCCTAGCATCGGCCCCGGTGATTAGTCCTCCAGATTATAGCCATGATTTCCTATTATATGTGGCCGCGTCTTTAGAGACGATTGGTATGGTGTTGGTTCAGGAGGATGAGGAGCTCCAAGAGCATGTCATATATTATCTGATTCGAAACCTTATTGTTACAGAGATTCATTATTCTCATGTCGAGAAGCTTGCTTTAGCGACCGTACATGCGGTTCAGCGTTTGAGACATTATATTCTCCTTCGCCAGACCTCGGTTGTGGCCCATGTCAATCCGTTTCAGTTTGTCCTCACACGAAGGATGATCAGGGGAAAGTATAATAAATGGATTTTCATCCTGCAAGAATTCGATCTCAAATTTGTTTCGGCAAAGTCGAAGAAGTCGTTAATTTTTGCAGAGCTTATATTGGATTTCCCGAGCGAGGCCGAGGAGTTGGTTTGTGAAGATACGTTTGTCGATGAACACATCTTCTTAATCTCAACGTCTGACCCATGGTATGGAGATATCATAGTATATCTACAAACGTAGAGGACCCCTACTCACCTCTCGTGAGATGAACGATGACGATTACATCACGTATCTAAGAACTACCTTATAGTGGACAATACTTTGTACCGCCGTGGGGTAGATTCCATTTTACGACGTTGTTTAACTCATGAGGAGGTTGAGGTTGTGCTGAATGATTTCCATGGAGGGGCGTGTGGTGGTCATTTATCTGGGCTTTCTACAGCTCAAAATATTTTAAGAGTGGGTTATTTCTAGCCGTCAATCTTTAAAGATTGTGTTGATGCGGTCAAGAGGTGCCACCCTTGCCAGGTGTTCACATGGAATATGCGCTTGAAGCCTGCCCCGTTACATTCCATTATCGCCGCTGGTCCCTTCACCAAGTGGAGGCTCGATTTTATGGATTGCAACCCAGCTTCGGCTGGGGGGCACCATCATATTATAGTGGCTATGGATTATTTCATGAAATGGGCTAAGGCAATGCCTACAGTAAAATCTGATGGTGAGACAGCCGCTCACTTCCTATTCAACCAAATCATTACTCAGTTCAGGATTCTGAAAGAGCTTGTCACTGACCATGGCTCGCACATTCAGAACCGTATGATGGAAGAGTTGGCATCCAAGTTAGGGTATAAGCAAGAGCACTCCTCTTCTTACTACCCCCAAGCGAATGGACAGGTTGAAGCAGTGAATAAATCACTTAAGTCCATTCTCCAATGAACCATCGCACAGAGCAAGATGAATTGGCATATTATGTTATAACTTGCTTTGTGGGCATATCGAACTGCGGTTAAGACTGCCACTGGTTTTTCTCCATATCAGCTTGTGCATGGAGTGGAGTCGATATTTCCGGTTGAATGCGATATTCCTTCGTTGAAGCTAGCTGTGGAACTCTTACCAGACACTTCACCTTTGGAGGAGCGTTTGGTCCACCTCGAGCAACTTGATGAGCAATGTCGAGATGCCTTAGTGGCTCTAGAGGTTAATAAACGTCGCGTTAAGGTCCAATATAACAAGTATGTCTATCCAAGAGTGTTTAGTGAAGGAGACTTGGTCATTTTTTGGGATCAATCGAAAGAACCCTTGGGGGCAAGGAAATTTAATCCTATGTGGCATGGTCCTTATGTGGTTAAGTGTGTCTTAGAGAAGGGTGCCTATGAGTTAGTCGATTACGAAGGAACAGCTTTGGCGGAGCCTAGAAATGGGCTCTATCTCAAAAAATACTATGCATGATCTTTAGCCAAGGCTCCTTGTTGTATATTATTGTACAACTTTGCATAGTTAGGTCTTTTTTATCATGATCGGGTTTGTGATTAGTTTCTGTTTCTTTTGGTAGATGTCAATGGAATCTTCCACCTACATAGGATTCGCGGATGGTGCAAGCCGTCACACTCAGAACTCAACCTCTACTGCTTGGGTGATTTATACTCCTATGGGTCAGGTACTGTCTTCAGGAGGTGTATGTCTACGACCATCTTCCAACAATGTTACTGAATATAGCACCATTATCGAGCTTATACGAGATGCCATTTCACATGGCGTTCTATCTCTTGAGGTACGTCTTGATTCGGAGTTAGTAGTGTCACAACTCAATGGTTTGTACCATGTTAGAGATCTGACGTTATTGAGAAGATTCTTACGTGTGAGATTGTTAGAATGACAATTTGACAGTATCACATATATACACATTCCAAGAACTGATAATCAAGTTGCTGACTCAAATGCTAACTACATGTTAGATTGGCATTTGTTTCATTCATACAAAATTAATCACAAACATTTTTACACATGTAAATAAATAAATCGATCACCATAAAACTTTTTATATATATCAAAAATGTGGTAATACATAGTGTCATATACAAAAGTGGAGCTTTCAAAGCTTCCATCATATAATACATGGTCGTACAAAACATATACACTCCCAGGTGTCTAATCCTATGGAGGGGAAGGGTTGTGATCATGATACGTCACTATGGCTCTAGCTAGCCACCGAAATAAATGCACCCATGCACGTGGCACGCCCACCACCTGTCGCTGCATGGCCTCAGGCAAGTCCTTGACTTGCGCCATGGGAACTCTATGAGTCAGTCGCATGAAGTTAGTATGAATGCTCTGGAGCATTCGCTCCACATCCACTCCTGTGATGTCATCCCCTCTTCCCCTTCGTCTATGACGTGGGAAGCCCTCTGGTCGCCGTGGTCCCACATCTACACATGAATAGTAGATGTCACTATGTGTTGTCATGCCAAAACATGTCTTTTTGATTCCACATAATCAATAAAATAAAAAATAAAAAATAACTCAAAAAACTTTTAAAAAGAGTGAGAGTCTAGATTCGGTACCTATCTCTCCATATGCCAATCCTGGTCGCAATGGCATGTCCGGATCCCCCCAGAAATCTATCCCTCCATAGGGGTAGTTATCTATGGCAACAATCTGTCGTCGCCACCATGGAAAGAAGTCAGCTGGATATGGGTTGGCCACCCTACCACCCCCCAGTCTGCGCATAGCATCTACCCAACGCCGTTGGGCCGGATCTCGAACCCCGTGGAGAGGAACATCCACTCTAGGGCTCAATTCTGGAACACGCTCAAAGAAAAATGTGCTAAATATGCTACTGAACCTGAAGTTCCGTATCCTACCTGCCTTACATTCATTGAGCTGGTGTTTCATGTTCCTCAGTAATGTAGTACTCCAGTCGTATATGGTCGGTCTCATACACTCCACCACATAGAACATCAGTGGCCGCGAGGCTTGATGGAGTGAGGCTAAGCCTGCTATCCTGCCCAGCGTCAGTAGTATGGCCTTTAGGCCCATCACCTGTATAGCATTGGTGGGGACTTAACTTCCCACCTTCTCATTATCTGGGTAGCAGTACATAGCTACGTACTCATTGATAGTAAGCCCACCGCCTGGCCCACCTCGAGAACAAAGGTTCACCACCTCCCCTCGTCTAGATAGACCTGTGATAAAGTATATGTCTTCCACCTCTATGGTGAGAGACATCCCATCTATCCAGAAGGACTCTAAGTTTGGGTCCCAATATTCTACCAGCATCTCTAGCAGTCTTGGTTTGGCCCTCAGACCACCAAGACACCAAAACTTGTACAGTCGGCATGCTCAAAGAGCTTGTTGAGCCATCACGTCAGCCCTTACAGCTTCCTCTACTTGACCATGCTCGCACTCTCTCCATTATAGCACCATCCTGCAAGATAAATTGCCACATTTCCCATTAGATTCTTATAAATTTACTTGTGCGGCATCATATGCGACTGTTTTGCAAACAGCCGCGTATGTATGCGGTTTCTAGCCTCTTTTCCGCGTATAGCCATCCCTATACGCGAAAAAAGCTTTGATATCTGCATGGGCCGCAGTTCTCATGTAGAGATGGCCTAAACTACCTCATTTCACCATGAAAATCAACAAAAATTATATTAAAATGCATGAGGAGAGCATGACTAACTACCTGGAAGAAGTGGTTGTGAATTCCGCCAGCTGGATCTCCTGGAATTTGCAGTTGAAAATCAGAGCTCCAATGGGTAAAAGTTTCAAATGATTTATATTTTTTACTATTTATAGAAAAAATTTCAAATATTTGAAATTTTTACCCCCTTCCCTATAGTTTTGATAGGTTCTAACCATTTTGGACCTTTTCTGACATAATTTGTGATGTAGAAGACAATTTTCAGTGCCATTTCAACCATTGGATTGACCCATTCGTATTGATCTCAGGTATAACATCTACACTAGCATATAGATTAAGTTCACCACCATTTGCATTTTGCATGACCTTATGACCATGTCACCATGACCTTAGGTACGAACCCACTCTATTATGTCACAGAACCTTCTTGCTGCCTTAGAAGTGGCATGATGTGAGTGGTAGAGCTTCACCTTACATGGGTACCCTAGTTAGCCCCTTATTTGCATTTGGTGCCCATGCCGACGTTTCCTCCTTTAGGGTGTGGGAGTCCATTGTATAGTAATTCCATGACATTTCGCAGGAGAGTCATACTCCTCTTGATCTTATGCTGGCCTATATCCCTCCGAACTCCCCTTATGTCAAGTTGTGAATGCATTATCATGAGCTTTTCCTCCCTTATTGAGCTTTATGATGGCTCCCCTGACATTGCGTTTCAGCCATATAGCCCGAGCTTGTCTAATGTCTAGCCATGCAGAGCCATTCTTTATATCCTTTGCAGCTTGATTTCCCTTTTACCGGGAGGGGATTTTCCCCCAAGTGTTGATATCCTACACCTGTATCCTTGCATTGAGCATAGGTATGTTCCACTGCTTGGAACTAGTTTGTTTTCCCTGATGACACTCGTCTCCTCCTAGTTTGTAACTATAAATCTAGTTTATTCTTTTTTCAAGATTTTCAAATAACTGAAAAAGTCCAAAAAAATCAAAAAACCAAAAAGCCGGACAAGGAAAGATGTTATCTTTGGCAGTTGTCGAGTCGTGTCTCCTTTGAATAGAGCACTGTATATCACATCCATTGGTTGGGTTATAGTTTGACTTTAGGAGCTATACTTGTTTATCTGAGTTTATCTCCATCGACTGGTTAAGCTTCCAGTCCCTATGGAGCCTCTGTTGATGCCTCCTATGTCACAGAGATGTCCCAGTTTGTATATCGAGTCTATGCTGCCTTCATTAAGTCACCATACGCCGTTATGCTCTTGTTCGAAGGAAGTTGAAACCTGTGTCAACCATTCCTCAGTTATCTTGACTTTGCATGTCGGCCATTCCCGGTACAGTTACTGGTTCATGCACCTTATGTTCGAGTCCTTCCACATTAGACAGCTTTGCTGAGTACCTTGTGTTGGATCATGGGGGATGCCTTAATGCCCTCCTTCCAGCGGATTTCATCCCATCGACTTCAGATCATTTATTCTAGAATTGGAATCTAGATTCCTTTTGAGTTCCTTGAGACTTGCAGTCATCAGTGGCAGGTTCTCTTGCCATCGACAATTTCTTGGGAATACATCAATGTCCCCTGATCAATGGATTCTCTCAAGTGTTCGACCTCAACACATCTATTCACACTTGTTAGTTTGCACTCTAGTACCTTGATTCCCATTTTCATTATCGGTGGGTAATCTCGCGTCTATTAATGGTATACATCAATGACCGGTAATCAGACGATGGACTACTATGTTCGACCTCGACACCTCTATTCGCATAGTAGGACATGTACTCGTAGCAGTTTGTGTAGAAGACCTTCCAGATTGGTGGCATCTCTTATATGCTACCTCCTTGATCGTGCCAGTGTTCATGAGTTTTCAGCTCTCGTGACTTCGTTCCAGTGTATGTCAGACATTTCCAGCCACTATGGAGATCTTGATCTATTGTATATCTTCAGCCATTTTGGAGATCATGATCCATTGTATATCTTCATCATGGATATTATAATCTATGTATATTGTACATGGCGATGACCACATATGTGATATCATGTATTATGCCTATTCATGGCCATTGTACTCTTATGTATCCGGGACTACTATATGTACTTGCAGTTATATGCAGAGTTGTATTATTGTACTATGCTGATTGGGTGGCTGGTCTTCCATTTGAGATCCTTCATCACTCCACTTCTGGGATGGACTTATAATGTATTTCAGCCATCGTATGACCCCTCTGGCCTCACACATTAGGGGGCGTCTGTTATAGCGAATTTCACCACTCTAGGTGAATCACACTTTGTATGGCCTTCCCCTGTCCCGCTGCAGACTCTTTAGACCCCATGGACTATATTTTATCCTTTGATGTTTCCTTGATCATCCCTAAAAATATATGAAAAATGATATACACGGATTTTTACCCGATAACCACGTACATACGTGGGTTTGACCCCTATAACCACGTACATCGGGATGTGTGCATAATCCAAATCCTTTTGGAGTTTTCCTTGACATGGATCCGACTCATTTGACTCCTGGCCTTCCATATGCCTTGAGATCGCTCGGATTCAACCCTTCATTATCCCTTGTGAAGCTATATAAGGAAACCCTTGGTACATTGAAGGCATATAGAGAGATAGAAAGCAATGAAACTATAGTCCATTGTTGTCAAAATTTATACTTGAGTCTGCATCCCTTTGTCCCTTTGGAGCACTATTGTGTTCTACCCAAGCTTGCCTTTTGCTAGTGAGCTTGCTATCGTGAGATGGAGGATTGAGGTGGTGGAGACCCAAGTGGGGGATTCAGTTTCTCCGGTTCGCAGACGTGCCGTCAGAGGTTGTATCTATATTGTAATCTCTGATTTATATTAATAAGAACTATCTTTTCCTGTCCAATGATGTGTATTTGATTGAATGTTGTATCCATTGGAATATGTCAAATTCTTTTACATTATTTATTATATATGCTAGAATAGATCTAACACCATGATATATAGTATGCTTGTATTGTTTACTTGTTGTTGAGGAAGTATTATATCAATTCAAGCTGAAGATTGGAAAGCTCAATGGGGATCTACTTCAACCGTCCGGAATAAGGTACGAGGTCTGATCCTTTAGTGTTAGACATTTTATTTCTATTGCATATTGGGAAAGATTGATTTCTGGAGTCAAATCTGTCTGTTGTGGTACCCCAAGCCATAGGAATTTCTCTCCATAACATCAGGCTCACTCAAAAATTCCTCTTCTGTAAAAATCCCTAATTTCACGCAGCAAAAACTAAAAATTCCTAGAATCAAATTCTGCTTCGACAGAAAGATGTGCCCTTCAATGGAGAGTCAACCTAGCCTCCTTTTGCTAATGGATTATGGAGAGAGAACTAAAAAGTAAGAAGCCATAGCTTCTTCAGCTACACAATATATTCTTCTCAGGTTATCTCCGATACCATGTTATATTTTTATCATTTAATCAATATGATCTTATGATCTTATCTGAGAGAACAACATGCACAGCAATAATCACAAAAGACAAGAGACACAAAGATCTTCCTCAGGGAAACAATAAAGTAGAAAACCCCACAAATTACTCAGAGATATAATGAGCACCAATGGTAGTAGTAAAACCCAAAGATAGAAAAGATGATCTCCAACAGTTGTTCTCTCTCTCTCTCACTTGAGAGAACTTCTCCTCTCTCACTCATGTGCCTCAGTTGAGTGAGTGTGTGTTGTGTGTTGAAATGAGGACAACCTCATTTTTATTTATATTATTTCGTTCACTTTATTTCCACTCCAACATGCCGGCCTCACTTAACAATTACTTACCAGGGCCAACTTCTCTAGGAGATTCTAATAACCCTAGTGGCCCACAACTATAGGGACTTTACCCTCTGATCAACAAGGAGGTTTAACCTTAACTTAATTATAGGGACTATTGCCCCAACTTACAATACATGGTTAACCTCATTGACATTACATGACTTTAATATATCAATGACTCTCCCAATAGGAACATCAAGGTACAATATAAGATATGCAAGTGAATACATTCCGAAGTTACAAATACATCAACAACACACACACAGAGCATGCACACCATCATAGCCATAATATATACAAGAGTAAGTGGGACAACAACAAATCACTTTATATTATAAGATCAGACAGTACACAAGGATCAATCAATAGACATTTATGTGGATCCGGCTAACGAGCCTATTTTATACCTTTCATATATATTTATATAGTTACAAATGAAAGGTCATATAGCTGACTGACTAATTGAACTGACTTGACCATAGTTGATTGGAGGACCTAGTCGGCCAGTCGACTAGGCTCCTCCAATGTCGATGTTCCTTGCACTCTTGCGTGGGGTACAAAAATTGGAATCTAGAACATAGGAGGTAAATAAGGGTTCAAAACTTAATCCACATCATGACTTGATGGAGTTGTTGATGATGATGCCTCTAAGGTTGAACACTCTTTTTCAGCAGAAAAAAGGGTACACATGATTCCATCCATTGTGATAGGGATTTTAGATGGAGGGCATGAATACATCCCTAATAGGTCGGAATATGTGTACACTCCTAGGCTAATCTCAACATATGGATTTGAATTTTCTTTGCCTACTATGGGTAGGATGTTATCAGGATTGGTAGATTCTTGGGGGTTATAGTAGCTAAGATGTTCAAGGGTGACAACCTTCCCATTGAAGGGAAACATCATAATATAGAATACCGACGAGGCGACTACCTTCATGGTGTACATGTAGCTATGACCTAAGAGGATATTGTAGTCTAGTTGGGAATCAATGACTTCAACATCTATCATTACCATTTTTACCCATGTATCGATGGGGACATTCTGGTACAATCCTCATGGTTGGTATGGTATTCCATCATGTGCACGAAGAGTGATAGGGGATGGAACTATCTCGGGTGATCTTAATCACTTCCAAACATTAGAGGACATTATGCATGTGGACATGCCCTCATCGATGATACATATATGAATGATGATGTTCTTTACTATGGTTGGGAATTTGAATGCAATTGATGATGGTAGTCATGGTTCACATTTGTCTAGGTCAAGATTCATAAGGTTTGTGTCATAAGGGTCGATGGCTCCAAGCCTGCATTCAATAGGTCCTTTCATTGTGAAGGGAATATTGAAGTACTTCAAATGTTGACATGGAGGCTAGTGATTGTGACAAGTTGTATACAATGTTCTAATTATGAGCATCCTTCATGTGTGGATTAGGAGGGGTATGAATTAGTGGTGCTTTAAGTATTCTCATAATTTACTCTATGTTTGGGTGGAAAAACTACAAAGGTCCTCCCGAAGTGATTGAAGTCTATTCAAGGGTGAGTGAGGTATCAACATTAGTGTACCCTTTGGAACGATTTTTTAGGTTGACCAACGCCAATTTCATATGATTTTTTTGGAAAGATACATCACTTGGGGGGCGAGGATCTAACTATTGGGTAACCAATCCTTGATTCACCAAGGGTTGTTCCAAAACACCTTGTTGTAGTTGTGGTGTAGGAGGCACCTGAGGAGGATTTGTGGGTATCTACTTCTTATCTCCCACCATCTGTTGGCAGTCAAGGACAAGCAAACAATGGTGAGTGCAATGACCATACTCACCACATATCCAACAAGGATAGTTTGCCCTCAAGTTGGAATTTTTTCCTTACTTGTGGGGGTTTCCCCCTTGTGTTGGTCCGTTAACCTAGTTTAGATTCTATTAGGGAACTTGGTTTCCCCCTTGCCCCTATTGTTGGGGTTGTCTATTCTTTCGTTTGTCTTCCCCTTATTCTGAGGATTGGGGGGATTGGTGATGTTCAGTTGCTCAAATTGTTGAGCTTGTTTTTGCATAGAAGGTTGGACAAAGTTAACTCCCATATGAGGCATGGGTGTCGTACTAGGGGGGGCATGGGTATGGGTAGTAAGGGTTATACCTCGGGGGTGTGATATAGGTCAATTAAGTTGCATATGATGTGGATGTAGGCATGGGTGGTTCCATTTGCGGTTAAGGAACCAGTTGTACTTGGCTTGTACTTGGATAAAAAGGGGTTTATGGTATGTATTGGTGTTGTCCAAATGAGGGGTTTTGTATAATTGTAGTGGGAGTTGACACAATGGGGATAGGCAGGTATTGTGTACTCATCATTGGTGATGGTGCAAGATGTGTTTTTAGGGGAATGTTAACGTGAGTAAATGGACTCGATAAGCCCATCCATGGAATGTGACATCCCTATAATGGTAAGATCTAATTATTGATCCCTAGGGGCATCTAGTAGTACGGTATACAAGTTCCTTGACTGTGCATATATGAGGTCAAAGTGTTGGGATTTGAGAATAACGTCTTCCTCATTTTTTGGCATTGAGGTAGCCACATTCTTTGTGATCGCTGGTTAGATATATTTGAGAAACCAATCCAAAAGGAAGGGAGGTTGAATGTCTATTTTACATAAGTTGTGGCGATGACGCCATTCATGGCTCTGATATCCTATGTGTGTCACAGTGTTTTGTTGTAACTATATGAGAATTTCAAGACTGAGATGATGCCTTATTGACAACTAAAAGTAGGATAGAAATGATGTGGCAATGGTCTCAAATGTGGTATGAGAAGCTCTTGTCAAATTTGCATACCAGTTTGTAGTTGTACTAGTTAGGGTTGTTTCGAACAGACATGGATATTGAATATTCCACTATGTTGTTGGAGGAACACGATAGAGAGAAAGACATGATGTGGTTGGTGGGATCATATCCCTACTTCCCTTCAAATTTAGGGATATCCAAGGGTAATGTTTTTGGCATATTTGACCAGGTGGCATCATAAGCTATGGGATCATTAAGCAACTTGGCTATATCATGAAGGCTCAAACTTGTCATGAATAGTAGTTTTGGTTTGGGGGCCTCCATGTTATTTTGAATGTTGTTTCCTCGAGGGGGAGACCTTGAATATGTGACGGTGAGGGGAGGATGAAGATGTTGTGTGGTGGTGGGTTTTGTTCCTCTATGGTGGAAGTCTAGTATCCAAATGAGAGTGTTGGGTGATTAATAAACACAATATAGAAAAATTCAAAAATATGCCAACCACAACATATGAAAAATGGTGTAACAAGTAAGTGATATGTGTAAATATGGATGACTGCAAACGTGTGCACATCTAGGTTCTTTTTAAATTATGAGTTTAAGGATATTGTATTTATAAAAGAACAACAAGTGTAAATTCCCTTAAAATACCTAATGTCCTTCCTCTCAAATGTAACTAGGCCTCCCAAAAGAACAATTGATGGCGATAGTGGAATCCACACAACAATCGACTAGTGGAGGTAACAAAGAGCTAGTTCAATTGACAATGGGGCCAATGTTCCAATATAGAATACTTGGAAACACCTCCCAACAGTATTAGTTGACTTCAGGAGTCACTTGTACTCCTAAGTTCTCCTTGGAAGTTCCCTAAGTTTTGGCCACTATCGTTACCTTGTGTCAAGTGTGGATCAACTGATGTGCATCAGCAGTATACTATCATATCCCTAACAACAAGTTGAGTTCCTCATAGGGGAGAGAAGAGAAACTATACCTCGTCTTTTACCTCCTTGGTCTTAGTACACTTCTGATTTGTGATCTCTTTTAACACTTTCTTATATAAATATTTAAAAGTACCTTTTGGGTGTTATAACGTCTAGATTAATTCACCTAATATTTAATTATCAACCTGGGTTGGTAGGCTTAGATTTGAAAAAAAATATATGCGAAGGTAGAGGGATTCCTATGGTGTCATGGAAATATTTTAAAAAACAAAAGATTGAAAGATATTTCAAAATGAAAAACCGATTCAAACTCCTAAGAATTCAACTATTAAGGTAATTGAATCGGAACAAAATAATAAACTAAATAATTGATAATTTAATTTATAAGTAAATAAATTTAAACTGAAAAAGATACTATCAACGATTAATTTTTTTCAAATAGGAAACTAAGGTGCAAGGAAGACCTAACTTATAAGCAAGTAGAAAAATTAATAAAAAGAAACAAGTAGAAAACTTAATAAAAGAAACAAGTAGAAAACTTAACAAGAGTATCTTTGAACTATGTCCTACAAGTCTCTTTAAGTAATCACACAATGTAAAAGGAACAACCTACAAAGTACTAATAAGAATAACACATCTAATACTAATTTTTACATGCAAATGGATAAATTAATCCAAAGGAATGAGCACAAAACAATACAACAGTAAAAGGGGGTCACAAATAAGCTTAAGAAACAAAGTGACAACATAGCTTAAAAAATGTCAAGGTGAAAAGAGGTAGGGAAAAGGATACAAATTTGATGAATAATCTAAAACAACCTAATTTCAACTTTAATGTTAAATAGAACTATCATATAACTATTACAATCAAAGCATAATTCAAATACTAAAGAAATAGAACTTTGTTAGATTTTTATCATTCAAGCTAGCATTATCTTAGGATATTTAACTGAGAGAATAACAAGCACAGCAATCAAACACAAAATACAATAATAAGGGTTACCCTCTATGACTTTACATGGCTTGTTTACATTATTGAATCTCCTGATAGGAACATCAGGGCATGACATGACTCAATTACATTACAGATACTTCCCGGAATAAATATCGGGGTACAATACATAAAATATACAAGTAAATACATTCTAAAGTTACAAATACATCAACAATCCCTCTTAACTAGGAAGGTATTCTCTTGACACAATTTATCAACACGGGTATTTTTCTCTGTATCCACTAGATCATCATCGAGTTCTTGTCATCTTCATCTTCAATTCATCTTCATTACTAGAGCTGGATCATCACTGCTGGATCATCATCACTAGATCTAGATCATCACTGTTGGATCATCATCACTCAATCTGGATCATCATCACTGGATCTCGATCATCACTGGGTCATCATTACTGGTGTTGTCTCTCTATTCTTCTCGTCATATGAATTTCTACAGAGCTAGCCCTTTTTCATGCTAGTTGTAGGCCTAGCCTCTATGTAGGTCTTCTTCGGCACTTATATCTGACCCTAAGTCAGACTGGCCTTCCCAACACTTACATCTGACCATGACAGGAACACATCCAACAACCATGTCATAAAGGCATGCCCAGCACTCACATCTGACCATGGGAGGAACACATCCAAGAACCATGTCAGAAATGCCTAACACTCACATCCGATCATGGGAGGAGCACATCCAAGAACCATACTGAAAAGGATCAGCACTCACATCCGATCATGGGAGGAACATATCCAAGAACCATATCGAAAAGGCTCAACATTTATATCTGACCATGGGAGGAACATATCCAAGAACCATGTCAGAAGGGCTCAACACTCACATCCGATCATGGGAGGAACACAACATATCAGAAAGGCTCATGACTCATATCTGACCATGGGAGGAACAAATCCAAGAACCATGTCATAAGGGATCAACCGTTATATCTGACCATGGGAGGAACGCATCCAAGAACCATGTCATAAGGTCTCAACACTTATATCTGACCATGGGAGGAACACATCCAAGAACCATGTCAAAAGGGCTCAGCACTTATATCTAGCCATGTGGGGAACACATCCCACATCCATGCTAAAAGGGCTCAGCACTTATATCCATCCATGCGGGGAACACATCCCACATCCATGCTAGAAGGTCTCAACACTTATATCTGATCATGTGGGAACACATCCCACAGTCTCCTCAGAATGGATCTACACTTATATCTGATCATGTGGGAACACATCCCACAGTCACGTTAGAATGGCTCTGCACTTACATCTAATAATGTGGTAACACATCCCACAGTCACATCAAAATGGCCCTCAGCTCCAGGATGAGTATTCCTGGTAACTAACCAGGTTCCTCGATTCTCCCAGAGAATGGCCTTCAACGCTTATATCTGATCATGTGGGAACACATCCCACAGTCACCTCAGAATGGCTCAACACTTACATCTGACCATAGAAGGAACCAATCCTCTCACCATGTCAGAATGGCTCATGGACTCATCACTTCCCCTTAGAGGGAACCTCGTTATGGAGAACACCAAGCTTCTCCCTGAAGTACTCAAACTTCACTCTAGCCAGTGGCTTAGTCAACACACCATTTATCTATTTGTCCATCACAACATACTGGAGCTTCACTGCTCCTCTTTGTACCATATCCCTAATATAGTGATATTTGATCCCGATATTCTTTGACTTGTCATGGAACACTGGGTTCTCAGACAACTTCACACAAATTTGGTTGTTGCAATATATACAAGTAGCATCCAACTAGAGATCAAATAAATTAGACAGTAGCTTCCTTAGCCATACTGCCTAACAACTAGCTGAACAAGCTGCGACATACTTTGCTTCAGCTGTACTCAATGCCACACAAGACTGTTTCCTGCTAAACCAAGAGATCATACCTGATCCCATACTGAAGCAGGACCCTAAAGCACTCTTTCTATCGATGGAACTGCCTGCCCAATCTGAATCAACATAACCTTCCATGTTAATCTTCTGATCAGCCTTATACTTAAGCCCATAATCAACTATACCCTTTAGGTACCTTAGAATATTCTTTGCAACTATCAAGTGAACATGTATCGGATCCATCAGGAACTGGCTCAAGGTGTTCATAGCAAAGCAAATATATGGTCTCGTATTCGTCAGGTACATCAAGGACCCAATCATCTGACGATACATCGTAGCATCAACTATCTCTGATGAAGCATCACTTAGAAGCTTCAGATTCGATGCCATGGGTGTGGTCATGGCCTTGCATTCCATCATCTCGAACCTCTTCAGGATCTCTACATTATACTTCCCTTGTCCGAGGGAGATTCCATCCATATTCTTCCACACTTCCATGCCTAGAAAATAGTGCATCATAACCAAGTCCTTCAATTCGAGCTCAGCAGAAAGCTCCCTCTTTGTATCAGCAATCAACCCATCCATACCTGTTACAAACAGATCATCTACATACAATAGGAGTATCACTGGGTTCCCATCTTCAACCTTGTTGTAAAGTTTGGAATCTGCTTTACTTTTGGTAAAGCCCAAACTGGATAGGAAGCTATCAATTCTGTCGTACGATGTCCTGGGTTCCTGTTTCAAACTACATAAGGCTTTCTTCAATTTACACACATGATTCTCCATGTCATGTGTCTCAAAACTGAGTGGCTTCCCCACATACGCTTCCTCTTCTACTACACCATTCAAGAAAGAAGTCTTGACATCCATCTAGTGTATCTTCCATTTCATCACTGTAGCCAGAGCAAGTACTGATCTGATGGAAGCATATCTGGCTACAGGTGAAAAATCTTCTTCATAATCTATTCCTTCTTTCTTGGAGAAGACATAAGCCACAAATATTGCTTTATATTTTTCTATGTTGTCGTCTATAGCATGCTTGATCTTGTAGATCCATTTGGAAGTTACAATAGACTTCCCCTTTGGTCTAGGTACAACATCCCAGACATCATTCTTCATGATTGATTGATACTCTTCGATCATAGCATCCTTCCATTATTTCCTTTCTGTCACTTCTTCATAGTTGGAAGGTTCTTTATCGATGAATTCACATAATAAGGCTACATAACCGGAGTAGGACCTGGTTCTTTTCCTTTCTCTATGATTTTCTTCTAGAGCCCCATATCTTTCTTCACCTTGTATAGATTCTTGTACCCAAGAAGGTTTCCTCTTGTGAGGATTCTTCTCCTGAGGTGGATCTACAGGTTCTTGAGGTTCTTCTATTTCTCGATCTTCTTCTTGAATTTCTTCGTTCATGGTTGTGTCATGAGTTCTAGGTACTTCTGTTTCTTTAGGTTCTTCAGCAAGTCTCTTTCTAGATTTGTTGTACGCTGATTCTTCATCAAATGTTATGTCCATGTTGATGTCGATATTCTTGAATCCTGGGAAGTATAATCTATAAGCCTTCGATCTTTTAGAGTATCCCACAAATATACATTTCCTTCCTAAAGTATATAACTTTGTCCTCTTTTCTTTCAGAATGTGTATGTACACTAGACAACCGAATATTCTAAGATGACCAACTTCTGGTTGCTTGCCGAAAAAGACTTCTTCAAGTGTCTTGTTCTCGAGTACTCTATGTAGAGTATAGTTCTATACATACATCGATGTTCTAGCAGCTTCTGCCCATAGATGCATGGGAAGATCTTGATCATGAAGCATGGCCCTTACAACTTCCATGATCATTCTATTCTTCATTTCTGCAACCCCATTCTGTTGTGGATTATATGGAGTGGTTAACTCCCTCTTAATCCCTGAATCTTTGCATAATGTTTTGAATTCATTTGATGTGAATTCTCCACCATTATCTGATCGAAAGGTTTTGATCTTACTTTCTATATGGTTCTCGATCAAGGATTTGAATTCCTTGAACTTTCTGAATACTTCATCTTTGTTCTTCAAGAAGTATATCCATGTCTTCCTAGAAAAATCATCAAAAAAAGAAACATAGTATACATACCCTCTTAATGGACTGGATGACATTGGACCGCATACATCAGAGTGGATGATTTCCAAGATTCCTTTTTCCTTGCTCTCACTACTTGGAAATGTATTATTTGTGTTCTTTCCTTTCACACATCCTTTGCAGACACCATCATGTTTTTCCTGAATTTTTGGAAGACCTTCAATAGCTTTGCTTGCAAGTGGTAGTGCTCTGTAATGCACATGTGCAAGCCTTCTATGCCAAATTTCATTTGGTTCTACTGAGTCATGAACCAAAGCTTGTTCTGGTTGGCCCTTCAATTTGTATAGACCTCCCTCTTGTTCCCCAATCACTACTACATCATCAATAGTATTTCCATTTGGCCACATGATAACTTGGCCATCTACAAATGCAACCCTCATGCCTTTTGCATCCAATGCAAATATGGAGAGGAGGTTCTTCTTAAGTCCTGGTACAAACAAGACATCCTTCATCATCATAGACTATCCAGAATCTAGCTTATAGGAGGATTCCCCACTACCTTTTATTGGATACTGGTAGTCATATCCAAGTTTCACCTTGTGGGGTGATTCATGTTCTGATAGTTTCACAAAGGATTCTTTCAATCCTGTCATATGTTTGGAATCCCCATTGTCTATAAGACAATGTTTGCTTCCGTGTGTGATGTTTCCTGTGAGAGCGGAAACCAAGATATATTCTTCATCACTTGAAGAATCATCACTTTCTTGCTTGATTCTCTTTGTGGAAGGTTCATCATCTTCTACAACATGAGCATGATGTCTTCTCTTATTTCCCTTCTTCTTATGAGAGTTATTTTTGTTTCTAGGATCATCTTTGGCAAAGTGTCCTATTTCATCACATGTATAGCATCTGAATTGAGATAAATCTCTTCTAGTATTATCTTTCTATTGGAAGTGCTTACCTTTGGGGTGATGAGAGTTTCTTCTTCTTTTCTTGCAGTGTACTGTAAGAGCTTGATCTTCACTTCCCATCTTTTCTTCTCGAGCTACTATCCGAGCTTCTTCTTGCGATCATTCTTCCAACAGTCTACTGAAATTGACTAGCTTCTTTCTAGCATAGATCCCTTGAATAAAGGAGTCCCATGATCTAGGGAGGCCATTCAAGGTGGTCATCTGCATTCTCCACTTCTTCATCTATTGCTTCAATTTGTTCCTTGATCTGAGAGACTCTTGTAAAGTAAGACTGGATGGTTTCCGCATTCTGGATATTTACATTCTTCAATTGGTTTCTTAGAGTCATCTTTCGATTTATGTTCTTCCCTTCAAACAGTTTGGTCAGGGCATCAAACATAGCTTTAGGTGTCCTTAGGGAGGACACTTGTGGTATGAGGTGATCCTTGATTGAATCAGCAATAATCCTCTTAGCCATGACCAATTTATTTTTTTGTAATGCCTTATCCTCATCTCCCTTTGGAACTGGAACCTCTTCATTGATGTAAGAGTCCAACTCATTTTCTTCTAGGACTAGGGAGATCCTATACATCCAGGATCGAAAGTTATCAGTTCCCTCAATATTTTCATTAAGCTTGGCATGATGAGACATCTTAAATGAGAACCTCAAATGGAAATACAAAGGATTTAGATCTTACCAGGTTAAGATGTCGGAACTGGATCTGGAGCTGAATTTCTGCAGAGCTGGTTCAGGAGCAGATTAGGGTTTGACTTTCTCAGAGTTCTACCCAACCAAAAACTTTGATATTGATCTCTGTTACCACCCAATCCTTGTAATTAGTAGTTTTTTATCAAGTGATCCTAGTGAACCGGACAAGGATAACTTGTTCGAACTTCAAAATACCTTCAGTCTTGCTTTTGGGAAACTTTGTTGTACTATATCACATGTTCATACCCCTATGGGCAAGTTGTAATAAATGTTCTACCATGATAGTGTCTGTAAAAGACTCAGTCTCTTGGACTTTATTTGTCAATTCGATCAGCCCAGGGTGTTTTTTCCCTTGGTTATTATTGGTTGTTGAATAAACGACTGATAATTTCTGAGTTTTTCACTCTATACCTCCAAAGTTGGGGTGGTCGTCTTGGCATTTAGGCCTATTCAGGTTATTAGAGTCTATGTGTCAATGTATCAACATGCTAGGCATCATGGTTGAGTCATATGAACATATCTAAGTCCCCCTAGGTTTTTCATTTGTTTTAATTTTTTAATTCTTTCAGTGTTTTTTATTAAAATTTAATTTTTCCAAAATTTAGGCTATTTTTTAATAGTTTAATTGGAAAAATTGGTTTTGTAATAAAAGTGGGCCAAATAATCAGTTCCAGTCATGTAGGTGCTCATTTTCAAGCTAATAGCACCATGTGAACCCATTGACCCACTTTTTTCAGGTTTTGAGTGATTTTTCATCACTCATGTCAGAAAACCCCAAAAAATCAATTATTGATTATTTTAATTAATAAATTGATGAATAATGGAGCAAATCCAAAATCCTAGATCAGTGGATTCTCAGCCAATTTGATTGAAATCAATCAGATCTGAACCATATTGATTCGATCTAATAAATTCTTGACTGAAGGAGGTGATCTGGACAAATCCAGAGTTGAACTTCAGCATCCTTTATGGGGAATTGCACCCTCTCTGTCTCCTCCACACGTCTGGGCTCTCCTGGAAGATCTGTGGATTGATGTGTCAGTCTGTGGGTCGATATGTCAACTTAACCAGCCCTCGGATTGACAAGTAGGCTCAGTGGAAGCTCAATTCAGCTTCAGATCAGCATTAATGGACTCTCCTTCAGCTACAGTGGTCTATCTCCTTGGGATTTACACCCCCTGGGGTGGATCTCCTATTTTTGTATAAATAAAGCACAGATCACCTCTTCTAAGTGAGTTAGAACTGGGATTGAGATGTTGTTGCTCTTGTACTATGTTATTGTTTATTATTCTGGAATAAAGAAGCTTTGGAGGTAAGATCTATGGTGTAATTCTCTTCATGTGTGGATGGTGATTGTCCAATCCTTATGAGGTATAATCTGTGTTATTTATCATTTCTTTTGCTAGTTAATTGTTGGCCTTGAAGGAGAGAGCTGCTTCCTATTAGGGTAAAAGTTTATCCTAGTTTGATTTATGCTCTTACTGTTTGGTTGTTTTAGATCTATTGGAGTTGCATGTATTTTAATTTTAATTGCATGCTTTCCAATTATCTTTTCTAGCAGCACCTATGTTTTAACCATCTGTGCGTGCAATGATTTATAAGTTGCAGGTGATCTCGCTAGTAGAAGAGGTTGATCTGGTTTGCATCTTCCTCATCTTCAAGATATTTTGAATGACATAGTCCCTCAGTTTTCCACCAAAGCAGACTCCAAATCCCAACAGTCCCAGGTTTCCAGCACTCTTTCTCTCTCTTTCTCCTTCAAAAAATCAATTTTCTTACCTAGTTACTATGTTCGAAAGCTTTGTTATCATTTGGATCTGTTATATTAAAGTAAAATTTACATAGATCTTCTATTTCAAATCTCATAGTCTAGATCTCATTTCTGAAAAGTATCATTAAGCATTCTAGATCTAGCATAAGGAAATCGTCTGTTTTGCATGGCAAGTTAAAGAAAATCAGTAGGTTGCATGCTCTAGATTTCCTTTTCTGTTTTAAAAAATATTAAATCCAAAAATCAGTGCATATTTCATTGGCTGCACAAACATCAATCCAAGATCCCAAGGAAAGCTTGCTTTCCTTGGTTCCTTTTTCACCTGTTTAGCTAGTTTTAACTTAGTCTTTTTGAGTTAAGGTAGGTTGACCCAAAGGTACTCTTAAAGTGATTTTGGGAATATTTTATTCTAACATGCTTTCTGGTTTTTAGAAGGTGTAACAGAAAATAAAATAATCTGCTGTTCGAAAGTGGCCTCGGGAGCGTTCAAATCCCCCCCAGGGGTCTCCCCTTTCACTAAAATTTAAAAATTTTGCAAAGTTGTAAGATCTTGGTTTCATCCCTTATAAGTACCAAGAGGTTTCTGATATTTCAGTTTTCTGATATTGTAACCAATAATAATAAAAGAATTTTTTTTTGAGTAGGCTCTTTCGAGCCCACTCCCCATCCCCCAGGGGGGATCTGCATCCGTTTCACTTTTTGCATTTTTCCCTTTTTTATGCTCTAGTTTAGTACTGACATGCAAGATTGTATAATTTGATATAATTTTTCATTATTCCATATTTTAATTTCAAAAGTAATCATACTACTTACCCCACGACTTCCTGATTGACCCGCAAGGGGAAAGAGATGCATGCTAGGACTAATTAGAAAACAGGTGTTGTGTATCTTTGTTTCCATTTTCATTAATTGTTTCATTAGTCACAATAAAATCAACCCCTCCTTGATTCCCTGATTGAGGTCCACTTGGACCGAAAGAGGTTCCTAGAGGATTTTATTTTTAACAAGAACACCTATTTTAAAATTTACTAAAAATAACAAAGACTCCAGTGTGTATGCTCTGTGCTTGGTTGCGGTTCGTACGATTAGTCAAGCTGCATCAAAAGAACTTGAGTGACTAGAATAATTAGGATTCACTCTCCCCAAATTGACAAACCATTAGGTGAAAATCCAATGCCTCGATCAAACCATTATAGTGGTAAAATACCTAAAGGAAGCAAGAACTCCTGAAAAGTGACCTCAGGGCACCAATCTCTATTACACCTTTGGGTGCATTATGAACAACAGTCTCAGAGATTCCATTCATCCCACATATTCCTTGCGGGTAGCCGTGACGGTTTAGTTTTGGACATACTTCAAGTACCCCCTGGGTATATCTGGAGTCCCCTTTCCTAAGTTAAATTACTCATCTTCTTACATTAATTTAAAATTAGCCAAGATACAATTGCACAACATTCATTCTAGAACTTGCAAGCACTCTTAATTGTTTTTCGACTCCATTTTTAAGGCACTGGTCAACTGTTTATTTCTTTCAATCTATATGTGATTAGGTGTCATTTTCATGCTTACTTGTGATTATCTCATCATGTTAATTGTTGTTTACAATTGTTAAATCGAAAATCCTAAAAAACTTACTCTTTAATACCATCATCATACTAAATAATTTTTCCTTAGTAACTTAATAGGGTCTACCCCCCTTGGCTTCATTAGGATTTGAGCCTAAACGGAGTCAAGAACAAGGTGACAGCCTTGACTCGAGACTTGCCCCCAAGGACACACCGAGTGGCTTGAAGATTTCTGCCACGTAACCCAGGTGTTTGAAAGGTGGCAACACTTTTTGGCGTCGTTGCCAGGGATAAATCTTTTTATTCCTGAGTATGACTTAGGTTAACTTTTTTCTAAACAACTAAAAAGATAAAAAAAAAATGATTGGTCTAGTCTTTAAAAAACATAAAAATTAAAACTAGATCCATCTAGCGACTCCACTGACCTTTTTGATTTTTTTACAAAGAAAAGAAAAAAATATTTGTGTGAGAGTTCTTAAATGTATATTTTTTTCTCACATGGTGACTCCATTGAAGGGATCAAACCTTTGTTTCTCACAAAACGTTTTGAGATTGATTGTGTGTAGGTGATCCCACATAACAGTGAAATTTAAGGCTCAACTCCATTTTTTCAGTTCCAGACATTCTCCATGATCACTTATTCTTGATATGGATATTAAAAGAATAGAAGTTCCTGCTCGAGCTTCCTATGATTTTCCTCCCATTTATTTCTATAGGATCCCTGGCTTTCCTAATTGTCTCATTAGTGAAATGACATCTACTTCCCTTCCATGCTTTCGGGGGGATGATAATGATCACTCAGTCAGATTCCATGTTATTATTTTTCTATCACATATGAGTCAAAACAACATTCAACATGAGGATCATATGATGGCAATGTTTTCTCATTCTCTGCAAGGGGATGCTTCATGTTGGCTTCATGAGTGTTTTCCTGAGAAATCTATTACTTCCCTTGCAAAGTTCTTCGAAATATTTTTGAAGCAGTGGCATTATGATGGAAATAATATTGAATCATTCAATGCTAAATCATTAATTAATACCAATTTGAGGTACTTCTTTCCTTGGAAAGAGTTTCATACAGAGTAACATAATATATCTAGTATCAACATGGTGTACAACAACCAACATTCAGAAATCCATTATGATCCCATCGAATCTGTGCATGAAGAGCCATTAATTGAAAAAATTGTTGAAGACCCTCCTCATGTAACATCAACAGAGACTAGTGATGATTGGGAATGCTTTCATGATTATTTCAATGATGCTAATCACATTTTTACTCCAGATCTACCTAAGGATGAAATCATTGTAGAATATTATAGTGAAACTTATGATGAAAACCGTAATGTGCATGATGGGACTCCTACGTGTTCTCCATATAATGATGACAGTCTGGAAGATTAATTGCCTTGTTCCCATTTTTCTGAAGAAGATGAGTATGAAAATGAGGACAAGTATAACTTGGATCATGATACAAGTGACGAAGACTCCCTTATGTCCAACAAATATGTTGAAGAGGAGTCCTGGACATTCATGGAAAATCCAATCTATGAGGAAAATAATGAACTAGAAACTTTGGATGGTTTCGTTGATTCTCCTGTCTATGGCATATTCAAAGGAGATAACATGGACCTTATGGCCTTGGAAAATTTTGATACAGAAAAGGAGCATGTAGTATATCCATATGATCAGTCTGAGCCATATATCACTATTAGTAATGAAGACAAAGAGAACTTGATATCAGAATGTAATATCAGCGATGGAAAATCCATCACATTTGACATAGATGGCAGTGATGACTATTGGATTTTTTGTGAATATATCATTAAGAATCCCATCTATTCTATATCCAGCAAGGGGAGTGTCTATTTAGAAATTTGTGGAAGTCCAATTTACTATACTTCCACAGAGAGAAGCATGGATCTGGAGACCTGGGAAAATCCTAGTATGGAAGAGGAGCATTCAAAACTCTTATATGATCATTCAGATTCATATCATTCAGAGCCATACAAAGGTATCAATAATAAATACATTAAGAATTAGTGTTGTGAAAATACATGTGATGTAGTCAGTGGAATATCAGTCTCAACTATCATCTTCACATATGGAGTTTCCTTATGATTTAGAGCCGCTTGAGGCTTATACAATGAGTTATCATCCGATAAGCGTTGATGATCAGTATGATGGTGTAGTCAATCTTCCTCATCACTTTGATTTGTATATCAACCCTATCCAGTCATGGATAGAAGCAACTTGTGCAAGCACATACCAGTTTGAGAAGCAATTTGATGAAATATTATATTCTTATGATCTCCCATCCATCCTACCCATTCCGGATCATCACACAAGTTTGCATTTTCTGAATAAGGTAGCCTTACTTTGGTTGGTGACCAAAGACAAGGAATTTTTTTTATGTTAATAAAATACTTAGGTGGTTACATTAGATTTATGATTACACTTAACCCTTTTTATACCATGCTTAGAGTAGGAAAATAAGCTCCTTGAAAGAGAGGATTTACTTTCTGCATTTCTATTTTGTACTTAGCTATAATAAAACTTTGCTTCCATTACTTATTTATATTTATTTTGTTTAAATAAATCAATTTAATGATTCATTTGGTTTTTAAATAAAGCTTGTGCTACTGAGGTTTTCTTGTCAAGTTGAGATGTTTTTACAGGGTATATAAACCAAAGATTATGGTGTTCTCGTATCCTCTCCTTGCCTTAAAGACTAGATCGAGCACACGTCCCACAGTTGGAGCCAGAATGTTACCACCTAAGTTGTACTTAGTGGTTTTTTATCAAGTGAGCCTAGTGAACCGAACAAGGATAACTTGTTCGAACTTCAAAAGACCTTCATTCTTGCTTCTGGGAAACTTTGTTGTACTAGATCACATCTTCATACCCCCGTGGGGGAGTTGTAATAAATGTTCTACCATGATAGTGTCTGTAAAATAATTGGTCTCTTAAACTTTATTTGTCAATCTGATCAGCCTAGGGTGTTTTTTCCCTTGGTTATTATTGGTTGTTGAATAAACGACTGAGTTTTTCTGAGTTTTTCACTCCATACCTCCGAAGTTGGGGTGGTCGGCTTGGCATTTAGGCCTATTGAGGTTATTAGAGTCTATGTGTCAATGTATAAACATGCTAGGCATCATGGTCGAGTCATATGAACATGTCTAAATCCCCCTAGGTTTTTCATTTTTTATAATTTTTTAATGTTTTCAGTGTTTTTTATTAAAATTTAATTTTTCCAAAACTTAGGCTATTTTTTAATAGTTTAATTGGAAAAATTGATTTTGTAATAAAAGTGGGCCAAATAATCAATTTCAGTCATGTAGGTGCTCATTTTCAAGCTAAGAGCACCATGTAAACCCATGCACCCACTTTTTTCAGGTTTTGAGTGATTTTTCATCACTCAGGTCAGAAAACCCCAAAAAATCAATTATTGATTATTTTAATTAATAAATTGATGAATAATGGAGCAAATCCAAAATCCTAGATCAATGGATTCTCAGTTGATTTGATTGAAATCAGTGAGATCTAAACCAGATTGACTGGATCTAACAAATCCTTGACTGAAGGAGGTGATCTGGACAGATCCAGAGTTGAACTTCAGCACCCTTTATGGGGAATTGCACCCTCTCTCTCTCCTCCACACGTGTGGGCTCTCCTGGAAGCTCTGTGTATTGATATGTCAGTCTGTGGGTTGATGTGCCAGCTCAATCAGTCCCTCAATTGACAAGGAGGCTCAGTGGAAGCTCAATTCAACTTCAGATCGACATTAATGGACTCTCCTTCAGTTGTAATGGTCTGTCTCCTTGGGATTTGCACCCCCCTGGGCTGGATCTCCTATTTTTTGTATAAATAAAGCACAAATCACCTCTTCCAAGTGAGTTAAAACTAGGATTGAGGTGTTGTTTCTCTTGTACTGTGTTATTGTTTATTATTCTGGAATAAAGAAGCTTTGGAGGAAATATCTATGGTGTAATTCTCTTCATGTGTGGATGGTGATTGTCAAATGCTTATGTTGGAGTAGGGCCTGCAGCTACAGGAAAAGCTGCTATATCGGGACAAGAAAGTCAAAAGAAATAGTACCTGAAGTGGCCGAGAAGAGAGAGCTCAACCACTGCACTTAAGGCAGCGGCGAAGATAGGAGGGCTCAGCTACCCTCATAAAGGAAAAGGAGCAATGGGATGAGGTATTGAAGACAAAGGATAGAAGGGTAGTGACTGAGGAAGCGGTGCCCATACCCACGATCAGCGCCGGGAAGCATGGCAGACTGCAAAGAGCTGCAGTATGACCAGTAAGTGGCAGTTCAAAGTACAGATATGCCGACTGTCACAGTTAGGGTTTTGGGTTACTGTTGGGATAGGCCCACAGTTTTGTATCAGGGTGAGACCTTTGGGCCACCTACTTAAGCATGTATTTGTATTGTAAAAGGTTAGACAATGGAGAGAAAGATAGTAGTTCTTTAGTCATCTGTATTGTAAGATATTGAGAAAGAGTCGAGCTCTGGTTCTGTATTCAGTATGTATTATCCTACTATAACCAGTAGCCGTCTCCTTGAGTATGAATGTAACAATCCGCAGGGATTGAGAGAGAGAGAGAGAGAGAGGATGTATTGTAAGAAGAAGGAAATATAGAAAGGGAAGAGATCTAGAGAGAAGGGCTCCAGCTGAGAACGCAGAGTTTCCCAGAAGATCTCGACTTGCATAATAGGTTGCAGCGGAACTGTGTTTACTCTCTCAATATATAATATAAAAACCAGTTCCTGTGGACGTAGCTTCCTCCTTGGAAGTGAACCACATAAAATCAGTGTGTTGTGTGACTTTTCCATGTGATTGTGTTTACGTATTTGCTATTTGTTACATGTTACATGATATTAGCTAACAGTTAATGAATGTGTGTATGCTATCCTTCAGTTTATAGTAACGTAAAAGGATAAATGTGAGTTGGATGTGTTAAGTATTCTGCATATAAGTTTATCAGTGTTTAATTCAGACCATAACAGTTACAGTGTCAAGTGATTCCTGTATATTCAGTCCAGCAAGTTGAGTGCAATAGATGTTGAGCATATTAGACTATAGAAGCTAACTGAAGTTGTTTAACACCCTTGTGAATGTTAGCTGAGCTAGTATAAGAGAGAAAGGAAATTCATTGGACCGTGAGAGTTGGAGAGTCCTATTGAGTCTTACCATAGAATCTATCACAGCGCAGAAAGGCGATATCACACTGCCGGAGGAGCCGCGGTGTGGGATATCGTAGGTAAAGAGTCAAGTAGAAGAGAAGGTTTGCGCATCACCAGAGAAGCCACGATGCGATAAGAGTCAGTCTCATAGCAGAGTCTGCTCGGAAGAGAGATACCGTGTTTCTAAAGAGACTCAACTGGTTAAGTAGAGCAAGGAGAACATAGGATGCTACAGAACCTGGTTGAAGACACATGAGTCTCCAGCCACCCCATCTAGGATCACTTCGGGTGAGACTTCAAGCCGTTCTGTGGTCTGTCACCGAAAGGGCCAGTGAGCTAGGGGTTTTTTTGGTACATTATAGTAAACCCGGGTCTGCCCAAAGATAACCAAAAAATGGTTCTGTTGCCATTTTTGAACAAATTGAAGAGCTAATGTTCTGTTGGAAGCCTACTAAGGAAGAACTTAACCACTGGGTTGAGGCTACGGAGAGAGAATTCGCTGAAAAAGAAAACAAGAGTCCTAGACTGAGTATAGGGGACTGGTTACAAAAACATATCTACACAGACCTGCATACGATATTTTTTGCGACCTATGCAAATGAGTTGTACAATTGGTTATCAAAGTTGACTGACAAGAACATATTCAAGAAGAAAAGGAACATTGTCTGGACACCGGAGCTAATTCACACCATGAAGAGTGTTGATAATCCCATTTCGCGAGTAGTAGACTTCTGGCTTGCGAGTTTGCCAGAAGGTTTCGTTACAGAGTTTGCAGTTGATCAAAGAAAGAGTTTCAGTGAAGTGGAGAGGTACTTCTTCAAAGGATATCGCGGTAAGTACTTGACCTCTTTAAACGTGTTCCTTAAGATGTTATTACATGAAAAAGGAGTATTGGATATATTCTCAGATGAATAAAGTAAGTAAGTGTAATGTCACAAGAGTTTGAGAGCGATTTTGAAGAAATTGGATGTTCATGTAGCGGTAAGAAATATAAAGTAGATTTCAGATCTTCCTTCTTTGAAGACAGTTCAGATAGTACTAGAGAACAGAGTCAAAATAATAGAGAAATAATAGTAGGGGATATCCCTTACCACCCTTATACCCCACAGAAAGTAACCAGGACTCAGAATAATCCCGCAGGAACTCCATCTAGTAGTTCACACACAGTACATACTACATTTACACCACCAAGTGGTAGTAACACAACAAATCAGAATCCACCACGTAGAAACAGAATGGGGGATGATATGAAGTTACCTACCTTTAAGGGTACAGGGGCAGAAGACCTAGAACAACATTGGTTCCTATGTGAAGCCATATGGACCATTAAACAGATCCAAGATGACAATACTAAACTTGTCCAGTTGGCTACTACACTTAGAGAATGAGCTTTAACATGGTATATGAAGTATACGACAGCACAGCCCAGAACGCTTGTATAGGTTAGGACTGCCATGATTAAGGAATTTAAGAAACCTAAGTCTGAGTCACAATGTATTACAGAACTTAAAGACACCAAACAGTTACCCACAGAGTCATTATGGGACTTTGATCAGAAATTTAAAGCCCTTATAGAACAAGTTAGCTTTGAGTTTGCGCCGGAGCAGCATAAGGAATGGTTTATCGCAACACTCCTCCCTCACATCAAACTTCCACTAATGCAACAGAGAATCCATACGTAGGATGAAGTGTTGGATATGGCAATGAAACTAGAGGCTTCACCTCTAGTTGAGACTAGTATAGGTATGAAAAACTTACAAAATCAGTTAGCCAATCTCACTTTACAGCTGCACAAGATTAAGAAAGGAAAAGAGGTTGCATAAGAGTTATGGTGTACAAAGTGTAAAGGATGAGGCCATACTAAAGATAATTGTCCAGTATTTTTTGAGTATTTATCAAGTGGGGCTCCTAACCCCTTAGTACAGACTCAAGGGCTGTGGTGTGAGATCTGTAAAACAAGAGGACATAGACCACAAGAAAGCCCTTTACTTCAGAAGTATGTACAAACTCCTAAGAACTTATACTGTAACTTCTGTAAGTTAGTTGGACATGATGAAAATAATTGCAGAGCTTATGATCTCATGATAGAGAGAAAACATGACCTCTACAGAGTCTAGTCAGAGACATCAGGTCCAGCAGCAAGACTACAGCATGAACCGGCTCATGTTGTTCGTGGAGGAGGATTCAGAGAACGAGGCCGTGGTGGAGGCTTTGGTCATGGTGGATACTTTGGCCATGGCCATGGACTGATTATTTGTTACAACTGTGGAGCCATAGGACACTATGCTAGGGATTGTCAGAACCCTACTACAACATGTAAATATTGCAAGTCCTATGATCACACTATAAAAGAATGTCCTATCTTGATAGCCAATATTAGGGACCTGAAGCCAGTAGTAAACCAGAATATTCAGCTTATTGCTGCTGAGCAAAAAGAACCAGAACCAAGAGTCAATATTGTGACTCGCAGCGGTGCTTCTACTAGTAGGACATCGTAGGATGCAGAAAAGAATACAGGTCCGGAGTGGGTGCGTAAAGCCACTGATAAATCAACACCACTTGACCTGCAGAAGAACAAAGAAATGTTTCAGCAAGCTAAAACTTTCTTTACTAAACCTACACCATCAGGATCGCAGGTATTTCCTTGTAGGGACGTACTGCAGTAGCAACATTGTGGCATTAGTCCTGTGCAGACATCGTAGGCTACCACATCGGGAAGGTGCGAAGAAGATGAGTTGATAGGAAGTGTCCAATCCTTCCTGCAAAGCTTTTTGAAACTCGTACGAAATGAGAAAGCTATCGGAGAGCTTCAGTGCATCAGTATGCAACGTGCTGTTCATAATATTATGGGCCATACAAGAACCGGAAGAGAAATGAGACTCACAGCGCAAATTGGAGAATTTGAAATGGATGAGGTAATCCTAGATTTAGGATTAGAGGTAAATGTCCTGAATAAGTAGACATGGGAACAGATGGGTAGCCCTAAGTTATCCAGATCACCTATCCATCTACAACTAGCCAATTAGTAGAGGGTATCACCACTGGGTCGATTACCGCAAGTACCAGTTGATATTGATGGAGTTCACAGCTTTGCATACTTTTAAGTCATAGAAATCATTGGCGATAGCAGACCATATCCAGCTTTACTAGGTATTGATTGGGAAATTGATAACATGGCTATTATCGATTTAAAGAAAAGACAAATGAACTTTGAGGAAAATCAGATTCGATTCATTGCACCGTTGGATCCTTTCCAGGGTCCTCGTTATATTGAACCTATCAGAGTGGAGGAAGAGGCACGTAATATGGAAAGCCTCTATCAGATGACTACTAATCAGAGTGATTACATCAACCCCACCACAGAAGGAAATATTAGTTGGCGATATGACAGCTCATGCACATCAAATTCAGATGTTGGCTTAGAAAATTGGCAGAATAGACTTTACGAAGTCTCAGCTCGCAGATGTGCATTTATGACTAAGTCACTGTAATGGATTGGCACAGAGGTTAAGGATATTCCGTCATTTCATGGCTTAGTGGATGTCAACGAATTTTTACAATAGTTTGAGCAGGAAATTCCTCATGAGTAGAGGATGGCAGCTATTGACCTTGCAGTCAAAGCCACACCTGCAAGATGGTGACATGCACATAAAGAACATATCGCATCATGGGATGATTTTAAGAGACTGATGGAGATCAGATTCTCTAATAACAAGGAGCCTCTACAGCAGAAATATACAAGAGAAAGTGACCCCAAGTCACATATTAAGATTTGTGAACAGATTTGGTTGGACATTCCAGAGGATGAATGGGTTCACCTATTCATTCACACTTTAGACACAATCCCAAGCAACTGGTACACTAAGACAGAGTTGCGTAGAGGAACTATTTCATGGCCAGTTATGATAGATAGCTTTCTACTCACTTTCACTTTTGAATCTGAGTATCCAAGCATTGATCAAGCTCTAGGTAGTATAAAGACTAAGATATTTGAATATTGTACCCTACCAGTGTATACTCAGCTTGATTGGGCTATCCAGTTAGAACAAGCACTAGAGTGTTACAACTTCACAAAAGAGCCAGTGGATGAGGATGAGAATCCTCGTAGTATCAACATTCTGGAGTCTGAAGGGACTCGTGAAGTTGATGGACCAAAGATAGAGTTTCCAGTTGTCACAGAACCTATCAAGATTAAAAAGATCAATATTGGCACAGAAACATAACCAAAGTTTTCCTCTATTGGAGACTATTGGGATGATGAAATAGTAGGACACATAGCAGATCTGTTACACGACTATCAGGACCTATTTCCCACTAAGTTCACAGAGATGAAAGGAATAGTAGGAGATTTGAGAGTCATGTGGATTCCTTTGAAAGAGGATGCTAGGCCAGTTAAGCAGCATCCATACAGATTGAATCCTCGCTATAAATAAAAAGTTAAAGATGAGATTGATAAGATGATAGCAGAAGGCATTATTGAACCAGTAGAAGAGAGCGAATGGGCTAGTCCCATGGTTGTGCAGGAAAAAAAAAATGAGAAATCAAGATTTGTGTCGATTTGTGCAAACTCAACGATGCATCACTTCATGACCCATTTCCGACACCTTTTATTGATGAAGTTTTAGACAATGTGGGAGGACAGGAGATCTATTCATTCACTGATGGCTTTTCAGGCTATCACCAGATCAGAATCCATCTAGAGGATTAACATAAGACCACCTTTGCGACAGAATGGGGCTCATTCCAGTATACGGTAATGCCCTTTGGTCTTAAAAATGCACCAGCTATCTTTTCTAGAGTAGTAGTTGCTGTATTCAAGGATTACATTCATAAATTATTAGAAGTCTATTTCTATGACTAGACTGTATTTAGATTAGGAGATTTAAGGCTCATGTTAGAGAAATGTAGGCAATATCAGATTTCTCTTAACTTAGAGAAATGTATATTCTGTGCGCCATTTGGTATTTTGTTGGGTTATATTTTTTGTAAACAAGGCTTGATGGTAGATCCTACAAAGATTGCCATCATTGTAAATATTCCAGCACCCAACTCAGTCAAGCAGTTGAGAACAGTGCTTGGTCATACCGGGTATTATAGAAAATTCATCAAAGGCTATGCAAAGATCACAGCACCGATGGAAAAGCTGTTAAAGAAAGACGTGAAATTCCTGTGGAATGAGGAATTCCAGCAAAGTTTAGACACTCTTAAAGAAAAGATGGTTACAACACCCATCTTAGTATTCCCAAATTGGAACAATCCATTTCATGTACATGTCGATGCATTTGGCATCACACTGGGTATTGTCTTAACACAACCAGGAGAAATGGGTATTGATCACCCTATTGCGTACTCCAGCAGAAAGTTATCTACCGCAGAAAATAACTACACCACTACAGAAAGAGAAGGATTAGCTATGGTGAATGCTCTACAGAAGTTCAGGCACTACCTGCTGGGTGCCTCATTCAATATGTTCACTGACCATTCCGCTTTAAAGTATTTGGTCAATAAACCAGTGTTAGGGGGAAGGATCTACAGATGGTTACTCTTATTTTAGGAGTATGATTTTGAAATTATTGTAAAACCAGGAAAATTAAATGCTGAACCTGATCATCTATCGTGAATAGACTCGGGAGAAGAACCAAGTAATCTAGAGGATAATTTGCCAGATGCGCAATTGTTTTCTATCCAGATCGCAGATGAGTATTATGAAGATATTATCAACTTTCTCACTACAGGGTGGGCACCCGTTGAATTTACTAAGCAGCAGATTTCACTTTGATCGCGGGAAAATTATACAAGCTAGGTCCAGATGAAGTCCTGCGCAAATGCGTGATGCCGCATGAGAAAGAGGCCATTATCAGGGAAGCACATTTAGGTACTGCACGAGGTCATTTCGCAGGAAAGCCGACTACACAGAAAATTCTAGCTACAGGATTATGGTGGCCTACTTTTCACAAAGACACTAAGGATTTTTGCAGATGCAGTGATATCTGCCAGAGGGTAGGAAAACCTTCACGGAGAGACGAAATGCCGATGCGACCATAGATCACACTGCGAGCATTTGACAAGTGGGCTATAGATTTTGTGGGTCCTATCAACCCACCCAGAAAATGATCTGGTGCGAGATACATCATCACAGGAATAGAATACCTCACCAGATGGGAAGAGGCCAAAGCAGTAAGGAATTGTGATGCTGCTACAGCTGCACAGTTCATTTTTGAAAACATCATTAGTAGATTTGGATGTCCAGTAATTTTGATGAATGATCAAGGCACACATTTTCTGAATCACACTATTGAGGCCTTGATGGAGGAATTTCAGATACAGCACCATAAGAGCACTCCCTACCACCCACAAGCTAATGGTACAATGGAGGATTTTAACAAGATTCTAGAAAATGCTCTTACTAAGATCTGTAACAGCCAAAGAAATGATTGGGACCTCAGGGTTAATGCTGTATTATGGGCTTATAGAACTACATGCAAGAAACTTTAAACAGGACACACACCTTTCAGCTTGGTGTATGGACAAGAGGATGTTATACCTATGGAATATATTATTCCCAGTTTAAGAATTGCTCAAATTACCGAGATGGCTGATGCAGATACAATGAATGACAGGTTAGCATAGCTGCTTGCCTTAGAAGAAGACAAATTCATCGCAGGATTTCATCAAAAAGTGCAGAAGGTACGAGAAAAATCTTGGCATGACAGGCACATTAAGAGCAAGAGTTTTCAGACAGGAGACCTAGTGCTCCTTTATGACAGTAAGTTTTTTAAGTTTCCAGGGAAGTTTAAGATGCATTGGTTGGGGCCATATCAGATTCAGCAAGTTATAGAAGGAGGTGTCGTTTAGCTCAGTAAACTGAATGGGGAGCTTGTTCCTACTTTCATTAATGGCAGTAGGCTTAAGCTTTATAGTGATATCCATTCCACCTCCCAGTCTTAAGGTAGGAAACTAAGTGTGCAGATGTCCAGTGTAGTTGAAAGGAGACATCGCACCTATAGCTAGTCTACACTAAAAAAATAAAAATAAAAAAAGTGTTTATTTTGCGCAAGTTTTGAATGTTGCAGAGTTTCAACAACTTGGCATGAAAATTTTGGTTCAGGACGATGCAGTGTGACATCGCAGCAATGCGATGCTCCCCATGCCACATAGACGATTTTGGAAAGGAACAGCGGGATAGTCACCTCACCCTCTGAAAAGCAGTTAATACCAAATATGATAGCTATTCGTTACCCTAGATTTGGAAACAGTATAGTGATTTTCCCAGATTTGGTAAATCTTGGTCGAGACCGGTGCCTGTGCACAATTTTCAAAGGAAATTTGATCGAATTTTCAGCAATTAATGAGGATAAAAACGACGGGTGTTGTCTTGTCCATGCAATAAATGCTGTCGATGGTTCCAGCCTAAGTGACCATTGCTTCAGAGAGTATCGCCTTCATTATAAGTACATAGATCATTCACACAGAAGGGTTACTTTAGCGATTTCTGAGAGTTATAGAGCAATTTGTAAGAGTTTTCCTGAACAGAGATACTTCAGTTACAAAGTGCTAGTTTCCCCAATTTCGTAGCCATTGCCAATCCAGAGTATTGCACCAGGTGGTGTATGTCCGAGAAGGAACCTTTAGAAGACGTTGTGCGACGATTCCAGAGTGGTGGCCTCCTGTTTGTTATGACGATACCGCCCAAGGTTGTGAAATTAGGTGCACCACAGGTCAGACAGACGCCAAGGATGAGGAGTCAAGCTCAGATAGTAGAAGAGTTCAGCCCAGAGCAGGAAGAAGAAGTTCATATGGCAACAGTATACATCATGCCACGAGTCGAGGACGCACCAGAGGTAACCATTCCCAAGGGTGCTAAGTTTCCTATTCCACTATCATCGATTGACCCTCGTGTAAAGAAAGATGGAGACCTGTTAGGATATGTCCCTATTCTCAAATTTACATACTATAACCTTGGAGACAGCAAGACATATCCTCAGTTTCGGCTAGATCAGTATCTTACGGTTCAGAGGAACCCGAGGACTGATGCAGATGAGTTTGTTCCTATGGAACATGTCCATATTCTTGAGCGGTTAGGCTTGCTCAATTTGTTGAGAATACCACATTGTGGACGAGGTGCAGAGGTTAATGTCGTGGTACGCATGCTACTTTCCCATGTACATGGAGGTTACCTTTGGTTGGGTAACCGGGTTGACTTGAACGTTCATCTGATACACCGTATCACTGGGCTGTCCAAGAGTGGTAAGGACCCTCAGACGCATATATCAAGGAAGAGCAAGGATTCCAAGCTACCAGCAACCCTAGTTAACAAGTATAAGCTATAAATAGGAGGTCGGTCTCATTAGAGGAAATTTCAACTCAAAATGGGCCTTTTAATTTTTATTCAAATTCCATGTCATCATGTGTTAGCCAATGAAATTGCTTTAAATTTGAAATACCGTATAGGTCTTAAACACTTTTTTAATATAAATTTGGGGATAGGTATCATAAAAAAAACTATTTTTTTTGTTTGTATTTTTGACCTATCTCCCTGTGTTTTTACTCAAATTTTGATTGGGAGAGCTCGTTGGATGCGGAATTAAATTCCGCATCCAATGAGTACCCACTCGGCATACTTTTGATGGACCCCGCTACCCCAAAAATAAGAAATACCTGAAAAAATGGAATGATAATGTCATCATTCCATTTTTTCAGGTATTTCTTGTTTTTGGGGTGGCGGGGTCCGTCAAAAGTATGCCGAGTGGGTACTCGTTGGATGCTAAATTTAATTCCACATCCAATGAGCTCTCCCTATCGAAATTTGAGTAAAAACACAGGGAGATATGTTAAAAATACAAACAAAAAAGTAGTTTTTTTCTTTTCTTCCTCCAAAATTAATAAATATTATTTTATTATTTTAACAATTATTTTATTAATTCATTTTAGGAGGCCCATTTTGAGTTGAAATTTCCTCTAATGTATGACCTCACAGCACTAGCAGATGACACACTCATATTTACAACCAGTCTGCTTGCAGGCAGACTGTTAACTAAAGTTCGCCCGAAAGAAGTCACAGGATCAGTAATTCACCTTGCCATACAAGTCGCAGAAGGTGAACAATTTAATTGGTGTTTATTTTTATTAAATATTTTTCTTCAAGATTGTTTAACAGCACAGGACGAGCCGAACCACCCGTTCCATTTCTCGTGGCGGCTTATATTATGTGCATTCGTCGGCTGGAAAGAGCCGCCCCATACCCAGTTTCTACAGCTACGAAGCGGAGAGTGCAGAGGCGCGCGCTATGCAAACTTGTGGGAGAGCAACAGCCCAGCCAAGAAAAATATTAATATTATAGTATTCTATGAATACTATAACCTGTTGAATAGATTCATCCAGGGGACACCGTGGATCAGCACGGAGATTGTGGACATGTATGATAATCGGCTTGATTTCATGGCAGATAGCCACACAATCTATCTGCGGCCAAAAGGGTTTAGAATGGATAACTTGGCTGTTGGTTTGTTCAGGATGATAGTGCAAGATGTTGAATATGTTATCAAATACTTTGATGAAGAATGGAAGAATGCATTAGAATATGCCACAGTAGGAAATGTAACAGCAGATACCGCACCACTAGGCCCATTAGACAAAGGAAAAGATAAGGTGGGTTCCAAGAGGAAAGACCCAGTAGAAGTGCCACCAGTGGCACAAAAGAGGAAAGATGTAGAAGAGGTGGGCCCAGAGGCACCAAAGAAGAAAAAATCCAATGCCTCAAAGCCAACTATAGAGACCGCACTAAAAGAGGATGACTATGAGCTCATCGCAACGAGATTGCAGGAGGTGCTACGGGACTCATTTTAGGCGATACAGACATCGCAGGAAAAGATGCAGAGCTTGGTAGATAAGGAGCTTTTGGATTTGAAGGCATTAACTGAGAATACTACCACGGCACATCTTTCCCCAGTCAGGGCGACAGCAGGATAACACTCACAACAATCGATTTTCCGCGAGGAAGTCTTTGCAAAGGATTGCATCAATACAGTGCTGATACCGCCAGGGAGCATCCGATTCCCTACTTCAATGATTGATGTGCAGATACATATTAGACACCCTATCGAGGTTAATATGGCACAATTCCCCGTTGATCAACTACAAATGATCCAACAGCAGATAGCCACAGAGCTCAGGGATAGAGAGCTTGCAACTTATAAACAGAACATGCAGCTGAGACAACAGAATGCAGAGCTCACCGCAAGCTTTCAGACAAAGGCAAAGGAGTTGAGAGCATATGAAGAAAGAGAACAGGACCTCAGTTAGGTCCTTCAGAACATCGCACTGGAGTTACCCCAGTGTAACATAGAGTTTGCCTTACCTCTACCGCAAAAGGTAAGAATAATTGCAGATAGAGCAAAGGCTCTTGAAGAGACAGTGATCAAGATGGAGGAAGACCACAAAGCGCAGATTGTCGAGCTTGAGGCTCGAGCACCAAGAACACCTCAGAAAGACAAGGAAGCAAGGGCAAAGGCCTTTTGACTCACTTCAACACAGATGAAGTGTCACATAGATGATGCAGAGTCATTACTAGCTGATGCGACGAAGACATGGTCGGAGCTAGATGAGCTTCTAGATAGACTGGAATTGTAGAAGAGCATCCAGAAGATAAAGAAGGCCACATCAGCAATGAAGGAAGAAATCAAGAGCTTAGGAGCTCTTACAAAGATGAAGAGGATGACAAAGATGAACCATTTGCAACAGGAAGTGCAGCAGTTAAGAGAAAAAGAGATACAATTCAATAGCCTGCTTCAACCATATGAGGAACAAATCACAGAGCTGGTTGATGTGGTTGAGCAGAAGGTTAAGGAGTTCACAACAAGCAGAAGTGAAATTGATGGCATAGAAGACTCCATCATTAGTCAAACTATGCTCGAAGTGGCACAAGACTGTGTCGAAGCTATGGACAAAGAAGTCGCAGGAATTTGAGAAAGATTTGCAAGGACTTCGCAGGAAGCCAAGGAGAAGCTACAGCAAGAGAAGCCAATTGTTAGTGGCTCGGGGACAAGCCACAAGTAAGTGTTAGGGGACTGTTGGAGAAGGGCCTGCAGCTATAGGAAAAGCTGCTATATCGGGACAAGAAATTCAAAAGAAACAGTACCTGAAGCGGTCGAGAAGAGAGAGCTCAACCACTGCACTTAAGGAAGCGGTAAAGACAGGAGGGCTCAGCTACCCTCATAAAGGAAAAGGAGCAATGGGACAAGGTATTGAAGACAAAGGACAGAAGGGGAGCAACCAAGGAAGCGGTGCCCATACCCACGATCAGCGCCGAGAAGCATGGAAGACTACAGAGAGCTGCAGTATGACCGGTAAGTGGCAGTTCATAGTACAGATACGCCAACTATCACAGTTAGGGTTTTTGGGTTACTGTTGGGATAGGCCCACAGTTTTGTATCAAGGTGAGACCTTTGGGCCACCTATTTAAGCATGTATTTTGTATTGTAAAAGGTTAGACAATGGAGATGAAGATAGCTATTTCTTTAGTCATCTGTATTGTAAGATATTGAGAAACAGTCGAGCTCTGGTTCTATATTTAGTCTGTATTATCTTACTGTAACCAATAGCCGTCTCCTTGAGTATGAATGTAACAATATGCATGGATTGAGAGAGAGAAAGAGGATGTATTGTAAGAATAAGGAAATATAGAAAGGTAAGAGATCTAGAGAGAAGGGATCCAGCTGAGAACGCGGAGTTTCCTAGAAGATCTTGAGCTGCATAATAGGTTGCAGTGGAACTGTATTTACTCTCTCAAGATATAATATAAAAACCAGTTCCTATGGACGTAGCTTCCTCCTTGGAAGTGAACCACGTAAAATCAGTGTGTTGTGTGACTGTTCCATGTGATTGTGTTTACGTATTTGCTATCTGTTACCTGTTACATGAGCTTAGCTAACAGTTAATGAATGTGTGTATGCTATCCTTCAGTTTACAATAATGTAGAAGGATAAATGTGAGTTAGATGTGTTAAGTATTCTGCATATAATTTTATCAGTGTTTAATTCAGACCATAACAGTTACAGTGTCAAGTGATTCCTATATATTCAGTCCAGCAAGTTGAGCACAATAGATGTTGAGCATATTAGACTGTAGAAGCTAAGTGAAGTTGTTTAACACCCTTGTGAATGTTAGCTGATCTACTATAAGAGAGAAAGGAAATTCATTGGACCGTGAGAGTTGGAGAGTCTTATTGAGTCTTACCATAGAAGCTATCGCAGTGCAGAAAGCCGATATCACACTGCCGGAGGAGCCACGGTGTGGGATATCGCAGGTAAAGAGTCAAGTAGAAGAGAAGGTTGGTGCATCACTGGAGAAGCCACGATGCGATAAGAGTCAGTCTCATAGCAGAGTCTGCTCAGAAGAGAGATACAGTGTTTCTAAAGAGACTCAACTGGTTAAGTAGAGCAAGGAGAACGTAGGATGCTATAGAACCTGGTTGAAGACACATGAGTCTCCAGCCACCCCATCTAGGATCACTTCGGGTGAGACTTCAGGCCATTCTGCGGTCTGTCACTGAAAGGGCCAGTGAGCTAGGGTTTTTGTTGGTACATTACAGTAAACCCGAGTCTGCCCAAAGATAACCAACAGCTTATGAGGTATAATCTGTGTTATTTATCATTGCTTTTGCTAGTTAATTGTTGGCCTTGAAGGAGAGAGATCCCTCCTATTAGGGTAAAATTTTATTATAGTTTTATTTATGCTCTTACTATTTGGTTGTTTCATATCTATTGGAGTTGCATGTATTTTAATTTTAATTGCATGCTTTCCAATTATCTTTTCCAACAGCACCTATGTTTTAACCATCTATTTGTGCAAGGATTTAAAAGTTGCAGGTGATCTCGCTTGTAGAAGAGGTTGAGATGGTTTTCATCTTCCTCATCTTCAATATCTTCTAAATCACATAGTCCCTCAGTGTTTCACCAAAGTAGACTCCAAATCCCAACATTCCCAGTCTTCCAGCACTCTTTCTCTCTCTTTCTCCTTCAAAAAATCAATTTTCTTACCTGGTTACTATGTTCGAAAGCTTTGTTATCATTTGAATCTGTTATATTAAAGTAAAATTTACATAGATATTCTATTTCAAAGCTCATATTCTAGATCTCATTTCTGAAAAGTATCATTAAGCATTCTAGATCTAGCATAAGGAAATCGTCCGTTTTGCATGGCAAGTTAAAGAAAATCAATAGGTTGCATGCTCTGGATTTCCTTTTCTGTTTTAAAAAATATTAAAAACCAGAAATTAGTACTTATTTTTTTGGCTGCACAAACAGCAATCCAAGATCCCAAGGAAATCTTGCTTTCCTTGGTTCCTTTTTCACCTGTTTAGCTAGTTTTAACTTAGTCTTTTTGAGTTAAGGTAGGCTGACCCAAAGGTACTCGTAAAGTGATTTTGGGCATATTTTATTCTAACATGCTTGCTTTTTTTTAGTAGGTGTAACAAAAAATAAAATAATATTCTGTTTGAAAGTGGCCTCGGGAGCATTCAAATCCCCCCTAGGGGTCTCCCTTTTCAATAAAATTTAAAAATTTTGCAAAGTTGTAAGATCTTGGTTTCATCCCTTATAAGGACCAGGAGTTTTTTGATATTTCAGTTTGCTGATATTGTAACCAATAATAATAAAATAAAATATTTTTTGAGTAGGCTCTTTCGAGCCCGCTCCCCACCCCCCCGGGGGGGTCTGCGTCCGTTTCACTTTTTGCATTTTTCCCTTTTTTATGCTCTAGTTTAGTACTGACATGCAGGATTGTATACTTTGATATGATTTTTCATTATTCCATATTTTAATTTCAAAAGTAATCATACTACTTACCCCACGACTTCTCGATTGACCCGCAAGGGGAAAGAGATGCGTGGTAGGACTAATTAGAAAACCGATGTTGTGTATCTTTGTTTCTATTTTCATTAATTGTTTCATTAGTCATAATAAAATCAAACCCTCATTGATTCCCCGATTGAGGTCCACTTGGACCGAAAAAGGTTCCTAAAGGTTTTTCTTTTTAACAAGAACAGCTGTTTTAAAATTTACTAAAAATAACAAAGACTCCAGTGTGTATGATTTGTACTTGGATGTGGTTCATCTAATCAGTCAAGCTACATCAAAAGAACTTGAGTGACTATAATAATTAGGATTCACTCCCCTGAAATTGACAAACCATCAAGCGAAAATCCAATGCCTTGATCAAACCATTACGGTGGCAAAATACGCAAAGGAAGCGAGAACTCCTGAAAAGTGACCTCAGGGCACCGATATTTGTTACACCTTCGGGTGCATTATGAACAACAGTCTCAGAGACTCCATTCAGCCCACATATTCCTTGCAGGTAGCCGTGACGGTTTATTTTTGGACATACTTCAAGTACCCCCTGGGTATATCTGGAGTCCCCTCGCCTAAGTTAAATTACTCATCTTCTTACATTAATTTAAAATTAACCAAGATACAATTGCACAACATTCATTCCAACACTTGCAAGCACTCTTAATTGTTTTTCGACTCCATTTTCAAGGCACTAGTCAACTGTTTATTTCTTTCAATCTATATGTGATTGGGTGTCATTTTCTTACTTACTTGTGATTATCTCATCATGTTATTTGTTGTTTACAATTGTTAAATCGAAACTCCTAAAAACATTACTCTTTAATACCATCATCATACTAAATAATTTTGCCTTAGTAACTTAATAGGGTCTACCCCCCTTGGCTTCGTTAGGAGTTGAGCCTAAACGGAGGAGTCAAGAACAAGGTGACAACCTTGACTCGAGACTTGCCCCCAAGGACACACCAAGTGGCTTGAATATTTCTGCCACGTAACCCAGGTGTGTGAAAGGCAGCAACAATCTCTAAACTTTGATTTTGAGTAGGAGATCAATCCAGGTCTGGGCTCACTCAAAAATTCCACTTCTATGGAAATCCCTAATTTCCAGTAGCAGTGTCAGGTCAAAAATTGAAAATACTCAGAATTAGATTTTCCTTCAACAAAAAGATGCACCCTAAAGAGGATATTCATCCCAACCTTCTTTTGCTTAAAATCAGTGGAGAGAGATCCAAAAAGTAGGAAGCCCTAGTTTTCGCGGTTGCATAGTGTCTTCTTCTTAGTTTAGCTCTGATACCATGTTAGATTTTTATCATTCAAGATAGCATTATCTTAGGATATTTAACTGAGAGAATAACAAGCACAACAATCAAACACAAGAGATAATAGACACAAAGATTTTCCTCAGGGAAACCATAAAGGAGAAAACCCCACAACTTCCTCAGAGATAGAATTAGCACCAAAAGAAAAACCCCAAAACAGTAAAATGATCTCCCGACATCAGTAGTGTCTCTCTCTCTTGTCCCAACAACTTATTCTCTCTCAGTTATGTGCTACAACTGAGTGTGAGTGAATGTGTGATAAATAGAGAGACTCACTCTCTATTTATACTAATTCCTAACTTGAAAATAACTCACTAGGGCCAACTTCTCTAGGAGAGTCTAATAACCCTAGGGCCCCACAACTGCGGGGACTTTAACCCTTTATCAATAGGAAGGGTTACCCTCTATGACTTTACATGACTTGTTTACATTATTGAATCTCCCGATAGGAACATCGGGGCATGACATGACTCAATTACATTACAGATACTTCTCGGAATAAACATCGGGGTAAAATACATAAAATATACAAGTGAATACATTCCTAAGTTACAAATACATCAACGAAAAGAATTTCAAAACACATTAAAAACACTAAAAATGAAACAACAGGATAAATGACAGACTGAACTGTAGGTCTGAAAGGGGTGTCTGAATGACAGTTTAAATAGGTTGTCTGAATGACAGTATGCACAATTAAAATAACAGAAAATAAACTAAATCATCTAATATTCAATTGAATTTGTGCATATGTCAATCTAATGCAGAAAGACGGTAAATAAACCTACTTATTAATCAAATTTGACAATGAAATAAACTTAAACTGATTCATAAACATAAAGAAAACATTGCATATTACACTAAGAAATAAACTAGAATTTAAATACACTAATGACAAAAAAGGAAATGAACAGAACTGAATCTACATAAAAGCAATCTATCCTATATACTTGTAAATAAGACTGAACAGTAAAGCTGGAAATAAAATGGTTGAAAGCAAACTATGCACACAACTAGATATTTAATCTTCAGAAATAAAATGCATTATAGGAAATAAATGAAATAAACATTTACAACATTCTAATGAAAACAAACTAGACTAGCTACAACATAAAGAAGAAAATGAAATTACACAAAAGAATGAACCTCTAGTTGATGAGGGGCCTTCTCAGCAAACAGGGGCGATGCTTGGCTAACGCTTACTTGAATGCAATCATAAACAGAAAAATATCCAACTTCTATTAAAATATGGAACAAAAGTACAGAGTTCTTCTCTTCAAAAATGATTTTCTAACTAATGAAATGATCAACCTTTTATCTCTACGCATGGAGGTGTTTATATACAATGTTTACAGAGATGAGAAAGTCAACCCTTTAGTGGTCGGCTGCTCTCTAAATTTAGTCAACCGTTATGGCTTCTAACTAATCAAACTCCAACGCACAGCACCATTCCTTCTCCTTCATGTGTCGGCTCTCTTCATTGCGTGATGTAATGCACAGGCTCCTTCGTTAGTGTGAATGGTGGAGTGGTATCATCCAAAAGAAAGCATGCTAGGGAGTCTTCTAGAACAGGAATTGTTTCATCATCCAAATGTGTGGACTGTTAGTGTGGTGTTGAGTAGAGGTAGTGTGATGGCGAGTCTTCTAGAATGCGAGCTTCTCCACCACCCGAACGTGTGGACAGCAGGTAGTTTGCAAACTATTTCAACATCTTAATGCCTGAAATCGGTTTTGAACAGCGCGTGATTGGTTCGGTGAACTAAACGATGAGCTGGACCGTGAGCTGGATATGCTGTGCACATATCTAGGATTAATGCAATGTCTTTTTTCCGGTGCACTAAGGACTAAGGTCTGAAATAACATCATTTTAATCTAAAAACCTGACAACGAGTATTGCGCAGCAAGCTAGATGATGAGCTGAACATGTTGTGTGCATATCTAGTTGAATACGTGTTTGTTGTTAATTCGTCCCAAAAATACTATATAACCTGCAAACAAATATACATATAAATTAATATATCAAATGCGCTTCAAACAATGTCAATTTTAATCAATAAAATCGTAACAATGATACTAATAAAAGGATTTTACATAAACCTTGAATACATTCATACATGGGGATGAATAGTGATCTACGTGACATAAAATATGCAAAAATATAACAAAACATATGTTTAAATGAGTAATTTAACTGCCAAAAATGATAACAAATCTGGGATCAATATTCCCCCAAACTGGAGAAACGCCAGGTCCCATTGAGCAAAAAGAAAAATAACTTAGGTAGAAGGCAGAGCTACGCTAGCAGCTGCCTTCGACTTGGCAAATGAAGGAGGTGAATTAAACTTCAATATTTTGGCTTGTGCTTTAAAAATAGCATGTCTTTCATGTCAAACATTGTATGAAAATTAAATGGCTTTGTTGAGTTCTTCAACATTCTTGATTTAATAGCTCCCAGGTTCAAAACAATTCGGCATTGTTCAACAGTTGTGATATAGGATCTTTTTGTAGAGAGTGTAAGAAGAAAATGGTTGAAACAGGTCTACATAAATAATGGGAATGAAAAACAATGTAATAGAAAGAAGTTTTCCATGTTTAAGATATCACACTATCATAGTGAACCTTGAAACGTATGTAATTAACGAACATATGCATAAATGAATGAATTCATAAGGTTTGTAATTAGTTCAACCATGTCAAAAGTAAAACTTTGGACAGCCTGAACGTATGACACAAAGGCATAAATCACATTTTCAATAACCTTGATCAACAAGAAGATCAGTCATTTGATAGTTTACATGCATGATTGGGTAAGAGGATAGGGTTTCCAACAGTGAAATGATAATAATAATAATAAAATTAAGGTCAAAATGTCCACGTGGAGGTAAAAAATATTTGCCAAAAAATAAAATTTGGTTAGCAAATTTTAATCATAAGTGTTGTAATATCACAATATTTTATTCAGATCGTCATTTTGTATTTCATTTGGACCTTCATATTGTTCCCCATGTTGATTTTTCTGTGAAAATATGCTTCATGCTATAACCAAGTTCCACTGCTTACATTATCCTGAAAACACTTATCATTTGTTAGAGATAAATAGATATGTCATAAATAATGAAAAATAAAAGCAGTTTAATTTTTCCTAGTCCTCCCCCAAACCAAAGATATGGCGTGTCCTCAAGCCATACCAGAGAGAAGAATTAATTGTTCCAGAAAATAAAAATTTCTCATGTTGTTGTTATTTTTTAAGAAAAAGAAAAACTAATTAGTAAATGAAAATGATTCAGATATGTATATTCGTGAAAAATATAACAGTGCTTAGAAATACCACTTGAATGATAATAATATAACCAAAATAATGCCATAGGAAAAGCTAGTCATCCATGCCTCATTTTAAAGATATCTTGTCATCACAAGATATTTAAGTTTACCCCAGAGTGTGTGAGATTTACAGCTATGGGTCCCATTTCTAGGATAATGACATCCTAGGTATTTGTTGAATTAGATGGCCAAGGTCAAGCCCAACTTACAGCCATTCTCAAATGACATTATAAAAAATTGGTTGTGACATGTTTATTCATAAATTCTGAAAAAAATTATTTATATTATCATTGTTTTATGAACTATGTGCATAGTGGTGCATTGACCAGATCTCTTTTACTCGATATTTCCCCACTGCTAGCAGGCCTTTTTAGTACCTCGGTGGGTTTACCTTGGTACCATGCAAGCATAGTCCCGCTACCATCAATCCTGTTCAATACCCCGATGGGTTTACTTGCATTTATCGAGCTTCTGTGTTTTAAGTTTTTACTTAGCATTGACCCACTACCAGCAGGCCTGTTCAGTACCCCGGCGGGTTTTCCTTGTATAATGATATTAAATATATGGAATCCGATTGGTACTAGAGAGTGTTAAGTCCTACTAAACACATAATTCAATTTTGGAAAATAAACTTATAAGTAATTTCATAATGGCCTTAACCATAAATCATGTCAAAAGAGAATAACTTAAAGTTGTTCTTTGACCTTATAGTCCTTCTTCTTCATAAAAGATCAGTAATGTTCCCCACAAAAAAAAAATCCACTTACTCTCGAGTTATCACCAAAATACATGACAGACAAGTTTTGATAACAAGTATAGGATGAACTAGTAATCTATAGGTGTAAGATGAGATTGTGACAAATATAATAACGAAAGTAGGCCTATCAAGAAACTATTCAAAAGAGCAAATAAAAAAACTACATGTATGAATCAAAATACCAAAAAAAAACATATGAATCATAGAAGAGCTGGTTAAGAATGATATACAAAGGATTGTATTTTTTTAATTCTCTCTATAAGCTGCAAATTTCAAAAGTACCCCAAGAAAGGTTAAGATACCTAATGGTTGTTTTAACATACTTCCCTTTTCCAAGTAATACTCCATGAGATGCTTATAGAGATAAAGTACTTGTAATCAAACTGCAAAATCGCTTGTTAGATGATTCAATTTATTCATGAAAACATATATAACATTATAAAAAGAAAAAGAGTCAATTGTAAACAATCATTTAGAAATGACTCTTATTTATTCAGAAACGAACACACATATTTACATATATACAAGTGATGATAACCCAAAATACTTTTTTTAAGGATCAGGAGGAGGAGGGATAGCTTACCCTTCAACTAACTCCATTTCCTTCTGATGCAAAACATTCAGTATGAAATCTTGTTTATATGTTGGTTGGTGATAAAGTCTAAGTCTGTGTCCATTTACTACAAAGGAAATTTGTGAGCCATCAATTGTTTTAATTTCTACTAACCCATTGTCAAAATCTATAACTACTTCATATGGGCCCATCCAACGAGTAGTTAAATTTCTTTTGAAATTTTTAAACTGTGAGTTGAATAGTAGTGCCCAATCTCCAGTATTAAATTTATTTTGCTTAATAAATTTATCATGCCATGTCTTTCCTTGACTCTGTATTAGCATGGTTCTTTGGAGCGCATCTTTTCTAATCTCATCCAACTCATTAATTTGTAATATTCGTTGTTTGAGTGCTTCATCCAAATCCATGCTTAATTGTGCTGCCATGCAAAAGGTTTTAACTTGAAATTCAATAGGTAAAAGGACTTGTTTTCCATACACTAACTCATAGGGGTATGTCCGGTAGTGTGTCTCCATGTTATCCTATAGGCCCATAAAGCCTCCGGGAGTCTATATACCCAATCCTTATGATGTAAGTGAATCACTACTACATTTCGACCCAAAATCCGACGGTTACTTCCGACGGCGCGTGGATTTTTTCTTTTAAACCTACCAAAAATCACAAATTTAAATTTTTTTTTAAATTGTGGTCATAAGCGTCGCTTAAGCGACGGCTAGTCTCATACCCGTCGGTTAAGAGATGGATATTCTCATAACCGTCGGTTAAGCGATGGCGCGGTTGTTGAATTGAGAAAATTAAACAAATAAATCTAGACTAAAGTTTGCAATCTACAATAATATTGTGTCGGTTAAGCGACGGATGTATCGGTTCACTTATTAAAATGTAATCCTTTAAACTCACATTCTCATTTGTCTGTTGGGCTGAGATAGGGAAATATCCCCCATCGGAGAGTAAGCTCTACTGTTGCTTTCATAACTGCACAATCTTGAAAATTAATGCTTTCATGTCCATCGAATTGGCGTGGAAGAACGAAGCCAATGCGTAGGAGAGACGTAGATCTCGAGCCACATTGGTCTGGCCTGAAGAATATAACTTAGATAATGGACTTGGGGTTTGTTCCGATGTGTCTTGGTGATTGCTCTATTGAACATGGAGTTGGTTGAGTGTCGAGGGTTACCTTGAACCCTAAGTTGGTGTGACCTTTGTGTTAAGACTGCGTGGAGAATCCCTTGAGTTGCCTCTGCGTGGAGAATCCCTTGACTTTATTTACAGAGATACCCTTCCAGATTTAGTGGAACATGCAGATTTAGGAGAGATTTTTGATCCATCCCCTTGCTTTAGGAGATTTGGGGTTATGGTTTCTGGTATTCAAGGCCCCAGATTGCACTATATTCACATCCATGAATCAAACTTGGGTCAACAATTTGGGGAACTGCTTGAAGATGTCGAAAATGCGGATGTCACATTTGATGTATCAAGGGAAAAATTTCATGCCCACAGAGTTGTTCTGGCAGCACGTTCCCCTGTATTTAAATCCATGTGTTTTGAGTCCTCTGTGGAGTGGAATGACAAAGAAATTAGCATCAAAGGAACAAGGCCAAAGGTGTTTAAGGTGAGCTTTCATTCTTCCTATGATTATGGAATTGTGCTTTCTCTTTATTTTAATTTTGGAAGATTGGGTATTTGCCTTGAGCTTGTAATTTTTTTCCTTTAAAGGCATTCTTGGATGAATGGAAATTATTTTGCATTATATGTATATACTGTAGTGTATGGGAGAGGCTTATGTTTACAGGTTATGCAGAAACTTGTGGACAGTGAAGGGCTTGCCAAAATGTTCAACGAGAGTGGGTTTGTCGAGATGGTAGAGGTATCATGTTTATAGGTTATGCAGAAACTTGTGGACAGTGAAGGGCTTGCCAAAATATTCGACGAGAGTGGGGTTGTCGAGATGGTAGAGGTATATCCAGTTACCTTTTCATTATTACAAATTTGGGTTTTGGAATGTATATGCCTTTGTGTGTGTCTGTCAAGTGTCTGTCAAATTTCTCATTTCAATTGGAAATCATGACAACCCAACCCTTTGACATTTTTTTCAAAATAAACACCATTGCAAAAGGAGGAACTAAAGAAATTATTTCCTAATAGCCTTTAATGTTGAAAATGTCCCCCATAAAACCTTGGAGTGTCCTATCCTTTATTTTTCTTTAAAAGGTCATCATTAAATTTGATTTGGCTTGTAAAGACCAACATTCAAAAGGGGAGCCACACCACCTTTTCACAACAAGATAGTTAGCAATTTGTCATCATTTTGAATGGTGGCAATGATGAACCAGAATGAGGAGTAATGTTAAATCCTAACAAACTCAAAGCAATGAAGGCATTGTCATTTCAGGAAAGGATGCACAGGGTTTACTCAATAGGTTTTACAAGACATGGGTGTCTTGAAGCCTAGGAAAAACACATTTCTTTGGCAACAAAACCAAAAATAGTAAGTGACTTCCAGCTCCAATTTTGGGGCCAGTTTGTTGTAAGGACTCTGTCCCAATATTGATAAAGTTTTGAGAAGTAGAAAGTCAGATCAGTCATCAGAGTATTGTCATCACCGGAGTACTGTCAAAGCAAAAAGTCTCAAAGCTCTTAACACAGTTTGTAAATCATGTAATCCTTCAATTGTAATACAAAAAGGGTAAAGTCTTCATTTCAAACAAACAAAAAGGGGTGAGAATTTGAAGTAATTGTCAACTTTTAGATAGGGGAAGACAGGTTCATTAAAAGAATAAATATAGCTCTTCTTTCCACTGGTGAATTTAGATTTCAAGCAGATAATGCCCTGCCTGTGAAAGTTCTAGGGGACACTTCCTCTCAAACCAATATCTTCATTATGTTAGCTTTCATTTAAGGGAAGGGGTGAGTGGCTCAACTGAAATCCAAGCTAAGCTTGATTTTAATTTCTTATCACTCACATCTAAAAATCCCCTTCTTTGTTGAGAGAATTAGCAGTATTTGGTACCTTATAAGTTATTCCCCCTCCTGCTAGAGACCAAGGATGCATCTTTTGGTGGGAGCATGCCAACTCCCAAACCATCAAATTCATCGAGGGATATGGAAAGCAAGTAGTTGAATTAGAAAGATGAGAAATAAACACCGTGGGGAAAACCTAGACAAAATCAAACTGACCTTGGAATCTAATGCCTTTAATGGGTACTTGCAATAACAAGCAGACCAAGCTAGTCATGTATTGAATATCTCTAAAGCTAAGAAAGCTATAGGTGCACAAATTCGAGCAAGGCTCCACTAGGTTAAAGAAGGGTATAAAGGAACTTAGTTCTTTCAATCCCTCAAGTAGAAGCATGAGGCTGAAAATAGTTATCCTCTCAAAATTGTCAAAGGCTGGCTCATAAGACACCAACAAATCTTAGATGAATCTGTTCCCAATATAAGCAAGTTTTCATCACAAACATGCCTCAGAATGCACAATGGTTTTCCTTGAATGAGTGCGTTCAAGTTGTTCTAGCCAAGCTTTCACCTTAAGATAGTAATGCCTGTGAGCTTAATCTCTCTTTCAAAGAGCTTGAGCTTAATTTGGTTTAGTAGTGTTGATGACAAAGCCATTGACCTTGACGAGCTGCCTTGTGAATTTTTCAAATCAACCTGGGACTTTACTGGCCCTGCCTTGCCCCTACTCAAGGTATATGACAAAGGCCTTTATTTTAATACCTTGGGAACTTTTATATTTTTATTTTATTTTTGGTGATGTTTTCAAACACTGGTTCAAATTATAGACAGGCTAAAATGCCTCATACTTGGGCTATCAATACAGTATCCGTTTAAATAGACATAAGCATAGCATCACAAAAGACAACACTGTTTCCAGGAAATACTGTTAGCAAAGAGAACCCATGGTTATACATCCAGTCCAGTCAGAGATGGATTGATAATAGATATCCTCCTCAATGTTAACTGTCTGTCAATTTGTTTTGTCTAATATCACATCCAACCTACTCTCCAACCTGTTTGCCACTTCTTCTTCAATCAGGTCACAGTTGTCTTGGATGGCCTTGTCACAGTCTGAAACTTTTGATGCAAGTGATCATTCAATGTTACTCTCATCATCATCTTCTTTATCCATACTAGCCAGTTCTCCATCAGATGTGCCATCATCCTCATCATCATCTCCTGATGTGGCATCAATTTCCCTCTTGATAATAGGATTTATTGTGGACTCACCATTTGCCAACTGAACTACAAAATTGAAGTATGATTTCGCAGTAGGAACATCAAATGACATGAATGCCTTCTCTAGACCCACAAGAAATGCATCAAGAATGTTGTCACAAAGTTCTCTTGATTTTGAATCAGATGAAGGTGACACCAGAGCATTAATGAAAGCAATAGCTGAATCTCTTACTGAATTAGAGACTCCTGTTGGCAAATTACCTACAGCTGATTGAGCAATATATCCTAGCATCATTTTTTCCAGCCATGAATCCAAAGAAGATGAATCCATCAATAAGAACTTTTCTTGCAAGGTGTGTTTCAAGTTAATATAACTCGGATCACCTGTTAAAAGATTAACAAACAGCTGTAGCACCTTCGTATTCACTGACTCATTATGGCATCCATCCAAAGCATCAATTAAAGGCAAAAAGTTACCATTGCCTCCAAGAAATTCCTGGAACTTGTTGGATTGGTTCAACATCAATGAGTCCTCAGTGTTCCCGAAATAAAACTTAAGCAAAATGACTTTACTAGGATCCGTTCTCACTGGCATTCCACCATATCAGTTGCACTTGTAAGTAGATGCTCTTTAATAGATCAGTTAA